>JAJIZL010022524.1:20838-40744 GCA_023969395.1 Amblyomma maculatum | reverse complement strand
CACACACACACACACACACACACACACACACACACAGAGCGAGACAAAGCAAAAGCGGTATTATGTGCAGAACTACATACAGGTGCTGTCTCATATTGCTCGTGATATTACATATGACTCGTCCATACATAAACCAAATATTTTTATAATAGTCACCAAATTGTGTGGATATATACATTATGTACCATTCACAAAAAGCTAGCTTATCTCAGGGTGGTCGCCGGTAGCACGTATTATTGACGACGACATGAGGGGAGGGGAGGGGCTGCGCACCACAGGGCTGAAATGTAAAAAGAAATATTCTTGAAATAACAGACATTCATATATTGCGAAAATTCAAAGTATGTTGAGTGCAGTTGACAGTTAGCAGGCGCTTAAGCCGACGGAGCTCACAGCGCTTGCCCAACTAGTAGCGACAGGCGATTCCTGTAGAGGTTTCGGGAGAACGCTGCTTGCCTTACTGTAGTACATAGACCAGGAAACATTGTGAGAGGCATAGGTGTTGTATCCCACACAACTTTCAGTTTCGCTTTCCATAGAGCTGATGCTATCATCAACCGCACTTGTATGCTTCTTCTCTCGAGCCCACACGCTCACACTCTGTTGTACATAAACAGTCTACCCTGAGCTGCCATCTTTGCCTGTTTGTTCCCTCCGTCCGGATACCGGACACCACAATAGTCTAGGTCGCTTTCGCACACTCTTAATCTCGTTCCACATAGGTTCCAGGTATAAGTGGAACTTTCAAAAAAGTTCCGCTCAATAAGTTGAACATTTTTAAAAGTTCCACTTTTAAGCCGAACGTATGTGGAACCAGATTAAGAGTGTATGTTAAACCGCACAAACTAAACCAAAGCAAACCATGAAAGACACCTAACCTCCGATATTAAGGGTAATAGCCTAGGCGTGCAAACCGGCATATGAAGCCCGTTTTAACCAAGCATTATTAATGTACCTGTGTTGCTTAGGAGTAGCGTGCTGGACTCGGTATTCAAGACCATTGGGTTGTTGATTCTCATTCCCACCTCAAACGAGCAACCTGAGTTGGCAGCTCTTCTGAACTTTCTGATATCATGTGGTCACGTTATGTCGCACAAATCATAGAAGAAACAGTGCCCAACCATTTCACCTACCACATGGGAGCACAATGGTTAAGATTTTTCTCTGACAACACCGATGCTGGATTTTGTGAATACCGTACCCTGTAATGCGATCCCGTTAATACAAAAGAAAATACTCCCTGCCCGCCCGAAGCGTCCCAGACGCTGGGCGCATTGTAGCGCCGCAGTGCAAAGCAGTTATTGGCGAAATGTTTTTCTCACCTCCCTCAATGCCCTGCTCGCCCTCCTCGGCCAAATCAACAAGCTTCTGGACGTAGCCTCTAATAATATGCCATGAACAGTGGGACAATAATATGAGCAGTACTAGCATCTTCAATGCCACCCGAGCGTCTCATTCGAAAAGACAGGTTCAAGTTGCTCCGTGGGTTTGAGTCATGGATCAAACGTACTAAGCGTTGAGTGAAAAATGCATCCAGAAATAACACACCCTCTAATTGTGGCCGCGAAACCAGCAATATTCGCAAAATAAGCACGCCGTACCACTAAAGGAATTCTAGCGACAAAAATGAGAGGTAACGTAGCAGTCTGTTCTAAAGTTTAATGGGTTTGGGAACAACCAGGCGAGACAGGCGAAAAGTACTTTATTAAGCGGGAGCTAGTTGAGAAAGATGTCTTTGACGGCTTTTAGCTGCTACCCTTTATGCTTTAACAAATACAATTTGCTGCGCCTACAAGATAAAAACACAATACGATGCATTTATTAATAGTTGCCATTCCGTGCTTTATTTTGGTGAAGATGAAGGTGCACCTCGTGCGCACCTGGCTGCATGCCTGACTGGTTATTGCTTGCTAACACGGTGCTGTTTTCCTGCGCAGAGAGGTAGCTGACTGTCCAACAATAAATGAAACCTTACCTGGCCTGGCAATTGTTATCGTTTCCGTGGTGACGACCCCAAGCAGAGCAACTTTTATCCCAGAATAGGTGTACACTTTAGATTTGGGGAGTGTAATGCTCGCATTCTCGAAGAGCGGCTCCGTAGAAGTATTCAGGTTAGTTCCTAGAACGGTGACGTTAGCTTCTTGCATTTCGACCAGAAACGGCACCAATCCTTCCGGTCCATCGTCGAATTCGTGATTTCCGAGACACTGGAAATATCAAGAGGACGTATTCAGGCATGATAATACTGTGCGTTATTAAACGATACTGATCGAATACTAGGTAGACACACGCACACAAGGACAACGCTGCACTGACAACTATATTACCTATTAGGAAGTTCGCAAGGATCACGTGGATGCAGCTAACACAAGAGAGTGTTGTTGGGGGAATATTGGGCAGGCCTTTTTCTTGGCTCTGCTGCCTTCTTCCAAGAGTTCCTAAACTCATTCTCAAACTTAATTTGCGGCCGGCCACTGCTAAGCTTTCCTCGTCTCGGAATCTAATTTGCTACCCTCATAGCGACTACCGGGTTATCCTCTGCTCGAAATGTACTTCGCCTATTTCTTCTTGATGTGGTCTAGAATAGTATTAACTAGGATTATTGGTCTGACTCACTGTACTCGCTTCTTTTCTCATAATATTTAATGATGTCGTTTTTCCTTCCATGGCTTGATTCATTGTCCCCAACACCGTTAGCCTCCACGTTTCATCCCCATAGATGAGTACCGGCAGCATGCAACTGTTATACACTCTCTAAAACTGCCTCTTACCAATATCAAAGTGCCTGTTTATAATGAGTCGTCGTATATAATTCGAACAGTTCAACAATATGTTCTGAAGATATATGCCTCTTACCAAAGCGCGCTAACGAAAAGTGGAGAAAAGAACACGGGAGTTTTCTGGTAAAATATGCAAATTTTGCAGTGTTATAGACAATATGCCGTGTGGAGATGGAACTTACCACGGCGTCATATGACATGTTGGCCATTACTGCCGCGACAATATTGTGCTTAAGTATGGAGTACCACAGCGTTCCTTGAAAGAAGTCTCCGGCATTGAGGAACAGAGTGTTGGTGGTGTTGTTTTTAAGCTCTCGCACCTGCGCGTGAGGATAAATATGTGTTAGCATAACGCATCGGTTAAAAGACCCATATACCACTCCGTAAATTAATGTTAAATTTCCAACAACAAAAACACCAACATCAATTAAATGTCAATATACCCTTCAACATGGACAAAGTATACCTAGGGATTAGATACATCCGCAAGCAATGCTCGAACAAAAATGAAATTCCAGACTCCCGCATTTTGGCTTCATTAATTGTTACTACCAAGCTTACAGCGACGTTGATAGTTTAATGACCAATCTACCAGAAAATTATCAGGAAATTGTTTGAAAGGGTAGAGAACACCGGACTGAAAAAATGCAGGTAGTTAAGTGTGCTTGCTGAGGTGGCTGCTCATCGCTTGAGTGCCAATTATCATCATCATCATCATCATCAGCCTGATTATACCCACTGCAGGGCGAAGGCCTCTCCCATATTTCTCCACTTAACCCGGTTCTGTGCTAGCTGCATTCACTTGACCCCTGCGAAATTCTTAATCTCATCAGCCCACCAAACTTTCTGCCGCCCCCTGCTACGCTTTCCTTCCCTTGGAATCCAGTTTGTTACCCTCAGCGACCATCGGTTATCCTCTCTTCGCTTGCAATCATACCTTTGGCGTAAGTACGATTATTACATCAATACAATTGACTTCAAAGAGTCCGAGGAATTTTCGAAAGTTTATATGTCGTCTGCTTGTGTGGAATACATCACATAATTCCTGCAGCTGAACAGCGCGCCGAGACTAAGCTTAGTACCTTCGGTGGCACGCTGGCGAAGGTAGCTTCCTGGGCGTCACCTGTCACGGCTGCATTACCTGCCGCACAATTTATATCTGAACTTGGTCCCAACTCCTGGTATTTGAAAGTTGTCCACCGGCTGCAGCACGCATATGTTTGGCATATTTATATAGTTTTCCGGGATATTCTGGAAGCATAGATATCTTCTTGTAGTCTTAACGTCATATAGGCTCATTATGCAGGTCCCGCCCTCCTCGTTATATTAAGCTCAACGTGACACTTGCAGTGTGGAAGAAAGTTCCACGTCCACTGCCTTGCACTGGCGGGCGCTCTGAAGGATAGGTTACAAGAAACGTAAACACCCACGGAAGTGGAAGATTGAACAGACGTTGCGATAGCTCAGACTTTAGAGCATCGAACTCTACATTTGGAGGTCGTTAGTTGGGATATCACCGGCTTCATGCAGTTATTTTAGCAAACTGAGCTGTAGGGGGGTGTCTTATAGGTTCTACGAAAAGCTATTTATAATTATCAGCTAGAAACCACGCATGAGCAATATGTATTCCATCAGTCCTCTCCACAACGCAACATAGGTTAATCTAGTCTCACTAACGCAGAAGATATCGGCGATAGAAAACGACACTCCTCCTCTCCCTCCTGAACCCAACGCACGCGGTCCGACATCATGAGTGCATTCACCATGCTCATCAATGCCTTCAGTGGCTACTCTTCAAATCCTTCAATGCTGATAGGGAAAACTTCCTGTTTTCGTGCCGCGTTTGAGCAGCTCAATCGAGTGCAAAGAATACATTCTGGAGCTTAAAAGTGTGGTCCCAGTTATTAAAGGCTGCTGATTATGCACACTGATCCAACCAGCCATCCGAATTCTTGCAAGGGACGGCGTTGAAAATTCTAAGCAGTTGGTGCTGCCGCATGAAAACTGGAACAGATGCTGTGGGCTGGCCCATTGTTAATATTGTGGCTTCCTTCATTTATCGACTTGAGCCGTACATGTTCAACTGGTAGTCCTTCAAGTCGGAGGCAGGCTAGGTGTGCTGTAGAACTGTCTTCCGATGCGGTACGTTTAAGACTGCTGTCATGGTCATGGTGGAGAGAGTGTCCGAAAGAAACTGCAACACACCGACCAGAACTCAAGTAGTTGTAGCGAAACTACAGCACTTAGGAAGGCGACAAAGGGCCTTCTTATCAAGGTCTTTATCGGGCTTATTTGTTCCGGCATAACTGCGCAACTGGGTGATTGCAATATGAGGACGAGTGCTAATGTCACATCAAACTGCAACACGCCGCCTTTCATAGAAAAAGTAAATTTAAGGTAGTCATCGAAAAATCAAAAGATAAAGCCGCCCAAGGCCACTATGGCGATATGGAACAAGGCGGAATCTGTGGCGCATTGTTGCCATCAGTCGAGGTCAATTCATGGTATCTTGCGCAACAAAGAAAGCAATTAGGTCCTAATCCAGCGGCTGTTAGCAGCCACCAAAAAAAAAAAACAAATTACATTTCTTTGCGGTATTACCATACCGTTCCGCGCGAAAAAAAGTGCAAAGGTCAAATAACGGCGGCTGTTGGCTGCAACAAATAAAAATTACTTTAGTGAACGACAATACAATCCCGATCCCCCAGTACGATCAGAATAAAAAATGTATTTAGCGGCGCTTTTTTATTTTTTGAGTATTATTGCCATCTGTCACGCTCGTTCTAACTAACCGCATATTCCCTATTCTTATACGTTTCTCCAACAGCATCACGAAGGTTTCGGCAGTGTGACATCTGCTTCTAGGAAGGTGCAGATTATATATGTCACTATTACAGCTGGCGGTGTATTTATGACAAAGTTAAATGTCAGACAGCATTTAGGCGAGAACATCTCACGAAACAGATAGGCACAGCTTGGATGAGACAATACGATTACTATAGAGGCTTCTTTAAGCGTGCTCTCTCTCTGTCAGCACAGCTTACGAGCTCTAACAGGGAGATCTGAGGCGACTTTTGGTTACTCGCTACCTCTCAGACACTATGGGTGCGCGAATGCAGTTAACGGTTTGGTTTGGATAATGGGGTTTAACATCCCAAAGGACTAAGGCTGTGAGGACGCCACAGTGGCGAGCACCGGTGATTTCGATCACCTGGGGTTCTTTAACGTGCACTGACATCGCACAGCACAATGGCGCCTTGCTTGTCGCCTTCATCGAAGAGCGGCCGCCGCGGCCGGAATTCGACCCCACGTCCTTAGGTTCAGCATCGAAAGCCTCAACAGATGAACCACCGCGGTGGTGTGTAGAGGTAATGAACCAATTGGGGCTCGGCGCAGAAGGGATCACAGTGTAACAAAGGGAAAATCTCTCGGTCCAACACTAAAAATTGTTTTGAAGAAACATTTGAATCTTCACGACCACTTTATAAATCTGTGGGGCGGTTTCCTAGGTTCGCTTCAAGCATCGAAGTTTCGTGCCGTAACCGTGAATTAATTCTGACAGCTGTTTCCAGTCCATTTTCGTGTACCAGCTTGAAACCTTAATCAGTTCAGAAAACGGAAGACGGTTTCGTTCCTAAATATCCCTGAACCTGTGCCAAATCCTACCATTAAAATTATTCCAATAGGGAAATTGTTTAGAATGGAAACATCGCCAGCTCCGCATTGAAGCAAAGAGACTGTTTTGCTGCTTCATCGCTCTAGCAAGGCGGAAACCAGCTTCGCATGGTGTGCTTTGGCCCCTGACGACTGATTATCATCGGTGATGCCGACCTTTTGGCGTGGATAGAACTTGAGATTAGATGTGCATATTCTACTTACCCTGGAAAAAAAAATGAATTCAATATGACAGCTCATTAGCAGTCATCATTGCGGTGCCCCGATGAAATTACGCAAGCTTTTCTATGCTTTTATGTGTAGCAGGCTCATACGCTTCTCCTTAAGCATTACATAATGATGGTGTTACCTTTCAGCGTTTGAAGAGGAGGCTTACTTCATTGACTGCTGCACATATTTCATCGCCAGCTTGTGTAGCTGGCTTCTCGAGATAACAATTGAGCGCCTTCCAACATTTTTTGAAACGGCAGACTGAAAGTTCACGGTGTCCATAACTGGTCCCAAGAAATTCCTGACTGGCTGAGGTCACACACCTACCAAATTTATTTGGGTGTGCATTTCTGGTGCGGTATCATCAGCATCATCAGCCTGATTATACCCACTGAAGGGCGAAGGCCTCTCCCATATTTCTCCATTTAACCCGGTACGGCATAATCCAGGACATATTTTATGCCCCTTAATTCTTTGAAGAGAACCAGAAGTATGCGCATTAAATTCCTGCTGATTTCGTTGAATGATTTGCTTCCAAGGAAATGCGTCAAGTATGGTTCCAACATGACGGAGGTCCGCTACATTTTTGCTAAATAGCAAATAATTGATTCGACAGTAATTTCTAAAGCAGTGGATACAATTCGGAGGAGAGAGTTTTTGTCCACCGATATCCTCTAATCTCTCTCCCCTTGGCATTATTTTCTGGGGATATGTGAAAAAAATACATTTGCTCAGTTGACGTTACTGATGTATTCGACATGCAGAACAGGGCAGTTGCCACTTGTAAGAGCATCGCATCGGAATTGCTGATCAATGTTGTCCACTGGACGCGAGAATGGCTCACATGCTGTGTTCCGGCTGAAGAGAAGTATCCTGAACATCTTTGAACTGCTTGTTTGATGAGAATAATCATAATAACAAATTTCTGAGAACGCACAACTACTATTTGTCAATAAGGGTTTGAAGCATTTTTTTGAGATCGTTCCACATTGTATTTGTATTGAGGTACTTTGTACTTGTACTTCGTAGGTCTATTTTTCTTAGGTTTGTCCTTAGGTACGCGTACTGTATTAGATTTTTATTGGTCATTTTCATCAAACGTTATGAAAGAGGTAAGGCAAAAATCTGTGGACACAGATTGACTGAGACCTTATTTTCTCAATGGCAAAGTGCAGTAACAGAGCACACCTACTAGTAGTGTGTAACTAAGAACGACGAGGAGTAAATAAATAACATAATTTTTAAGTGCACATCACTCAAACATGGGAAGAAGAAGAAAAAAAGGCAGATTCGTCCTAGCAATAAAGGACAAAAAGGGGCAAAATTACATTTGGTTTGACTTTTTTACAGAGGAAGATAAAAATAAGGCAATTGAAAACACAGTATAAAAGAATGAGTACGTACAATAAAAGATATATCAGTATGACAAACAAACCTCCTTATCCAAACAAAAATGTTCAAAATCTTATTCCCTGAGACACTGAAGTAATGAGAAAGGCGGCAAGATACACACAACAAATGAACTTAGTGGGGCTCCGCAGCCCGTTTTCGTATTCCAAACAGCGGAGGCCTTTTCCTCTTCGTATTAGTGTTTTTTCGGGCAGCACGAGGGCGCATGAGCGAGCTGCCATTCGAGGGGGCGGCATGTTATCGGTGAGGAAACTATGGTAGATAAGTGTGTCGGAAGCAAGACTCGCGGCATTTTCCCGGCGGGAGGCCAGCCGCATCGGCCTTGGGCAGGCGAGGGGCGGCCAGCGATCGTTCCGGGTTAGCGGGATGTGCACGGACGACGGACCGAAGACCTGCGAGATGAAGACGGAAGCAGTGCCTGCCGGAATTCGCGTATTTGTGTGAGTTGCTGCCACGTGAGCAACTCGTGTGCCGCCATTAGTTTCTTGTTCCGCCGTTAGCGCTCTGGACCTCGTTCTGTTTTATCATTGGTGGTCTATTGTCGCGCGCCTCGAGAGCATGTTTCCAGCACAGTGGCGCCCAATGTTTTTTTTTTTTTTTTTTTTTTTTTATTGGATGCTTTTTTGTTTACTGGAATAAACCGGGATTTTTAAGAGATTGCATTTGTCACTCGTAGGGCGAGTCCATGCTCGCAGACCTGTTTTCTAGAAAGCGAGGCCTTCGACTTATATAGGACTTTGCAAAAATCAGTAAGGAAAAAGACTCGTTTTAGATGGCTAATAGGAAGATTGAGAATGTCAATCATTTGATCAAGAAAACTGTTAATAAGAGGTGGTAGGTGATACTTAAAGTATTGTGTTGCATATTAGTGCGAAATTGCTTTACTGTCCAGTACAAAAGGTTTCGCGGACTATAGCCTGTAGGTTGTTCAATTTGTAGATCGCCAAGGTTAATAAGCAAATGTTTCGGCTGCTGCTTTCAACGAATCATATTTGTACACAGCTGATAACAGTATGTTTTATTAACAATTAAGAATTTCAGCTATTGAGTAAAGGTGCTACCGGGTTATTATAGGCAGACCGGGTCATAATATGATTAGCCTAATTTTTGAGCCGAGACAGCTTTAACTTGTTGCTAATGTGGTAGTGCCCCACACAAGAACGCCGTAATTTACACATGGCATGCACAGAGAATTTTAGAGGAGTAATATGACTTTTCTCGAAGGTAGTCTCTATGTTAATAGAAAAACTATCATGGTTCCTAATTTAGAAGCGGTGTAATCCACATTCGCTTCCGAAAACAAGGTTTCGGTAAACAATATACCGAACGTTTTCAGTTCAGTTCAGTCGTTCAGTCGTGTCCGACTCTTCGTGACCCTATGGACCATGTCACGCCACAATTTCCGGTCTCTCACAATCTTCCTAACATCACATAACTTCATCTGCAGTGCCTCGAGGATGCCATCTAACCATCGCGTTCGCTGCCTACCCCTTCTCCGGCGACCCTCAACCTTTCCCAACATCAAATCTTTCTCTAGCGACTCATCTCTTCTCATCAGATGACCAAAGTAGCTGAGCTTTAACTTTAGAATTTGACCCTCCAATGAGCAGTCAGGGTTTATGGTCGACAATATCGACTAGTTTGATCTTCTGTCAGTCCAAGGAACTCTCAAGAATCTTCGCCAGCACCACAATTCAAACGCGTCAATTCTTCGGCGGTCAGCCTTTTTCACAGTCCAACTCTCGCATCCATACATCACAACTGGAAAGACCATAGCGAATTATACGGATCTTGGTTGGCAGACTAATGTCTCTGCTCTTTACTAGGCGGTCAAGGCTAACCATTGCTCTCTTTCCCAGAAGCAGGCGCCTCCTAATTTCATGGCTGCAGTCTCCTTCCGAGGCAATCTTGGAGCCCAAGAAGAGAAAATCTATCACCGATTCCACTTCATGTCCCTTGATGCTCCAGGACTTGATAGGGCAAGACGCCATGATCTTTGTCTTTTTAATGTTCAGTTTAAGCCCAAACTTCTCACTCTCTTCTTGTACGCGCATCAGAAGTCTCTTGAGTTCCACTTCACTTTCTGCCATTAAAGTGGTATCATCCGCATATCTAAGGTTGTTGATACGTTTTCCAGCAATCTTCACTCCAGCCGAAGACTCGTCCAGACCGGCCTTCCTCATGATGCACTCTGCATATAGGTTAAATAAGCAGGGCGACAGTATGCAGCCTTGCCTCACTCCTTTCTCAATCGGAAACCAATCAGTAAGACCATGCCCAGTTCTGACTGTGGCCTCTTGTCCTTCATACAGGTTCCTGAGGAGACAGATGAGGTGAATTGGAACTCCCATCTCTTGGAGAGCTTGCCATAATCTGCTGTGATCTACGCAGTCAAAAGCTTTCGCATAATCAATAAAGCAGAAGTAGATGGGTTTCTGGAACTCTCTTGCTTTTTCCATGATCCAGCGAAGGTTGGCAATTTGGTCTCTAGTTCCTCTGCCCTTGCGAAACCCACCGCCGGACACCCACCGGTAAAAATGGGTACAAGCGTCCCACGGCCTGGCGCTCGGCTTTTCCAGGGGTGTGCGTTTGGGAGAAGCTCCGTAAACTCCAACTACACAGATGCTGACAATAAGCCTTATGTATTGCGGAACAACTCGAAACTTAGCACGTAAAATTATGGCTTTTTGTTTTGTTTCATTCATTATTAAACCATTTGTCCTTCTCCTGTTGCTAATTTTATGTAGTACGGCGTTTCCGATGTCAAAAGTTCTCTGCACGAGTCGGATAAGAGTAAAATGGTTATATCGACTGCGTATATTACAAATTCGGCTCGTGGATCAATTTCTGCAATGTCGTTTGATAAATAATAAATAAAAGCGGACCTAGTATACTACCTTGAGGATATCTTAAGCTAATTGGCATCGAACGCCGTTGGCCTATGTACAGAGAAGAATTACCGAGGTAGGCTTTCAATAATTCTAAAGACGGCCATGAGTACCATAATATTATAACTCATCAATATGAAGATTTCTGGTGATATTGTAGAGCGCCGTAAGGGAACAGGACCCGGAGCAGTCGAATGTAGGCTGAGTTAAAGGTTATATTTTTAAGGCGAAAGCCTTTAATGGCTCATGCTGTCGTGGACAAAATATGTCCCGCTTTTGCGACGTTCTGATTGGCCAACGCGGAATGACGTCATAGAGATCTCGACCAATGACAGAGCACCACCACAGTATGCGCGAATGCATGCCTTATATGGAAATCAATGATCAATTACAAATTAATGAATTAGATAAAAACTACTAATTTAATTCATTAATGTATAGCTTACGTAATCAATTATTTACCTAGTTATTTGCCAATTATTATTTATTACCAATTAGCACCCGTTGCGTAGCATAATGCGGCACTCAGATTTTCGCCTTTCACTACTTTAGTCGCTAGAGTCCCCCTAACTTTTTCTGCCACCGAGTATCAACTTCAAAGCCCGAGGGTTCCCGGCACGTGGCCCTTGTCCCTTCTCCTTTCTCCGCCACTCTTATCATCCAGAGAGGGCGCTGCTACAATATCATCAAATCAAATGCCTTAGTAAAATCTATACATATGCTAAGTTTAATTTCGTTCTAGAGTTTTAATGATATATGCTATCTGGTAAAGAAGAGCAAACTGAGTGGATCGGTACTTGTGGAGCCCGTACTGAGCATCGTTATAAGTATGTTCGTTTATTCATAGTATGACGTAAGCAGCTTGTGAATAACTTGTTCTTGGCCCTTGGAGAAGATTGGTAGGATGGAAATTGGACGATAATTATTAAGATTGTTTTTGTCACCCTTTAATGAATCATTGATACTTTCGCCAGTTGCACATAAACACTGGCAGAACACCATCTCCGAAGCACATATTAAATGTCTCGGTAAGATAGGGAACTCAAATATCGAGTGCAAACTTCATTGGCTAAAATGAAATATTATACATATCGCGGGTGCAAATGCTTTCTATTAGCAACATAAACGCTTTGAATATTTCGTTCTCAGTTTCTGGTTGGAGGCACATACGATTTGAAATATTAACATACATAGAAAACTTTACTGCTTTACTGCTTAATGTTGGTGTCACTAAATTAGTAAAGTATTCATATAATACATTCGCCAAATCATAACCGGAAACTCTTCCATTATATATGACAAAGTCTTCTACGCAAGCTAATGATGCTGACCAATTTAAGTGGTTATTTAATTTGTTCCACCTACCTTTAGGGTAATTGGTAGCATTTTAAAGTAGATTTTGAAGGTAATTTGCATTATCAGATTTTTGTGCTTTATCAAAACCATTTCGGTATTTTTGAATTCGGGCAAATCCCTGGCATCACTAGTGACTGAGAAAGGACGGAACAGTTGTTTCATCTAGAGGCACGATATTGTGTTAGGGAAACGTCATGACGGCAAAGTTGACTTAACTTATCTAGTTGAAAGTAAAGTGTTAAGAGTAAAGTTGACCTAATGATTAAGCAAAGCGTTCTAATTAAAGTGACTATGATTGCTTTACTGTTGTTTTCATTTGCTCTTCTTTTGCAGTAATGCTGTAACTGGAGCAATGGATTAGAGAGAAATGTGTACTCATGCCTTTTGATGCACGTTCGCGCCTCCTCATAGGTAGTTGACAAAGTATTCTTGATCCAGAAGAAAAAATATATAGTGAGAATGCGGGACATTTATCTCGGTTTCCCCGGCGCAAAAAAAAAAATTGCCGGTGGTAAATTTTTTTTGTACATGCAGGTGGGGCTTGGAACTTCTGTGGTTTCTTATTTGCAGTACTAATTTCAAACGTTCTGAGCAGCCATTTAAAAAAAAAAAAGAAGCAAGTGTGGTATCGCTGCGCTTGGCTGCATCCGAAGTTAATTTAATAAGTTAATTTAATACAGCACCGCGTAGTATTAACAGCTCTAATACCAATCGCTTAAGGAAACATTTCATACAGTTATTTCTTAGCTTCGCTGGCCAAGAAAAAAGATAATCATTGTCGCCTCAGACTCCACTTTCTTGTCAAAAGTGTATTATAGACAACAGCTGCTAGGAGCTCACATTCCAAATGTCTCGATTTTGCCTACGCAATTACAGTGTATCCTGCAACTTTAGATATGTATATACCAGGACGCAGATATTTTGCTATGTATTCTGCAAGCTATAATTGCGATCTAATACCGCTGTCTAAATTCTCAATATAAACATGCGTGCAAACTGCCACGCATAAGCTAATTTTTTCGTCAGTCTAGCAATTCATATTATGACAATAATCATAAGGGTTTGTCAAGATACTTTGTTGGGCGAGTTGGTACTTAATCATTATTAATATAAACAGCGCGAACACGAAGACAAGGGACAAGAAACAAGAAAGCCACTGCACAAGCGCTGACTCACAACTAAGCCTAAGCCCTTTACTCCAAGGCCCAGAAAAACAAGCATGAAGAAAACGAAACAGTCACGTGAAACAACCCCTGCGTTCACCTGCTGCATAAAAAATTACTTTAAAAAATCACTTAAAAAAGACACCTTTTTTTTTAAGTGTCCGTCTGGCCATATGGCCGGTGTACAAAACCATCTTTTCTTTGGTGCTCTTTGAAATAAAAAAGACACCCTGAATGTCTAACTTAGCATCCTGTATTTAATTGCTATAGATTATCTACAGCCCAGCTTGGTGAGCCTCATGAACTGTATCACGCAAAAAGCAGTTTTAGACTTTTGAAACGTAAGCTAAATGGAAAACTTAGCAGAAATAGGAAATTGTCTGTTAGGCCGTTCAATGGGCTGGAACTCGAATATACTGCTTTGCCTGGAATCCGCACATGCTGAAGCATACTTCAGAAACTGAAAAAATTACAAGTAAGTGTGATGCAGTTCTTTTGCAATAAATTTAAACACGCCGAGTCCCAATTTCTTGTAATGACAGCCAATACAGCTTCTCTTTGTAAAATATAAATTTTCTCATTTATTCTCAGTGCATGCTACTACTTATGCACAATTTAGAACCTCACTAGGGCCTTGTGTACTGCAATTATAAACCAGGAAGACTCGACACGAGAATATTTACACCGCAGCATTACATTTCATGGATTAACAAAATAAATATTCATATTTCTCGTAAAGTATTACGGTGCTGAACTCATTGGCAGATGAGCCAGATGAAGTGTTCGAAACTGAAAATTTTGGAAATAGTTTTGCTTGAATTGTGCCGTTTCGGTATTGATAATATGCCGTTTTCTCTGCTTATTTAGTTGTTTTTGAATGGGCTATGCGCTATGATCATTACTTTGCCTCTTTTTTCCCATCTTGCTTTCTACGTAGTGAGGTTTGCACCATCGTGTCAATAAAAATAAACAGTAGAAACTCTTATCACCAATTGCTACAGGATAACCCCCGAGCTTGTAACGGGTACGAATGAAGAAACCTTGCCGGTAGTTAGTGTAATGAAGTCAATGTCCGTGTGTTTGCACCAGAGGCATACTAGCTATTCTGCAGCAATATGGTTTAACCCAGTGTTGGATGGTGCTTTGAACAACTTTGTCAACTTAGTCGCAAATGGTACTTGCTAGCGGGAGTTCAAAACTGGCTTCGGACCTTGATATTCTTCTGAAAGGGACCGGAAATCTAGAATTAAGGAGCCAATAATTTGCCGCTACGAAACATATAGCGCGCGAAGTGTGCAATTCTACATTGATTTTGTCATGAACACTACATGATGTTCTCATCGAATATTTTTTAACAACGGGTCTACTGTTTTCTACGCATCACCTTACTAGCAAATACGATCAGCATGCACGAAAGCGATATTATGCTGCCAGAAACAGAAAACGTTCAAAGCTCAGCCTCCATGTTGTTTAATATAGCGTACATAGCAGTTTTGAACCCAAAGCTGTTGCGGTGCTGTTACCTACGTTTTGTTGACGAGAGCACTAGTGAAATGTGGCTAGTGCTTCACCCACAAACACAAACAGCAGCCTTGTCTGATAACAACGTTCAAAAATTCCATCATCTATTTTAAGGTAGAGTTTTTCATCGAAAGGTCCAAAAAATAAGCTGTTAATGTAATAAAATATCACTCGTGCCTCAGCAAACAAAAAGAGTGGCATGCTCGTAACACCTTGTCAGATAATTTACTGGTAATTTAGCCAGCACTAGTCGCGTTGAAAGGTCCACATAAATGGCGAAGTTCCAACGTAGGAAGTGGCTTTAGGTGGCATTATACGATTTTAAGTGTCGAAATAAAAAGGCGGGCCCTTGTTTCTTCAATATTGCAGTGCTAGATTCTTACTAAGTGAGGTAAGCAGTTTTTGTGTCCATCACAATCTCATGGCTAGTTTCGGTCGCTTATTCTTTACAATTTGCGGGCAACGTTTTTGTTTCTATACATAAATTATTTCCTTTCGTCCATTTCCATACTAGAAACCTTTTGAAAAATTTCAGTATCGCGCGAAATCAATTTTGGCGGAACCTGTGGGTGCGGTATCAATCTTATATGGCTGTGATCCGTACATTATGAAGCTTAAACAGGTTTATTCAGGCCCGGTATAGCGCTCAAACAAAATGGACAAGCCCGGTATAGACGTGACGCCAGACAGACTATCTCCGCTTCTGAACACAAACCCTATGGGCCGCTCCAGTATGGTGCTCGCACCTGGGAAAACGTGTCCCAGGCGGAGTTTAAACCGGATGGCCCAGCCCAGTATAGAGACAGATCATGTCCAGTTTGGAACTGAAGCCGAACGGACTAGTCCGGTATGGCACTCAGACTGACCTGAGGGCGTTATGATTGGAGCTATGCCAATTCGATGATGAGCGCGAAAACATTTACAGTATACATTTTTATGTATATGTGCGGTACACTGAATCAATGTAAAGCGATATCGTTAAAGGCCCTTTCCCCAGCTTCCAACTCCGGCTTTTTCTTTTTCTTTCAGACGGAAGTGTGAGATCAGAATACACTTTTCCAGGACCTTTGAATTCATATCAAACACGCTACTCCTATACCACGCAGCCACGTACGTATGGCTTAGTTAAGCGATGCTTTATTTTTGTCGGCTTACCTTGATTATATAAGCCTGGATTCCAAAAGGTACACGTTGGATATTGGCAGAAAAATGTAAGAAATTAGTAATTAGGCAAGCAGCAAACTTCATGTACGCGAAGTAGGATCCGCAATGAGTGTTGTCAAACGGGACCATTCTTGCTTTCGTGTCTTGCCCTAAAAAGCAGTGTTTAAGCGTGCCCCGCCCCGTCTCACAAACGCAATTATTTTTACAAACACTTAGAAACTATGAGGCTGTACTATTGTGTTTTGCTACGACGTAAGCTCATGGCACTGCTTGCTTCGCGTTATTCACCGCGAGCGTAGTCGTTTACAAGCAAACATTGCTGCAGCTCGTCCGATCTAGTGCTCATTCATACCTGTGTCTGAAATAGCGTTTCAATAGCAAACCAGCAATCAGAACCATACTGTTTCGCCCGAAATGGGCAGTGGTATCCTTCGAGTATCACTAAAACGTCACTGGCCACCGACACAAGCAGTGGTATACCTACATGTAAGGCGCCATGCATAGTGCCGGAAGTATCTATGCCGAATGCGGGATCCTCGTATAGATGGTGCAGTAGAAAGAACATAGAAAAATTTGTGTGCCACTTTGGATCACTAAAGTGTGATAAGGCGAAAGCCTTTGTTTCAAACTTCGCTTATTCCTAGTTTTCCTGCATCTGCTTCTGTAGTCTGTGTGGTGCGACCTTCGAGGAAGCTCGAAAGGAAAGGCGCCACACGAACGGCTGAATCGGTATGACTATATAACGTAAGCTACCAGCCAACATATAAACCCCGCCTAAACCACGCCACTTGAACATGTCGGCGTGGCTTATAGGATAGCGTGAATGCAAGGGTCTGTCTTGGCAGGCTGATTCTGATATAATCCTCTCATGTGAAAGGAGTGGCTCGAGTTGGTAGCGATTGCCAAACAATAGTGCCCTGTGATTGGTCGAGACCTCTATGACGTCATTCCTACCTCAGCAAATCAGATCGCCGCAAAAGCGTGACACCTTTGCTGATGGCAACGATGAGCCATATAAAAGCTTTCGCCTTATAATAGGAGCAATGGAATAGACTGCTTATTTAATTACCGTTCACTTTTTGTTTCAGCTCTTAAATGAAGCAAGCGAGATGTTCCTGCAACCCGTTCTTGCAATTTATACGATTTATACGTAAAAATACTTAGTTGGCAGGAAGTACTTCTGGGCGTCACTGCTCCACTGGCAGCTTGTGAAGCAAGCTGGCACAGTGCACCAGGTATCGCTGTATAGCACAAGACTTAATTGCATTCTACGAAGATGACAAAACAGCCAGCAATGCCAAATAAGGAAAGCCTCAGGCATGCTTGGAAGAAAACCAACGTGTATTAAATATGTGACACATTTGTGACATCTCCTGATAGCCGGGAAAATATTCTGGTGTTCTTAGGGCGCAAACGGCTAACAACGATCGCAATTTCTGCAACTAGGAAAACGACACCAAGTTTGAAAGATCGCAGTTGCACTAAACAAGTAGGAACATGGAGTCTTTAGGCAGTTGTCGCGTAGATTAGTGGTTAACGCGCTCGGGAACAGGCACCACAGGATGGTAGCTCAAGACCATTCGCAATGCGATTTTAGTTTGTTTCTCTCATTTTAATTTTCTTCAATCTAGTCAGTTATTTTATCATTTTCTCATGTAGGGGTGCGTTTTTGAGCCAGCAGCCAGAGCGGATAACTCGTACAGGGCATTACTCTATGAAAGCACCGCCCGGTTTCAATCCATCGATCCTGCATAAAATTAATCTAGGAATTTTCAGTACAAATTATTTATTACTAGGTATACTGAATCAATTCATTTTGAGGTATCGGCATCTAGCAGGAGATTATAAGAAGGTTCTTGTGGCAAAGAAATGCTTTGTGAATATTTACACTTGTGTCAGATCTATCCACGTAGCACGGTAAGGTGGCATGTTGTAAAATACTTTATAGGTTCTTGTTATTCGTTACCATGATATTATATTCTATAATGCTCATTGCGCAATATTTCTTGAGTAAGGCTTGTGTTGCGCATACACTGCTTTCTGTCTCCAAATGTACATGGATAGCGTCCAGCCCACCATTGGTGTCACATACTGACCGAAAAATTGTATCATTATATTATAAACTGTTCCTTGTCAGTGAAGAATGCCAGAGTATTCAGTAACTGCCTGCTGAATGTTTTCACATAGAAGTACCGAGAAGCTCTATTGCCGGTACGTTCGATTTCACAGAAACAGTAGCAGCTACGATATTGAGATATGCTCATGCGATACTACAGTCTTGAGAATTGTGAGCATGTGCTCACGAACGTGGGGCAAATAGCATAGAACCCTCTTTTTGACGATAATCATTCATCAACACAACTAAGGCGCAGGTACTTTATTCCTTTTCATAGTCGTTCACCACGCTAATAACTAGAACTACTATGAATCACCAACTAGGCCCAATTCTTGCCATGTTATTCCTTTTGCCCGAAGAAAACCACAGAGTGGAGATGTTTCCGATTGGTCGCTGAAATCTGCCGCCACGTATTCAAGTTCTAAGTAGGGCTCTAGTCTATCTACCTTGCGATCCTGCATTCACGCTCCGAAATCGCATTACTGCACATCTCATCATGCACTCATCATGCACTCATCCCGAACTAATCATGCACTCATCTTGCACTCCATTTGCACTCACCGTTTCAGCAATCCTTGCAACACCACCGTAGCACTTGCTTTCGTTGTGCTTTTTTTCGGTGCATTGGAAGCCATTCTTGTCACTCTCGAGGATCCGAGAATGAACGTCATTGGTGTGCAGAATGGTCATATTGAAAGTTCCTCCGCTCCCTTGCTGATCTCCATCGGCACTGCTTGAATGCACCCATGATGAGACAAGCGCGATGCATATTAGACGAAGCATGACAGCTTCCACACGAAACAGAAGGATGATCTGGCAAAAGCTACGTCTTATATAACGCTTTGCTCCTCTACTATCATCTTTTATTCAATCCTGAATTCAGCAGGGCGGTCCAATAAACCTTGACATTTAATTCTTCAAGTTGCGAGTCCGTACCAAGAACATAATATTCATAATTTTTGGTGAGGGAAAAGAATAATCTTTAAAACATAATAACACCAACGCTGTCAGTAATTTTCATGGCCAGTTTTTGTCGTTGCCTAAACGTTGGTGTCATTATTCAATTTTATTTTTAACATGTGCTGATGTATGCCGGCTCTCCACTTCTGACCTTTTCACTCGCCCATCCTGCGAAATAGAACGCCTGGCTGTTTAAATAGGTATCTTGAGTCGCCGCTCTCGAGAAAGCTAGCCCTAGAAACAAGGACGGAACATAGAACCAAGAAAAATAAATAATGTAAAACTTTTGTGACAAACGTTCAGTGTTCTTCAGTTAATCGCTGTAGACATCGCTTTCTTAGTTGTACTTTCGGTCATTAAGCGGGTTTGTCTGCGGGAGACGTGGACCTTTCCAGAAGGATTGAGGGTGCGTGGTAGAAAATAACTGACACTTCCGTGTAATAGCGCTATAAACAATTATTCTTTTCTGTTTGTATTCGTTTCTCTTGTTTTTCGTCAGATCTCAATGAAAGCAATGCATGCTTGAGTTTCGCAGAGTAGGGTAGGCTTTGAACCAAGTTTACAGAGTATGTGACAGAAGGTGGCCTCATCTTTTGTTGTTTGCGGGCCCCAGATGGCATGTATGTATGTATGTATGTATGTATGTATGTATGTATGTATGTA
>JAJIZL010022524.1:0-12731 GCA_023969395.1 Amblyomma maculatum | reverse complement strand
TGACTTATTAGGGGATTTTTGTGTGGTGTTGGGCACACTTTTCTAGCTTTTCTGTGTGGTACGAGATTGTCGGCCTACACTCGGCAGCAGACTCCGTGGTCATCAGCGGGAGACGCCGGGTATAGGAGAATTCGGGCATGCCTATGACCTTCTCCATTTCCTCCTGGTGATTCCAGGCGGCCGGTTAACCAGATGACTGAAGTTGAATGGGTGGAGGCTCAGCCAAAAATGACAGCCGTAGCCTGTAAATCAATCCATTGTTTATGTTGCGACAGGCGTCTTGTGATCATGTGAGAACAATGGTGCTGGGATTACAGGCTACAGCTGAGGCAATAGCTGCCTCCTCTGGATGAAGAGGGTTGGGCGTTTTGAGTGCGACGCAGTTGACCAGTGATCCTAGAAGCGTCGAAGCCACAGTCGCCATCCTTCCATCGTTTGGCTCTGCTGCGTCCACGTAAATGATATTGGCTTGTTCGTCCCATTTCTTCTGTAAGTCTTCCCCTCTTGCTTTTCTCCTTTTGAGTACTATAAGTTGGATGCATATTTTGCCGAATCGCCTCCTCCAGTTCTGAAATACTTTTATATTGCTTTTTAGGTTGGTTTTGGTGAAACGAAGGCATGGTACCTCGATTCTAAACGGATACCCACACTTGTGACAAGTGCATCTGACATCGATTTGGATCCCTAACGCAAACCAGCCTCCAATTTGGCTAGAAGGTCGGCACGTAAGAGAAGCAAAACGGAATGGCACCACAATGAACCCTTGTCAAGGTACGCATTTGTCACAACTTTGATATGAAATACACGTTCATATTTGCACCGATGGCATTTTTCTTGATTTGGGTTACGGCGACAGCATCAGAGCAGCGACGGCAATGGCTTTTGTGCTATAGATGTATACGCATTGCGGAAGGAAGGTAGGTATGCAGGACTTAATGGCAATACATACCGGCAGCAATTACGTTGCGTTAATGTATATACTTGAGGAATCACTGTTTCAGCACTGTCACTTCACGGGAAATCAACTTGAGCCGCTGACTCTTCAGCGATGCCGCACAAAAAAATTCCTAGAGCACTGCAGAATCTGCGGTAGAGAAATGCGAAAGGCTGAGCGTTGCAGCGGAACACGGTACATCGCGCGCCCCTTGTCGAACAAAACCTGCCTTCCGTTGAACACATCAAAGTTCACCGTCGTTGTATAATTCGTTTACAGGAAAGGAAAGGCTTGGTACCTGTCACTCACAGAATCCCGCTGACACATCTAGCGGACAAATCTCGCCGTCGCGAGATTTTCACCTTGATCCTAGAAAGGATTTGACCTTAAAAATTAAAGCCCGATGCTGCTCCATTGGCATTCATTCTTTCATCCCGCTTACGTGCTAGAAGTAAGCTTATTTATTGCAAGGTTAGCATGGTTGGTAAAATAATGGGGTTTAACCTCGCAACTCAGGCTGTGAAAAACGCTGTAGTGAGAGGTACTGGAAATTTCAACCACCTTGAGTTCTTCACCGTGCAGTGACAGTGTATTGTACTCGGCTGTCTTGCATCTCGTCTCCACTGAAACGCAGACACCGTCGCAGGGATCGAACCCGGAAGAAATGAAAGCTCAAACTTCCCAGGTACAGGCTTCCATATCTTGCCCTACGAGGACATCTATGATGTCTGTTGGCAGCGAATTCTCGATTGCACGACATATATTGAGACATTCTTGCATCAGTTCCTGTTAGCTCAGTTCTCATGTATCTCGAAACGAAGCCACTCATTTTTCCTGAAAATGTTCGCTCATTAGTTTTACAAGCTTCACATCTAGCCGCTTTGATGTTACGGGCAACGTAAGGAGATTACAACACAGTTCCCGCCCTCCAGTTCCTCCTGTTCTACGTGGCATGGGTGGTATCACGGCACGTGGAATTCCACTTACGCCGCTATGGAGGATGGCGCTTGTGAACACTCTCAAGGATAGATTACATGCAGAGAAACACCTAAGCAAGTAGAACATTAAACAGCCGTCACCGTAGCTGAGTTCGTAGAGAACCGAACACGAAATTCGGAATCGTGGTTTTGGATTTCATCGCTTTTCTTATATCTTCTACTCGATCCTTCCCAAGGTTGCATTGTCATTTCACATCGATGAATGCACAAAACATATCCCCAATGTTGTCATTGGAATATGTGGCTCCCTTCTTGCGCATCTTTTATACAATATAATAGCGTGCTTGCACTTGCTGTCGAAAGTGGCTTGCATTTCGTCGACACCAAATTTTCGTGTGTTTATTTTGCCACTTGCATAGACTATCGAAAAATTTGAAAAAGCGCTAACATACACAACAACAAAGATAGACGAACGACGAGACACAAGCGCTTGTGTCTCGTCGTTCGCCTATCTTTTGTGGTTGTGTGTGTTAGAACTTATTGAAATTTTCTTATAGTCACAATAAACCAACGCGCCATAACATAGGTGGTTAGTGTTCCACTTGCATAGCTGGAGCTACAGATTGATGTTGCGAATAAGCTGCGCAAATTTTGAATCAGAATTCTGCGCAATAATATCTTCCGAACTCGACACAGTGTTCCATTTCTGAAACCAGACTGGAAAACACGGCAGCGCCTCCCGTGCCAGATGCCCTTTTTTAGAGGTTTATGTTTCTAGAAATTTATTATTCAAATTCGAGAGTCTTTTGTATTGTTGGAACTACACAGCTACCTCATGTTCTCAGTATGAAGACTCGTGCCGCAGATGATCTTTAAAAAGCACGCTATAATTGACAATGGACGTGTCTGTAACAGACAGTCCACCTCCCGCTTTCTGCGTGACCTTTTGGGCCGCCGACTGTAAATACGCAGAATACTCTGTGCGTTCTTAATAAAATGTTCAATTTGGATGATGAATTATGTTCTCGTCTAGTTTACCGCTCGTCTCGCTACTGCAAAGTTAGTGGCCTACTTATTTATCTACAGCTACGGCTTATTTGTTGTATTTAATCGGCTACGTCTGTCACAACAGTGCGTCAAAAACGTGACTACACACATTCACAGTCTTTCAGCTGGCTGATATCTCCTAAAAGTGGTGTATATTCATGTTAAATAATATATCTCACTGGGTGGCAGGGCTTGATTTTAAAGCTGGAATAAATATCAGCTCTTCACTTTGAGCCTTTGGAACTTCATGAATTCTCGTTAATGCCGGTTAGGCCAAGAGAAGAACAGCAACGATTGAGATTTCAGGATCATTATTAACCTTTAAAATGCCGAATCTTCAGAGGCTTCCCGTGGAAACGCTTAAGGCCACGTAAATTGTAAATACCTGCCAAAAGACGCAGTTGGTAGCGGATATATTTGTGCAATAGCTAGGAGTAGGAAGCATTGACGTCAGTATGTCCGAAGGCTCAGGCTATCAAGCAGTAACAAAAGGGCCAACGAACGCGCTCAGAATGTTAACAACATTTTATATCTCATAGATGGTAAATCTTAAACGCTGATTCCGCTGTCACTCTATAAACTACTTGAAACTACTTGAAACTACTTGAACTTGAAATCCTCGCTTGAGATGGTTCAAAATAATTCAGCGCGTTTCATTCTTTCCAATTACAGTCGCACTAGCAGCATAACTTCAATGAAACTAACGTTATCTTTGCCATCTCTCGAGCTTAGAAGGAAAATTTCACGTCTTAGCCTTTTTCACAAAATTTATCATCATAACGAATTGAGGCATACTTTCATTTCGCAGCCATCGTATCGCTCCTCCCGCGTTGATCATGCTTACAAAGTAAATGTCATAACTTGCAATACTAATGCCCTTTTTCATTCCTTTCTACCTCGTACGTCAGTAGAGTGGAATCGCCTTCCGCCCGATATCGCATTAATCCAAGATCACGATTCATTTCACTCATCACTGATGCAATATCTTGAAGCTGATCCGTGACACTTTTCCCCCCTGACTATTATCTTATTTCCGTTTTTGGTTTTTCATGCTTGTTTGCTCCCAGTGCTGTTGTTCTTTTCGCTGTATAATGCTGTTCTCTCACCGCTTATGATTGTTTTCAATTTATTCCGCTTGTATAACTTTCTTTATTGTAAGATTGTTTTCGTTGTTCTGTATTCCCTTGTTCGTTTAGCCTTCGTTATGTTTTGTTCATTTAGTGTTCTATGCTTTCTATCATATATGATGTACCACTCCCCTCTGTAATGCGTATGCGCTTGAGGGTAATAAAATGAAATGAAATGAAATGAAAGGGATGAAATTCGAGTGCTTGCATGTTCCGTATAATGAAGGAGGGTCGGAGAGCCAGCGGACGCTGTCGCGCGCGCGAGCGTCGGCTGCAGTAGCGGAGCAGAGAGTATGTGGCGACCCCACCGAGTTGAAGAGAGAGGCACAATTAGACCCCATTGGGAAGGCAGTAACAAAAAGCGCACGCTCCCGTCGAGACAGGCTCTGATGCTGCACTGCGCACCACAGACTGTCTAGAGGGGAGCGGAATCTAGAGCTTCCCAGTGGCTATATCGTAACATTTGTGTGTGTGTGTGTGTGTGTGTGTGTGTGTGTGGCCGGCGACAATTACAGCATAAGATATATTAACTATTTCAACTGTCACCGTACGTACGAATCATAAGTGGTGACGGTTTTTTTTATATTATCTAAGTAATTCATTGTATACTTAAGACGGATCTGTAACTCGCGGTAGCGGAGGCTGTGCCTAGTTTTTATAATATGGTAGTCATTTTCATGGATTTCTGTTTACATGTGAAAGAACCTACGAGAGACAAAGCGCTGCATGTGCTTGCAGTAACTTCTTATCAAAACTTTGTTGTCCGGCTTCTGCATGAACATTACCTGACAATTGTTTTCTCTGCATTGAGGTCACTACAATTGCAATTGTCCTTTCGAATACAAATACATTTTGCAAAACAAAATTAAAAAATAGAGAGTATCAGAAATATCAGTCTTGAACAAAATGAAGGCTGCATCAAAGTCTCAAAATGGGAAATTTTATTGTTTTCCCTGGATCTGGTAGGTTAAGCAGTCAAGCCTGCATGGTCGAAAAATGGCAAGATGCGCTTATGACTATCATTTGCCTAAGTCATCAGTCATTAAATAGGCCGGTCATTTGAATTTCACGATCCCATGTTGCTCATCTAGTTGCACACCTGGCTTGCCTACTTTCTTCAATAATCTTGCTTATTGCCTCAGGGCATAATGGAATATGTAAAAAAAAAATTAAAGGGGTAATACATGAAAGAAAAAAGGTTGGCTGATCTAATAAAGTTCAAGAGAGAGCGTTGATAAGGGCCTTGCGTCCAAGCAATGTACGAAGATGAGTTGTTCAGCGAAAGGCCCACTACCGTCAGGTACCCGAATTCTCGTCGGCTTCAGCGACGGGCAAACCCATAGCAAGGGGTGAATATCTGCCTCATGATCATGTGACTTGCAGACTTTCTTTTTCTCTAACGCAACTGAAACGTAAAGTCAGCGTTGCAGATATTAAAGTAGACTGTTTTAATAGCCAAGCTACAATATGCTATCTTCAGGTGCGTTCTGTTTTTAATTTCCTTGATTCTAATCCGCTCATGAAAAGCATCCGCTTTCGTTTGGTCGTTATCGTCGGAGTGTAGAATTTCTTCGGTTCGTTAACTTATTGTTTTTTTGTGAAACAGAACAACTTCTCTTGTCTTAGCGTGTAATGTTTGTGAGAACATAAATTTTTACACTTCTCCGATAAAAATTATTGCAAATCTCCGATAGAAGAAACAAGAGGCTGTTTTAAAAGATCTTACGTTCGAACACTATTTCTAAAATATTGTATAAGCGAAAAAGCGGTCGCCGCACTTTCTAGGAGGGTGAAATATATGCTTCTATCTCCTCAGAGCACTTTACATTCACGCAGAAAATAAAGCATTAAATTAGAATTGGTCTTCAACACTACTGATACATAATTCATCGCGATGAAATATTCGGGTCGAAACATTTTAGAGCGAGTTCCTTATGTCCTATGTAAGGGCACGTTAGTAATTATTGTCAATCTCCAATTTACTGATCCAGTTGTCGGCGTAAATAACAGAGCAGTCAATGATACGGATCACTGAAAATCTAAACGCTCTAGCGGTTAAGCGGAGACACAAAATTATTATGCAAAACGCTCAGGTTAGTTTAGCCAGCCAGGTGTCAGAACTAATAAGGGCCTTTAGATGGAAAGCACTACAGTGCCCGAACCGTGTACTTCCTTGAATATAGTGTTGTCCAATTGCAGAGAAGTGCTACCCGATAACGGAGAATTCAAGGGAAGAAACGGCTTCTATTTATACTATTTTACATTCGCTAAGCCGTCCCCTGCTTGGCGATACTTTGGCAGAGAAGTTAGTGGTGGTCGTGTGTTCTCGTGATTTTATATGTTTTCCGACTCCGTTCTATTTCATTTTTCATTGCCTTCTGAGCTCCGCCATAATAATCTTCACAATTATGGCTCTAAACGCACCTATGCGAAAGGCCAGTGGGGGCAGAGGATAGACGAAGTAAGAAATACCTTGTACAATGAGAGAACGTTGAAGCGCATTGGATAGTTACACTGTCGTCATGAATAAAAGCTTAACCGTATCCCTCAACAGTAAAAAACAAAATTGCTGTACGCTGAGATTTTCGGATACGACGTAAACTTGCATCACCGTCACTCATTTTTTCCCTATGACAAAAGTGGTCTGCTGTTAACACCTTTCCTGTCACTTGAATGAAGTAGTTTCCTATACTTTAAGTAGTTCGCTTATGTTCACTAAAGAAAAGGTGAGAATGAGACCAAGTTATAATTTCAACGATTCTGAGAAGTAATGCACACGTCGGTGTACCGTGGTCCATCGTTACCAACTGTTGTTGTTTTTTTAATATGTATCCTACTGTAGTGCTCGCATTTAGGTCAGAAGTGTTGAGGCTGAGAAAATGAATTAAATTTATGAGGGCATCCCTGTACAAACGACAGTAACGTTAAATGGCAGCCATAGGGCAGGAAAAAAATATCGATTTGTGGGGTTTAACGTCCCTAAGCGACTCAGGCTATGATATACGTTGTAGTGGAGGACTCCGGAAATTTTGACCACCTGGGATTCAACGTCCTAAAGCGACTCAGACTATGACACACGACATTGTAGAAGACTCTGGAAATTTCGACCGCCTGGGGTTCCTTACGTGCACTGACATCGCACAGCACACGGACGCCTTGCTTTTCGCCTTCACGCAAAATCTGCCGCCGAGGCTGAGATTCGATCTCGCATCCTTGGGCACAGTTGGCCAACGTCCTAATCACTGCGCTGCATAGGAGAAAGAAACAAACGAGACAGTTAACGAGTACCCGTCGAAAACTACGAAAAAAAATAGCAATGAACAAGATGTGTAATGCGATGGTAAGGTAAACGATGGTTCCTTGGCATAATGCAGACTATTCCTAGGGATAGCAAGCATATAGCAGTGGCTAGCAGAGAGTGAGTCTGGTAGATGAGACTAGTATGTACATGTTACCAGTTTGGACGGCCCTGGTCCAGACGACCGTAAGAGAAACGAAAAACGAAAGGGCAGTTGCGTTGCAGTCAACGTACCACAGGTTATTTCGGTGGATCTTCTCAAATAATTGTTTTTCGAATGTAGATGTTCTCTCCGCCTGCAGAGACAATGGAGCTCAGACCAACTGCTATTCAACGCTGAGTAGCGCCGGCTCTTCAATGCACGTGCCGACAAGAATAAGATATGTTGAGTGCTGAAACGGACACCGCTAAAGCTGCAACTTTTGTCCTCACAACAATGTGCTTTACATTGCAACTGGAAGAAAATGATTGCAAACACTACATCGTGAAAATGCAACAAAGTGGTCATGGACAATACACTTCCCCTCTGACTCGCAATCAGTGTAGCTGGCTTCGACGTGGCTCCCTGCAGGAAGTAAAAAGAATAATTGCACATAAGCTGAATGCTTTATATTTTACAGCTTGCTGCCATTATAGGAATCTTTTTATATAACTTTTTACTCGGCGCTGACAGCTAAGAACTACGGAAACATAAGTGAATGTAAATAAAGCGTTAACGTTAGGCTCTTCCTGACCGGGTGGCAAACCCTAGCAATTATTACAATCAAAGCAGACGACTTCTACGTCTTCGGGAGCGGACCCGTGTATCGTTGTTTCTTTACTCTTGTTCTGAGCCGCTTGGTCATGCTTCGTGCGTCTCCACGCGAAGCATTTCGTTTAGTATTTTATCACAGTGTTTAAGGACAATTTGGTGAAAAAACGCAATTTTTCGCTTTGTTTTAGTTGTATTTTCTCGAATGCAGCCATCCTGAATTACCGCGGAGAGGTATCAGTCTAAAACCACTTTTAAAATATTTCTATTGCCACAGCATAATCTCTTATTACAAGCTACTGCAGAACTATAGACAAGGCAAAAGCGCGAGAGAAAGACGTACAGAAGAATAAAAAGTATAACGACTACAAAATAGCCTCATGTTTTCAAGTGGGCCCAGTTGAAAGAAAAGTCGCCGGAACCGTATCGAAAGCAGACAAAATGTTTTGCCGGTTTGGCGTGTAGACATTTTGTAGAAAGTTTCGAAAATATAACATGTTTTCTGTAGCACGCTTTTGTAAACTGTAGCTCTACAGTTATTTTCGGCATTAATTATGAAGAGTTGAGCTGTTACTGTTTGTTGCTGACAAGAACTGCTGCAGAACGCTTTCTGTCAGGGAAGAAAATTTCCTTCTATCTTTAGAAAGGCAACGGCAAAAGGTGAGAGGAAACGGGCAACACGCTGACCAAAAAGAAAAGTAACCAGAGAAAACAGTTTACTAAGGCGTGGTGATTTCAAGACGAAACCCTTTAATAGCTCACACTGTCGTTAGCAGAAGATGTCACCCTTTACGGTCACCCTAGGTCACGTGATGCCACCCAAGATGACGGCCACCGTACGTCAAAGTGGACCAGCCTGGGCCCAAGCCCCCCAAAAGGGGACGTATTAAGGCGTAAGCCTTAATATGCTTTCGTTACATGGGAGGCGGTAGCTGGCAGCTGACTTTGCCGAACAATAACTGGACGTAGGGCTTCCGGACATTATGTTTTGGCAGGCGCTACCAACTCCGGCCCCTGCTTTCATAATGGAGGGTGATACCAGAATCAGCCTACTAAGACCCTTGCATTCACGTTATCCCTAGGCCACGCAGGCACGTTCATACGGATCGGCTAAAACGGGGCTTTATAAATTGGCTGGTAACTTACGCTATCGCGTGATACCGATCAGGCCATTCGTGTGGCGCCTTTTATTTGTCGCTTCATCTAAAGCTGCACCACACAGCCTATACGAGCAGATGCAGTTAAACCAGGAATCAGCTAAATTTTGAATAAAGGCTTTCATCTTGTCGCGGTTTAGTGGTCCAAAGTGCCACACAATCGTTTTCATCTATCCAAGAGAATCCACGCTCGTATCTGCCCAAAAAGCGCATGCATATATGAGACGGCTTTAGTACAACTCGCCACCCATTCTTCAATGTATGGAACTGGCGCATTGCAACATAAAGGGAGCTCATGCATCATCCCCAACGGACAGTGCGATGAGCGTGGGATGAGATTATTGCAAGTTCGTTACGAAACTTGGACTCTGAGTGATAACTTTAGTTTTGGCAACCTTCATATATTGTTGCACGATTAAAAATACAATAAAATACTATAGATTGAAAATATTAATAATCGGGTCCCTCGTGCTGTATTAACCACGATCGCGCATATGGTTAACATGTGCCGACACATCAAATTCTCTGTTTTAATATGCACGGATATTCCGCTGAGATGCCTATGATTTTTCTGTTCTGAAACATTTCCAAAACTACCGACGTTTGCGGGGAAAGAGCCACTTTGCTGAATAGATGGTGCTCATTGAATGGATCTTTCATCTCTTCTCAGTGCAATAAACGCCATTACAAATTTTAGTTCTTTAATTGTTTTCGGATTTGATAAGGTACATTATTCATTGATTTCTTGAGTGCCTATAGCTGTGTGATGAACTCCCTTCCTGGCCACCATTTCTTTCTTTTTCTCCCTTCATTCACTTCCTTTTATTCCCCTTCACACGTGTAGGGTAGCGTACTGGACATTGCGTAGTTGACCTCCCTACATTTCTATTTCTCTCTTTATTGCATTGTCTTGCTATCTTTATTGCATTTTCTTCGATTTTACAAACCTAAATTTTAGTCTCTTCGGAGAAGCAAGTGTTACGAGATCGGGGGCAACAGCCCTGCACCACTTCCCTCTAACGTTTTTACAGTATTGTATGTATGCATCTTAGAAAAAGAATCGCAATGTGCGAACTGTTTTACGCAGGTTGAATGTTAAAGGGATACGATTTTAAACACGATGGTGTACGGTGCCATTATGCCAGGATTAGGAAATTTTCTGCACGTGCCATTGTCCAGATAATCTAGATATTAGCTCCAACTGTTCCTATTCCGGTCGGAATAACACCAACTGTCGCGTAATGTCGTTGTCAGGGCAAGGGTATCCACCACTAAAACATTTCATCCGAATTAAGTGACAATGATACCACTGCCGGCGATAACAGGCTGACTTCATCTCTCGGTAACTAAAAGAAATCGGCTATCGGCGCAGCGCATTGCGTTCAGAGAAAGTGCAGCGATTCATTTTTAGACCTTATTTCTCCAGTAAGCAAGTGCGTTGGGATTCTAGAACACACTAACTGCCTATTACGGTACCTGTCCCCTCTCAGCATGGCATTTTTGCCTAATTTTTACTACCAGTGTTCGATACGTAGTGGTTTCGTCTAGGAACTAACCATTTGTTACTATGCATTTCTTGAAACCTTTATTATAAGTTTTCGCGCCACAGTTTGTATTCGGGCGTCCGTGTCCTGCTTTTGAGCCACCTGTCTTTCACTCGCTTTTTTCTACTCTGTGGGACAATTATTAACATGATTTCCCTTATCTATAAAGTCCAAGGCCTTAGGAAAGGCATCGTCTGTGGTACGGCAGTGCAGAACAGGGCACTGAACTTGCTGGCAGTTTCACTGCTTATTTCTCTCTAGTACGTCATACTTCTTTTGGCTGTCGTTACTGCTAATACTGCCAAACTTCTTTTTTATGTTGTTTTGTACAGCCTTATCAAACAGAGTAGAACTTAAAAGCAGTTTGAAACTCTCGAGAATGTTGTTTGTCTCAGGCCGACTTAAATTCTTGACGAAGCTGTGGCAGGTATAAAGCAGAAATTGAGCACTTAGCCATGAACGATTGTTTTTCTGTGAAAGGGGAGAAGGCTAGAGGGTTTTGCGAAACTCAAAACCTGAGCTTTTTGCCCTAAACAACTGCATACGTAAAGAACGAAAAAGTACAGCTCACGGATACCAACAGAGCTTTGACCAGTGGTAACCAGAAAGTTTAGCTAGGGGGCGGAAAAGGAGCACTTCCGAAAATCAATATTGACTTGAAGGGCGTCCTTTGTATCCAGGGTACATTCTGCTTCCTAATCACTGAAAGCATTTGTGTAAAAATTAAACATATTATGTGTGAAATTGACATTGACATGGTTCACCGCATCCCCTTGTCAGATTTTATTTTTTATTTTTTATTTTATTTTATTCAGTGATTGTGTGGGCAATACATGGTACTGCCCGTGGGACAGGACAAAAGGAGGTAATTAGTCTCCTGACGAGGTCCTGGCCCCACTGGGCGCAACAGCAGCGGATACAAAGTACAGGCAATGCACATGCAACTACATACAACAATCTTCACCGTATATGAAACAAAAACACATGAAACAAAAACGCCGAGTTAAAAACTATCACCGCAGTACAAAATACGCATTCAGACACGTGTCAATAACAAAACATAAGGAAATGTAACAACAGTTATGAAACTCTGGAACTATGTAAAGGAATAGCACAATACATTTCGATTTCGCATCTACTTTAGTCATGTATTTGGTTTTCTATTGAAGTGAAAAGAGGTTTTATTCTCCGTTTGAAAGTTGGCAGACTTCTACTTGTTCTTGCGATATCAAGTATGTCTGGGTAATTATTACATAGTTTCATGATTTGATGATCAATTGTCTGTTTAGCATAATTAGTTCGAGGTTTATCTACAACAATGAAAGTCCTCCGCAGATTGTGACCAGTATCCCTATTTAGATAATGACTACAAAATCTATTATAATTGCTCGACACTTTAGAAAATAAGTACACAGATAATTTCTGCTTGTATATATCGTGGAAAGGTAGGATATTATGTGTTGCCATAAACGTTACGGTGTCTAAACTTTCCTTATATAATGCTCTAATGGCCCTCCGCTGCAGTGCAAATAGTCTGTCATTATCAGTCTTAATTCCGGTACTCCATACTAAACAACAGTAATTAAAGAGAGAGTGTATTAGTGAGAAATAGAGCTGCTTTTTGAGCCTGACAGGGATAAGATTTCGAAGGCGGCTTAGCATTCCAATACATCTCGCTACTTTCATTCTTACATTTCCCACATGGTGGGACCATGATAGGTTTGACTGGAAAGTAACACCTAAGAATGTATGACAATCTACACGCTCAAGCAAAGCATCATTATAGTACAGGTTCACATTGTTGAGAATGGGCTTGTTTTTTGCAGAAAATATCATATATTTTGTTTTGCTAGTATTTATTTGAAGCTTGTTTGTATGTACCCATAAACCAAGGTCATTCAGCCATGCGTTCGACGTGGTCTCAAGTTCCTCAAG
>JAJIZL010022523.1:686827-698922 GCA_023969395.1 Amblyomma maculatum | reverse complement strand
CACACACACACACGCACGCATATACTAAGCTGTCCCCGTCAGGCGTGATTCCGTTCTCTCATACGTATGGATGGATGGATCGATGGATGAAATATAAGAGCGTCCCCTTTGAAAGGGGGTGGTAGTGTTGCTATCATGGTCATTTTTCTCCATATATCTTAATTATTGTTTTAGATTGGTTAACTATATCATCATTCTATTCATTGAATTACAGTTTCTACATTACTAACATTATGTCACTTTTCTGCTTTTAAGCAACCAATCTTCGAATAGATTTTGCTTGCTTCCACCGCAGGTTTATTCTCCCAGCCTCTGGCATCTCTAAACCCCGGAGCTTCAGGAAGAGTCACTGCGCCTGCATCGACTTCCGGAAGGATACCATACGTTCAAATATAATATGGTCAATTAATTCTTTCACTGGAGTTGCCACATAGAGCGCATGCGTCATCTTCATTGTTAAATTTCCTTTTGTAGTTGCGTGTTCTGAGGCACCCTGATCTAGCTTCAAAATGTAGGGCGCTGCCTCTTGAGTTATGAAAGAAAGCTTCCTTCCTGATCTGCCTTTTCCATTTTCGGTATATTTCCACACTCTGTTTCTTTTCCATCGAATGTATTCAATTTTTACCTTCTGTGTTTTTCACCTGTTGCTTAACGCTCTTTATTTCTTCGTCCTTGTGACCAGCATACTTACTGGTTAGTTTCCTAGTTCTTTTCCTCCATTGTGAGTAAACGCTTTTTAGGTATAGGTATTTAAATACTTTAGCTGCCCACCTCTTACTGTCCGATTTCCTCAGGCGTTCCTCATATAACAATTTACTCTAAGCTTCCCGTACTTAGAAAAATGCCCAGCCCATATCTCCCTGTACCGCCTCATTCGTAGTTTTGCCGTGTGCACCTAGTGCTAATCGTCCAACGGATCTCTGATTTGTTTCTAATGTCGACTGTATCTCTGATTTTAGGCGCAAAACCGCAATTTCGAAAGTAAGTCCGGGCACCATAATTCCTTTCCAAATACCCCTCAAAACCTCATACCTGTTGTATGTCCACAATGCCCTATGCTTCATTATCCCGGCATTCCTTCGCCCTTCGGCCTTAAGTGATTTCTCATGGTTTTCAATGTATGCCAATCCTTCGTTTACCCATACACCGAGATATTTAAATTCTGCTACTCTGAGTATTTCATGACCTTGCATTTTAAGACCCTGATCAGTTGAGCCTTTGAAAATCATTAGACCCGACTGAACTGCGCTAGAACTGAAGCCTAGAGCGTCCCCTTCGTCTCCGCAATAACTATAGTTTGTAATTCTTCCTGAATGGGAAATACTGCGCTACTTGACAGACAGGGACAAGTGAAAGACGACACACGAATGAAGCGCAAACTTACAACTGTTTATTTTTGTCGATGAAACACGTACATATATGCATATAGCATTCTCGTCAAATCACAAACACATCATTCATGCACGCGATCACGCACGTTATCACTTCGACCACCACTCCGCATCTGCACAACTATCATATCTAGCTCCTCCTTTGTGAGAGCCAAAGATGATGTACTAACACACGTATCTTTTTCTGCTGACGCTATCAAGAAGGCTTCTACGATTTCTCTTTAAATTCTTTCCTTTTGTTTGCTTACAATTTCAGTCCTGTGAAATAGGGGCTTGGAGCCAGTTTCGCACCGCAAGCAATGTTGCGCAAGAATCGCAGGGTGGCTGATTTTCCCACATTTATTATACTAGTCCAGGTATCTCTTATTAGCACATCATCATTCGTGTGTCGTCTTTCACTTGTCCCTGTCTATCAATAAGTAGCGCAGTATTCCCCAGTATGTTAACCAATTGGCCCCTGTGTTTCCATTGTTGTCTTCCTGACTATCAGCTGGCAGTGCAATATCATCTGCATACATCAAACCGGCGACGCGCTGCTCCTACGCCTTTCCACCTAATCTATATGACAGAGTGAAACTTAGGTTACTTTCTTGTATCTTCTGTTCAAGGTTTATCAGGTTTATAGAGGACAGCGTTGTCTTAATCCTTTGCATACTTTGACATCTTCCGTACTTCTTATCCCTTCCCATGTAATTTCTACTTTGTTATCCCGGTATATTTCTTGTAGGAACTCTGTTATTTCATAACCGATAGCTTCTTCTTTTAATATGTTCCACAGGAGTTTCCTGTTTACGTTGTCGTACGCCCCATTTATGTCCAGGAAGGCCAAATACAAAGGTCTGATCTTCACTCTTGATATTTCCATGCATTGGGTAAGCATGAACAGGCTATCATCTAAGCGCCTACCATTTCGAAAGCCCTTCTGAAGTTTTCCGAGTATCTTGTCACTTTCTACGTGCTTGTACCTTTAATTTCAGTGCCTGGATGGCCAACCTGTACATAATAGATGTTATGGTAATCGGCCTGTAGGATTTGATGTGCATCCTTTCTCCTTTCACCATTATAAATCAAATTCGTTTTACTCTGCCGCCAGCTGTACGGAATTCGCTCATTCGTTATGACCGTTTCCAAACCTTTTAACAACTTTTCTTTACTTCTTGTATCAAGTTCATTAACCAGCTTGATCGCAATTTCATTTATTTAAGTAGATGTGTGTTTAGGAATATTTTTTTCTGCCTCATTCAAGTTTAGATTGGTCAGTTTAAATCTGCTCTGTATTCCGCTATCTTGTGTTGCTTCATGATTGGGGGAGATTACCCTATCGTCACTCTTAAATGACTCGAATATAACTGATGTTACGTAATTCACTGCGTTGTCACCAGTTAAACAACTTCCCTCGTTATCTTGAATCCGGCCCTGCTTTCTTTGATTCTTTTTACCTAGCCAGCTTATATGGTTCCAAAATTTTCTTGGTCCACCTCTAGTGGCATCGTGTATGTCAGCCATCCAGCTATCGTTGGACTGCTTTATTTTATTTCGGACGAGCGCCTGTACATCGTTTCTGTGGTCGATACGATTCCCATTTTTGGTCGATTTCCTTCTCAGATACCTGTGCTTTCTTTGCCTCTCGGTGTTCCCTTGAAGTGGCCCGTCGTTGTTCAATGGCTTCCCTGATTTCCTTCTTCCACTAGCTCCGTGGCTTCCTCTTTCCATTCCAGTGGTTTGCTACTTTAACCTCCTTAATTTTCCTGCTTATGAGAAGTTCTACCTGTTCTTGATCCCAGTCTTCCATGGGGCTTTTCTCTATTGCTTCCTCTATGTCTGCTGCTATCTGCGCTCTTTGATCGTCGTTTAATTTTGCGTTTGCGTTTTGTCTAAGTTCCATTTCTCTTTTCATCAAGGAACCCATCAGCAGACCAATACGTTTATGATCACTTCCCAGACTACACTCCCCTTCTTCGTCTATTTCCATTTTTGTGACCTTGCTATAAATTTCCTGCGACATTAGACAATAGTCAATGGTCGTCTGCCTGCTGCGGAATTCCCACGTGATTTGGCCTTCACATTTTGTTTCTCTATTTACTATAACTAGGTCGTGTCGCTCACAGAAATCTGGCATTAGCTTCCCGTTACTATCCGTGTATCCATCCAGACCGTCGATGTGGCCGTTCATGTCCCCCAGCAGAATAATATCGGGCCCGTTTCCAACTGGCTGATATCGGCACTGCGACATTAAACGAGATCCTTGTTTTGTTGCCTGCTTTGTTGTTCTGCTCCTAAATAAACTATCCTTAGCCATGTCCTTATGTCGGCAATTGTTCCTGATACCGAGATATGTTCTTCACAAGATGGTTTTATTCTTTGCCAATTTGTTCCCTGGTGTATCTACATACCTACTCCTCGAGGAGTAGGTATGTAGGAAAAAAAGAGGGTGGATCCACCCTCTTTTTTTCCGTTCTCGTTCTGTTGAACCCTTCCCAGACGTAGCCTTCTTTAAACGGCGGATCTTCTAGATCCCTGAGATGAGTCTCGCATTGAGGGTACACAGCTATTTTGTCATGCTGTTCTATCTCTAGCCATTTTGCTTTTTTTCTACCTCCTTTCATGGTTATGTAGCTGCTCCTAGTGTTAAATCTATTTTTTGTACTTTTCTTTCTTGACCTCTTCCTTGCCATTACTGGGGGCTTGTGATGTTATATATGGGCCCAGGTCCGTTCAGGAGCTCTGGGCAGGTAGCAGAGCAGGTTCACAGACACACGGACGCTTTTCTTTTCTTGACCAATTAACGTAACTGGCAACAGACATGCATACAGCCTAGCTTATCCTAATAGGATATGTCCCAACACAAAACCATCCTACTTCTGGTTTTCCGCTCGTGGACTAGATGCAGGTGCAGGCGAGTCCGGTTGAGGTAAGACCAGCGGCCGGGGTGTGACGCGGCCTTCGTTCACGCCAGTCGCCCGAGGAATCGGTAGCGCGGCAGGCCACGCTCCGGCGTCTCTGTCCGGCGTCTGCTTCACAGTCCGGGGTACTGCGGTGTACCGCGGGGTACCGCGTCACGCCCGGGTACTGCAAAGTGCGGCACCAGTGCGGCAGCACAAGTGTGGCGGCCAGGCACGATGGAGCTGGGCAGTACCAGACCCGGACCAGGGGCCCGGCAGGTGCTGGCGAGCCGGCCTTGTACGCCAGGCCCAGGACGATGAACTCAGCCGCCAGCGACGCCCAGGAACGTCCGACCCGTTCGCTTGTCGGAACAAACTCACGCGCACTGGCACGCCCCGCACGCGGCCAAACTTCACTTCCTTTCAAGCCACCCGCACACTCCCACAATCACCATCATCACAGGGCTCAGCCTCCGTTATTACGCTTTCTTCTGCTTCACTTCTATCTCTGTCCACCGAACCCTCGCGGACCCCATAAAAAAGCTGCAGCCCTGCCTGCCAGGCGCCAGCCGATCTCTGCTCCCACCGTTCTGGTAAAATGAATGCCATCTCGCTGAAAATCGCTGCCTAAACCTGCTTTGTGCACCTCCCTGTTTAGCTCAGCCACTTCGCAACACTTCTCCAGGCTTAATTTCCGTATGTCCTGGTTAACTTTCCCCACGTCCTTTGCCAGCTTTCCGCTCGATTTTACGATCTCCGGAACTGTGCACACAACTATCTGCGCTTGCTGCGTTATCTCCCTGATATCCTCAGCTCCCTTAGCTAAACTTTCCAACACTCCTGCAGCTTGACCATTTAGAACATTGTATAGCCCCGCGGCTACTATCACCATATTGCACTCTGTGCGATTTTTTAACAGCCTATTTTTGCTCTCTTTCAGCACTGCCCTCATTGAAATCCCCGGGAAGGTTCCAACTAACACTCGCCTATCACCCTTTACAGGTTCCATGATATCCCGCCTGCACCTGCTCATGTTGGAATCCCCGGCGATAAGCGCCTGGGCATTCTCTCTCTCTTCCAACTGTTGGCTGCTGCTTTCGGTTATCTGTGTCCTTCTCTCTGGGATTTTCATTCTTTCTTAGTTCATCCTTTTTTTCGGACTTCTTAGTAGCTGCTTCTAAATAACTCTGTCGGTTCGAATACGCCTGACCTACTTTGCTCATGCCTTCCATGCCAGTGCTGGTCCCAGCCATGTGGCCTGCACTGGAATGTCCGTCCTCGTTGTTTCCAAAGACAAAGTCGGCCATTTTGTTTTTTTTTCTTTAGAAGAAGCTCTCCACACAGTTTCTGATGTTCTGCCCTTAATAAACCTACTTCATTTTCTAAGGCATCCACACGAGACACTAAACCCTCCTTTTATGGTCCAAATCTTATTAGGCGCGCTCTCAGCTCGCAATACCGACACAAAACATCACTGCCGTCTGCTTCGTCTGCCGAGTCAAAACGCGTTTCCTTGATATTAATCTGCTCCTCACATTGAGTACACTTTACCTTCTTTTGATTGCATATCTTAAGCATGTATCAAATGAACTATTTGTATTACGAATTCTCAGAATATACAAACTGCAAAAGAGAGACACAAAAACGACTAGCAAACACGCGTTAAAATAAATTCTGCGAATGCCAATAGCCTAAGAAAAAATTACCGACGATTACGTTACTTCCTAATGCGAAATTTGAGCGCAGCAAATAAGCTGTTTCACCTTTTCGAAAGATTGAGGCAAATAAATCGAGCAACACATGTATGCGCTATCGCAGAATTTTTTTTTTTCACACGTATTCCTTTAACAGAGTCCACTAACAGTTCTTGACAGTCATGAAGTAAGCTTTGTGGTCGGAGAAATAGACTGATATATGCTCGACTTGGTACACCAATGCTTGATTCTCAAAGACGAGATCTATAGAAGTGCCTCGCGAGGTTGTCACAGCCGTGGGACGCGTTACGAGCGAGAGGAGCGGGATGTTCTCCCGCATAAGTGTGAAGAAATTCCTGTTTGTCTTTATGTCAACATTAAAGTCCCCCACTACTAACATCGGTGTCGGCTCGGGCGGTGCACATATACAGATCCGCCGCCACCGATCTGGCTCTCTGATTGCCACCGCACAGGGGTTGCATTGGAGGAGGAGCGAAGAAGCCGGCGTTTTGACAACCGGAGACTAGCAGGAAGAGGGGGGAGGGGGGCGGCGTGTACACCCAGCGGCAAACGATGGGGGCAGAAGCGCGCAGCAAGCGGACAACGCGATAAAGGGAGGACGGAAGAGATAGCAGTGACTGAATGATGCTGCTGACGCCGATAGTGAGTCAACCCCAGCTGCGGAGTTGGTTTCAGGGACAACGCCACCGATGCGGGGGGGACCCTCCCCTCCTCTTGCTGCATGGCGGCGACGGTGTTCTATGCAGTCACGTTATCTTGACTCTCTAGCGGCGTCAGCGGCATCCAGCATTATCAGTCGGTCGCTGCTAGCGCTGGGGGGATGAAAGGGGGGCGGAGCTGGTTACGAGGCCGACGACGACGCCGACGGGAAACCCAGGAACAGACGCCAAAGAGCTGCGCTCTAAAACAATATTTATCTGAACAAGTTAGTTAAGAAGGAATGCCGAGAAAACCTAGCTGCCGGCATGAGAAACAAGCCGCTAGGACAAAGAGCTAAAATCTATTCTTAGGCTGGGAACCTAACCTAACTCCCTGAAAACGAAATAAAGTTAATAAAAGAAAGAACGCATCTTTTTGAAGCTTTCGGAAGCTCTCGCTGTCACCAGTCCGTCCGTTTTCGGTAGCCACGTGCAATCGAAGGAGCGATGGAACATGCGTCCGCACCGCACGGCTGTCAACTGTCAATTCCTGTGGTAGGATGGATGGATGGATGGAATATAGGAGCGGCCCCTTTGAAACGGGGTACTAGCAGTAGCTATCATTGAGGTCTTGTTAGCAGCGTCACCTGGCGACAGATAGCGGAAATATTATAAAAATAAATAAGAGCGCATTGAAAGCCTGCTGTACTCGCTGTTTCAGTGGCGCAATCAGGCGAGAGCATCTCTGAAAAATGTGGCACTTTCAATGAAGGGTGGATGAATGTGATTGACGCATTGATCACAATGAAAATGTTTTAAGACATCTTATGCTACAGGTAGGCAAGCTATTTCTGTGCCTATATGTACTTTGTGGACCGGTAAAAAAGAAAAAAAAAAGCTTCAGGGGCACAATGGATTGACCGTACTCACCTGATCACTGAGCGAATAAAGCACTTGTTCGAATCTTTTAAGTGCAAACGAATATTTTTCTAATCGCAACGTTAAATTAGGCTACTAATCCAAATCCTTTATTCAGTATTTTTTACAAAAAATACTAGGGCAGGGACAAAAAGCTACTGTACTAGCAGCTTGACGAGGTTCCTGCCCCTGTCTCGGCGTGGATGGAAGCAAAAACAAACAGGCACTTATGCACAAAACAGAACTCACAATGCTTTCTGATCAAACACACTCAAACACAACATCGCGTAATTATGCACTTGCTCGGAAAATTAGATTAGCAACAGAAATAAAAAAAAAATAAAATACAGGACATTGAAATGCTCACTTTGCACGAAATGATTGTTTGGTATTCACTGCAAAAAAAAGAAAATACCGGACACTGAAATGCACACATAGCACGAAATGATTGTTTGGCATTCACTGTAAAATAAGTAAAAAACAAAAACTAAAAAAGTGAAAAAAAAGTACACAAATGGCAGGTTTACGTGCTTTCTAATATCAGGTGTTCTTTCCATCTTTTCTTTGAGATGTTGTGTATATCGATACTGCTTTCCTCTAATAGATTAAAGTATTTCGGCATGTAGTATTGTAGTCTGTGTAGGCCATGATTTGTACGTGAAAACGGAATTACCCACAATTCCCTTCTTCCAATCAGGTAAAATGTTTATAGTGTTCTTCTAAGATTGCATATGTTTATAAAAGTGTTATTGTTATGTCTGATAGCTTCTTTGTATTTAATAATGAGGTTGCTTTTGTGGATGTGCTGGAGAGGAAGCAGATTAAAAGAGGAAAATAGTTCATTAGTATGGGCGTCATAGGGGACATTTGGTACGTGTCGAATGGCTTTTTTCTGCAGTAGGCACAATTTATTCATATTACCTTGGGTTGTGTCAGTCCAGATAAGGCTACAATAATTGATGTGAGAAAGAAATAGTGAATTGTAAAGCTGAAGTTTAATTTTTAAAAGAAGCATCTGCCTGAACCGACAAAGCAAGCCAGTAACTTTTGCTAGCTTTCCGGCCACATGGTCCACATGCGTATTCCAACTTACGTGCTAGTTAAAGATTACCCCTAAGCTTTTAGCGTCACTTACTAGATTTATTTTCTCTGAGCCAAGTTGCACGTTGAAACCCCGACTAGTATGTTTTTGCACAGGTGCAAATAACAGAGCTTTTGTTTTACTAGCATTGCTTCCAAACCGTTTGTCCCACTGCACTGAAGCAGTTTCATTAGTGCTATATTTGCATAGTGTTTGAGATCATAGATGTTGTTCGACTGGACGAAAAGGCTGGTATCATCTGCATAAATAATATTCGTCTCGTGAACCAAATGCTGTCGTTCCTGCTCCAAAATCCATATCTTCTCATTGGGGGGACTTCTTTGTGCTGACATTTAGCGGCCCCGCCCCCGGAGGTCGCTCTACTCAGTTTTCCCGGTGGGGGCTTGGCGAGCGACCAGGCGGTGCTCGCGGGAAGTTACCAGTTGTTGAAGCGGTTTGCCGACGTGGGGATGGAGACCTGGATTGTCGGCGGGCCATCCGGAGGCTCTGTTGTGCGAGATTGTCTCCAATGTCACGAGGTAGTTGTCCGAACGTGCGTCTATGTTCGTTGGTGTAAAAACCCTCCGGTCCGAGTTCCCGATAAGGGCACCACCGGAAAATGTGACCAGGTTCCCCACAGTGGTAGCAAAGGCGGCGGCTCCGAGGGGCCTGCCAGACGCCCGTTCGTCGAAAGTTTGATCGCGGTGGCCGCACGTACCGCGTTGGCTGCTGTACAGGAATGTATTGCATTGGCTGATCGACGGGCATGCACTGGGTTGGTGGCAACGTAGACAACGGAGCTTGGACGGGAACTGGGCGTCGGAGAATGTCAGCGTAAGTCGGACGAGAATAATCAGGAACAGGGGTACTTTGAGCTTCAGCAACATGCAGAGATGGCTGCGTGACTTGCTGAATGTCTTCGCGGATCATATGTGGGAGAGAATCACCCCTGGGTTGGAACGTGCCACAAACCTTCTGCAGTTCCTCGTGTACAATCGCACGAATAAGATCTCGGAGCTGTTCAGTATTGCTCACAGCAGCTGTAAGAGGCTCGGCAGCAGTCGTAGCGAGGATTGGGCTGTCGTAGACCGCCGAGCGGCGCTGGTGTAGGATCTTTTCCATGGTGACCGCCTCTGTTAAAAATGAGGTAACTGTAGTTGGTGGGCTACGTACAAGACCAGCAAAAAGCTGTTCTTTAACCCCATGCATGAGGTGGCGTAGCTTTCTCTCTTCAGACATGTTGGGGTCCGCACGTCGAAATAGTTTCGTCATGTCCTCAACATACATCATGACGGACTCGTTTGGCATCTGTTTTCGAGATTGTAGAGCACGTTCTGCTCGTTCGCGCTTATCCAGGCTGATATACGCCTCTACGATAAGACGGCGGAACTGAGGCCATGATGTTATTGTGCCTTCTCGGTTCTCATACCATGTCAAAGCATGGTCTTCCGCAGAAAATGGCGTTCCGTAGCTTTAAGTTGTCGTCCCACTGATTAAAGGATGCGACTCGTTCGAACTGAGTTAGCCAATCCTCAGCGTCTTCATGCGCAGTGCCATGGAACGATTTCAGCACTCGAGGGTTTTGAACGTAAACAGGAGTACCTTGCATGACTGTCGTAGTGCTTTGCGTGGCTGGCCGGAGGCTCGTTGTTGAAGTGGACTCCAAGGGCCCGTGTTCGGGAGGAAGGTCCAGGTTCCTCCGGCTGACGCGATGAACTGGCGTGTCCACAGGCAAAAGCTCGGTGTCGTTGGTTCGCGGAGGGGTGTGCGACATTGAGAGGACAATTACCCAGCACCTCCACCAAAACTGTCACGAAGACAGGGATTTATGGGTATCGGCAACAGGGGCAGATACACACAGTCAAGAGAGAGGTTCCCGAGAAACGGTAACACGAAGACACAAGCTCAAGAGTCCACAGTCCTAGCTAGCCGAAGCGCGCGAGAGTCTCCAACTTCTTTGTCGTTCAAGCGCTACCTCGAACCGTCAGGTGGCAATATAATGTGCACTACTGCTAATATTTATTATATCATTTATATAAATGTTAAAAAGTATCGCTTCCAATACGCTGCCCTGTGGTACTCCTGCAAGAACGCCATTCATTAATTACAACACACTGCTTGCGGTGATTAAGGTATGATTTAAGGAGTGTGCCAGGGATTCCACGAACACCGTAATGCTCTAGTTTTGTAAATAGGATGGTATGGTCGATTATATCAAACGCCTTTGAGAAGTGGATGAAAATACTCAATGTAAGTATATTATCCTCAAAACCTTTAAGTAAGAATTATTTCTGCGTTAAAAGGGCTAACTCCGTAGATCGGCCTTGACGAAATCCTAACTGCTGCTCCGAGATAATCATATGCTTATCACAGAAAGACGTTAGCCTCTTGCATATAACCTTTTCTAATCCTTTGGAAAAATTAGGCAGCGCAGAAATTGCCCGATAATTTGATAAGTTTTTATTTGTCACCAGATTTGTACACTATACTTACACTGACACACTGCATGCTTTCCGGGAAAGTACCAGCTTTCAAACAAGCATTAAAGATAAAACAAAGATGGAGTACTAAAATGTCAAGGACATATTTTACTGGTCGAATCTCAAGTCATCGATGTCCCTGGCCTTACTATTTTTCAGCAACATGAAAATAGAATATATTTCTTCACAAGTGGATGGCTCGAAAAATGCCGTTTTAGAATTTCGTGGGCCTAAATATGTTATGGTTTGACATCCGTTGACCGTAGGTAAACATGAGGAAGTAGTTGCAAAATGTTTATCAAAGTTTTCTGCCAGTTCATTGCCCTCCAGTGGTTTGCCATTTACTGTTAAAAGAAGTTCATCGTTGTGGCGAGTGCCTGTGTTTAAAAGTTTGCTGACTTCGCCCCAGATGACATCACTTTGTGTACGAGAACCAGTAATAAATTCGCAAAATGTTTTTAGTTCGATGTAAAAAGTTTGTAACATTATTTTTGTATTTTTTGAAAGCTACAAGGTCATCAAGGTTCTTTGTTTTGACGAACTTTCCGTACAAATGTTCCTTTCGCTTTATCATTCTAAGGCATTCATCTGTCACCCACGGTTTACGCAGTTTCTTAGATTTTTTTACCACTTTAAGCTTTAAACAGGAGTAGTAACATGCCTTGAAAAGTGTCATGAACCTTTCATAGGCTTCTTCAGCAGATGTGGATTCTAACACTGGGTGGCACTTATGTCTAAAACTTCGTTTCTGAATGTTTCTAGAGTTTCTAAGATCTCGCCTGGGGTGCGTTATCCTTTAGGTAGCATTATATAATGTTTTTAACTCTTTATAGCATCAAAACCAGCCGTGAACAGACCAGCGAAGTCACGACATGAAAGCAATATACACTATTCAATTACCTTTACCGTAATAATTTTCGGCCTTTAGTGAGTGTATGTTACCTGGATGGATGGATGGATGGATGGATGGATGGATGGATGGATGGATGG
>JAJIZL010022523.1:673180-686817 GCA_023969395.1 Amblyomma maculatum | reverse complement strand
GGATGGATGGATGGATGGATGGATGGATGGATGGATGGATGGATGGAATATAGGAGCGTCCCCTTTGAAACGGGGTGGTAGGCTGCGGGGTGGTAGGGGTGGTAGGCAGCCTTTAGGCTGCGTTCAGAGACACCTCGCGGTAACAATCGCCATTTAACCCGCTGAGAGGCAACCAGTGAGGAGAAGGAAGTTGCGGGACCCTACCGCTACAGTGAACTAGAATATTCTATTTCAATGTACTACCGCTGAGGAGACGGAATTACGCCCCTGCCAGGCGTCCGATCCAGACCTCCATGCGGCGCCTTTCATTTGGCGTTTCTTCGAACGCTTACAAGGGTTACGTCTGGACAGATGTCCCTGGATACGCTGTTTCCTGCTCGGGTGTGGTAACTGCAGTCAGTGTTCCAGTTCCTTCCGATCTAATACTTATATTATGTTGTTTCCTTTCTGGGATTCGGGAGGTACCAGGTTCGATCCCTGGTGCCGCTGGGTACCCACCGGCTTTTCAATGGGTACAAGCTTTCTCCTGGCCTGGTGCTGGGCTCTTTTGAGTAAAATGCTCGTGAAAGAAAAAAAAACGGCCACATAATGGGCTTTTGCCGCACAAGGCGGACTTATTTATTTTTTTTTCGAAGAGTTTGCCACAAGGCATTAGTTGAGAAAGGGGGAATGGGATGCAGGAGATAGAAAGTTAAAAGAAGGAGTGCAGTCCAGTTGTGCTTATGTATTCCAGAAGGTTGGCAGTATAGCGATTGTCCATTGTCCATTTCTCATAATCACTATCGCGATTCCACCGCAGGCCCGCCTTCATGATTATCCGTTGCCTAATGTGCGTTGTTGATGGACACGTCCACAACAAGTGGCGCACATCGCAGACGTCAGGTGGAGTCTCACAGTGAGGGCACCTGTCGGTCACTGGTAGGTCTTTTTCCCGCCATCGATGTCGAACAGATGGGGTCAGAGCCGCCCCTGCCCGGATCCGGCGCGCTGTCACCTCCTCCTGCCGAGTAAGACTACGGGGGAGAGGGTGCGAACACGGAGGAATGAGAGCGCGTGTTCGCTGGCGCAGAACTTGCGAATTGGAAACGTGGTACAGGAACGGATCTAGGGGAAGAGGGGAAGGTGGTGGATCGTCTGATGTGTTTATATGCGTCATAGCATGTGCTAGTATGTTATGTGGACCGCGAGCATGGCCGCGAATCCAGTGTATGCGAATAGGACATGGGTACTTGGAACATAGCAAATGTATGGACTGTGTTATTTGGAATGTGCGTCAAACGGCCTTAAGCTGTTTCAGGGCAGTGAGAGAGTCTGTGTAAAGATGAACTGCATTGAATGTAGGAACTGGTGGAAGGGAATGTATAACATTATAAATTGCTTGAATTTCCAGTGCCAGAGGGGAGTACGTATCCGCGGTATATGTCACGTGAGTGTTGAGATGCGGATGAGAGGGACTATACACAGCAGTAACTCCTCGCTCTGCAGTATGTGATGCATCGGTATATAATATGCACCCTTCAGGCAGATGTGCGGATGATACCGACGGGGAAGCAGTGGGGCGATTGTCCGTGGGCTGGCAGTACGACCGTGGAGGTAGTGTCTTTAAAGACTGTTTGCGAGCTCTGTTTTCCATCCGCTGATTAACGAGTTCAGTGAGCGTATTTAGCTGTGCATACTCCTGAAGTACTGGTATGGGTGTTAGGCGGGGAAGGTAGGTTATTGCACGCATAGCCTCACGATTGATGGCCTCAAGGGAGTCCCACTGTCTGCGGGTGAGGCGTTGAAACTGTGCCTGGTATAATATACGTGGCTGGAGGACAGAGCGAACAAGCCTGCGGGCCGTGTGAGCACGCGCGCCGCCAGAGCGCATAGCTATGCGACGAATGAGACCTAAAGTAGCGTGAGCGGTCTTACGGATGGCTGTCAGCCACGGGGTGCCAGTCCCAGAGGAATGTAGAAGAAGACCAAGAATGCGAACAGTTTGTACCTGAGGAATTGGGGTATTATCTATCACAAAATTTATAGTGGGAGCTTTCTGTAAGCCAGCTTTATTTCCAATTCGAATGAAACAGGATTTTGTATGCGAAAGAGTTAGGCCCAAAGGAGGGAGGCGAAATGTCAATACATCCAGCGCATGCTGGAGGGCCGCCTGATGGACAGACGCATCTGGGTGACAGCACCATAAGATTATATCATCGGCATACGCAAGCACGCGTATAGAAGTGATGGCCTCTAGGGCTCGAATAAGTGGAATGAAGGCCATATTAAATAAAGTAGGGGCGAGAACGGAGCCCTGGGGCACTCCTCTGTTTGAGGGGAAGTGACCAAAGGGCTTTCCATGGACACGCACACTGAATGTTCTATTTGTTAGAAAGGCGTGAATTGCGAGGAGAAACCTTTGAGGAAGACCAAGAGTTGGTAGGGAGGCAAGAATGGCTGAGTGAAGGATGTTATCATATATGCCTTTGTTATATCTGTAGCGATCACAGTTCTAACAAGATTACTGTGCGGAGAGTGGTGAAGCACGTCACCAGCCAAAGTAGCAAGACCGTCCTCCGTTCCTATTTGCGGGCGGAAGCCAATTTGGGATTCTGGATAACAATCATGGGATTCCAACCACCACGATAAGCGAGTGGCGAGAATGTTTTCGTAAAGCTTGCAGATTGTTGGTGTCAGGGAAATTGGACGAAGGGCCGAGAGAGATACTGGAGGATGACCTGACTTCGGTATTGGAACAACAATAGAATGCTTCCACTCGTCCGGCATGACACCAGAATGCCACACGTCATTGAATGCATCAAGCAGGGCCTGCAAAGCAGTCCCTTCCAAGTTGCGGAATAAGGAGTTAGGTATGCAGTCATGGCCGGGAGAAGAGTTAGATTTGAGGCGTTCAATGGAGGCCAGCAGCTCTGCCATGGTTAGGTCAGAAGTAATCGCATCGGGGGGTTCGGTAACCGGTAAGCAAGGTAGAGAAGTTGAGGTGGAATCATAGTGGGGAAAATACTGTCTGGCCGCCTGTTTTGCAAATGTGTCCTCATCTACATTCATAGCAAGGCGAATGCTCTCTGTGTAATCAGAAACTTGAGAAGAGCGCTCCATGGCGTGAAACACTCTCCAAAGTTGTCGATTACTCTGCTTGGAGTACAGGCGCTCACACCATGAAGCCCAACGTTGCCTTCCTAGACGCTTTTCATACCGCCTCGCACGCGCGGTAGCCCGGTGAAGAGCGGGGATAGCCGATGGGTCATCGGGGTTACGAGCAGCATAATGATCTGCCTGGCGATGCAGAGCCCAAAGATTCAGGAGGTGGATGTCCGGGTTTGGCTCGTCTTCATTTACAGTGGTGGTAATCGTGTGGGACGCAAGAACAAAACAGAGAGTAGACAATGCTGATGATGGGGTGAAATCAGATAAGCGATTGTCTGCGCGTACAGAGTCCCAAGATGTTATTCGTACGCTACGGCGTGTTTTACGTATCCGCGAAGGAATGAGAGAGATAAAGATAGGACTGTGATCACTACCCCAGGTATCTAGTTCAACAGCCCAACGCGGGCTACCAGGGCCTAACCACCAAGTCAAATCAGGTGAATAAGGCCCACCTCGTGGACGGGTAGATGTATGCGGGTGGTTTAAAAGACCAAAAGAATTATCTGAAAAGCTTCCCTGGATGTGTGCACCCCTGGGAGAATCCGATGGGTAAACCCACGACGTGTGTGCGCCATTGAAGTCTCCACCGACTAGCATAGAGATACCCGAGTAGGTAGAACGCAGAAAACGAACCCATCCAAGATTAGGAGATGCGGAACCAGGACGGCCATAAAAGGAAACTAGTATAAGTGGCGTGCGTACAGGCTTAACTAGGAGTGCTACCACCTCTTGGCGTGTGTTACACCAGCGTGAAAGGTCGATCGGTGAGTGCGGAACTGAAATGTGAATATAAATTGCAGATTTACCTGGGCTGTGAGAAGAGGTGATACAACGGCGATCAGGAATGTAAGGTGAATGGTAAGCGCAGAATCCTGAAAGGCGAGGAAGTGAGTTATGCTCTTGAAGTAAGAAGGCCCACGCCTTTAGCTTTTTGTCGCGAAGACGGATGTTCACTTAAGAGGCCTTATTTGCAAAGCCTCGACAATTCCACTGCACCACCAGAGACAGTGAATTATCCATTCCGAGGCCGAAGAGCTTCTACGATGAGGGAGGTCACCTACTTCATAAGGGCTAATATCTTATCCACTGTCGGGGTATTCGGGGTTAACGTGTTGTCTGCACGTGATTGTGGTTTGTTGCTTATTGGAGGTGATTCATTTGAAATCTTATCACGAGGTGTTACAGTTCTTCGAGAGGGGTGAGAGCGACGCTGTTCTCGGAGTTGGGTGAGTTCGTCTAGACGTTGGCGAGCCTCTGCAATGGCATTGTCTAAAACAGCGTCTTCATCTGCGGCATCCACGTGTGATTGGTGCACTGGCCGTTTTGGTGTACCATTTGATCCACGAGGGTGGGTCGCTTGTGCGTATGAACCATGCTGAGGAGACGTATGATGAGCAGGTGGGTCCAATAAAGGAAGTGCAGGGAAGTCGGTTTCATCACATGTAAGAGCAGCGAAGCGATTACTTGTAGGAATATCTTCTTTTCCATGCGGCTTGCGCGATGGCCTCGTTCTCTTCTTCTTTGGACAAGCGGGGCAGCGCATGTCATGGTCCGCCGATTTGCTTAGGGCACAAAGCGCTATTGGTTCATTCATGTCGGCCACAGCTGCCGGATTAGGGCAGGTATTTTGCATGTGCCCTTCTTTATGGCAGTGATAACAAAATATAAGACGAGGTCGGAAGGGCTGTGGTTTGATAATCGTAGCATTAATAGGTTAGCTACTCAGACAAACTCAGCGGGCCTTGTAGGGTGAGTAGGTATGAACCCCTGCGCCCCAGAGGCCGTGCTTGCAACACTGAGTGAGTTGAACAGCGAATGTTTGCTCGCACCTCCTCAGAAGGACTTCTGCTGTCAACATGGTATACGACGCAGCGGAGGGTGTCAGGGCCAGAGGCAAAATATATTTGCACTGGGACATGCTCATTCGCATCCAGGGGAATTTGAGTAACTGTACACATTTTTTGGGCGTCCACCAAGGATGGCAAGTTCACCGTAATGGTGTTCGATGGGCGATGGACGACAAATCCACAGTAGTTAGTAGAACCTAGAACTTGGTCAATTTTGGCTTGGACACACCGGGGAGGGATAGTCGTTATATCAAAGCGCAATGTAGGCTTGATGGTGACGCGGAACGAGTTAGCAGCAAGTGGAAGCGAGGCTCGACTCACTGGCGGCATCTGTGGTGGTGTCAGGGGCTGACACGCTGTAGTTGGCCTTGGAAGGGAAGACTGAATCGGTGCGACGGGCACAGTTCCTTGAGGGAGGGTTACAGGCACAGAGGCAGCGGAGCAATCCATGGGACAAGCCGAAGTCGTTCCATCCGAAGACGAAGCAGACTGGGGGCATGTAGGCGTTGATGATTGCGTGGACGTGGATGTTGCGCCAGGTTGTAACACAGCGGAAATCGGCACACCTGTCTTCGGCGGAGCAGAATCCATGAAGGCGCGTAGCCCAGCCTCGCTCGGAAACGCCGAGCTAAGCTTGGCCTGCGCCTGAGTGATACGGTTGGACTTATTGTCCGATGGGGGAACTGATCACTGCCACATCGGAGCAAGTATTTGAGACCTATGACCCCTTTTTCAAAAATTTCACCCCAAAGAACCGAGCACCAGACCGCCGGAAAGCTTGTGCTCGTTGAAAAGCCGGTGGGTACCCGGCGGACCCAGGGATCGAACCTGGTACCTCCCGAACATGAGGCGGATGCTCTACCACAAGGCTCGGTACATACGGTCAAATACATGTTGAATTTCGGCAGTGACCATTACCTCCTCGAAATTGCGCTATACTTAGCGGAGTACATAACGAATCACAGGCAGGGCAAAATTACAAATTAGGAGGCCTTCCGCGCCCTACCTGTGAACGGATAGATCGAGGATATAGCGGAATGAACGAACGCAATACGTAACCACTACAAAGACAACAAACACGAGACTTCGCGCACTCAGGAGTTCCCGGAGGTGGATAAACACCTACTACACCTATGGGAAGCCCGAAGAAGCTTCAGCAAAAGATGGTCCCATCAAAAATAAATTGAAAACTTATAATAAGAATTAGCAAACTGATTGAGAAAATTCAGAAGTACGCGGCTCAACTCCTCAGCGATAATTAGGGAGCTCAAAAGCGTGGGCGCTGCTGAGAGACCTCATAAGCCCCACGAACTCCAAAAGAGAAAGCCGGAAAACATTGGAACGAATCATGCATAAGTTCGAAGGAACCGAAAAGGAACTAATAGCTAAACTCTGGAATCAATATATAGGAGCGAACCACGTCGACTCTTGTGCGACGGAGTACACCGGGTAACAAAACATTAAATTTGACGCCCCAATCACGTGGTAGGAGGTTTATGCAGCGGATAGATCACTCACAAGAAACACGGCACCGGGCGAGGACCAAATCAGCAACGCTATTATCAGGAACCTCGGAACCGGACACCTAAAAGAACTCACAAAATTCACAAATAAGCACTGGGAACTAGAACAGGCTAGGAACACCGCCTACAGCTCAAGACCCCAACCCCTGAACCCCTTCCCATTTTGCGGAATAATGTTTTATACTACTACTACTAGGTACTCGAACACTGCACCACACAGCACACAGAAGCGGACGTAGCGCAGCAGGTATGAACGGTGTTTCAAATTGGTTTACAGGATAGAGAAGGCGCAATATCCATCGCAATTTTCCGCGAACATCTTAGCCGAGCCGTAAGGAAAAGGAGGAAAAGTTGATTTCACCTTATCGCAATTTATTGATCTAAAGTGCCCCTTAGAATTTTGAAACTCTATAGTCCGGCTATCTAGCATTTATTTATGACAAGTAGGAACCGCAGATCCGGACCATGAAAAGGAAATAAAAAGAATAAAATTGGGATGGAGCGCATTTGGCAAGCACTCGCTAATTATGACTAGCAGCATACCGGTATCGCTCAAGAGGAAAGTATACAGCAGTTACATTTTACCTATACTCACCTATGGGGCTGAAACGCGGAGGCTAACCAAGAGAGTTCTACTTAAGTTGAGGGCAACCCAGAGGGCTATGGAACGAAAAATGGTAGGTGTAACATTAAGAGATAGGAAGCGTGCAGAGTGGGTCAGAGAAATAACTCAAGTCACTGACATTCTAATGGCAATCAATAAGAAGAAATGGGCATGGACAGGACATGTAGCGCGAAGAAAGGGTAACCGATGGTCGCTTAGGGCTCAAACTGGATTCCAAGGGAAGGAGAGCGTAGCAGGAGGCGGCAGAAAATTAGGGGAGCTTATGAGGTTAAGACTTTCGCAGGGGTCACATGCATGCAGCTCACCCAGGACCGGGTTAATTGAAGGAATGTGGGAGAGGCCTTCGCCATGCTGTGGGTATAGTAAGGCTGAGGATGATGACAAGGATGATGACGATCGAAATCATTTAATTACCATTTACCCTATAACCCCGCCATGCACAAAAGCATTTACATATATAGTATACTTATTTATATATTTATTTACTACAGAAACCTCAAGGCCCGTGGGCAATACAGAAGAGGTGGACATTGTAAATCAAATCAAAACAGATTCAAACAATGTGAAAAAATTACAAAAATAATAAATAACGCGCAAAACAAGTCAAGCAGTTAAATGCGTACGTGCCGGGCAAATGAACAAATATTGCTACAGATTTGCGTAAAAGGGTTAAAAATGGCAGATTTAAATACAACGTGTCTTCAATTGATGTGATAATTGGGGGAAGACTTCTATTCTGCACTCGTCTTGGGCAGAAAAGAATAAAAAAGGACTTTCGTTCCGCTACAATAAAAGGAAGCTTTATGGCGGTGATGAATGCTCGATGATATATACGTAAGTTGGGCTATAAATTCTGGTCTCAGGAAGGAATTTTGAAAGAGTACTTGATGATATAAGCATAGAGAAAAATATTTTTTGAACATTCAAACAATGGTAATTGAGATTAAATTTCAAGAGTGAAATTTTGCTCACAAATAACTGGAAGATTTGTTTCAGAGATATGTGTTACTAACATGTTCTAAATACCAACGAAAAATGAAAAGGTGTAAACTCCTCCGTGGTAGGCCAGCGAATACCACTCAGATCTCAACCACTATTCGAGGGCATACAGAAGTAGCCGGCAGTATTCGTATGCTTACAACATTCGAAAAGCGTGTAGAGTTTCTATGTTACGAGAATACGAAGATATTCACTTCATATAGATGTAAATGCACATATTGCGATGCTACAATGTTTGGGCAGCACTTACGGGCTAAGCATTGTAATTCGAAATCGTAAAATACCATCAAATTTGAAAACGGCAAAGATTATCATCGAAATATTTTGACCAAACCTGTAACAAAAATAAAATAGGAATGCCAACAATTAATCCCTTCTCGCGATCCTAGTAAACTGCTGACATGAAATATATCGAAAATATCCGTAAATGCAAATTACATAACACTGATTAGTTTTTCTCGTGAAAAAAAGAATATTTGGAAAGTATATCGAAGTAGCACCCCAGCGGTCTATGGTGGAAAATGGGCATACTAAGTTCCCCTTTTTCTCGAAGCAGAAGCAGAGAAAGATTTACCAGCGCTGGTAAAGTGCGTAAGAAAGGTGTAAGTCTGCCCCGAGAGTGTCATCATCACCATCATCATCATCAGCCTAACTATACCCACTGCGAAGGCCTCTCCCATATTTCTCCATTAACTCGGTTCTGTGCTAGCTGCATCCACTTGACCCCTGCGAACTTCTTAATCTCATCCGCCCACCTAACTTTCTGCCGCCCCCTGCTACGCTTTCCTTCCCTTGGAATCCAGTTTGTTACCCTTAGCGACCTTCCTAAACCTTTCTTTTTTTTTTTTTTTGCAGTTGCACGTCGCGCTTTTCAGCGCTCAATTTATTACGGGCGAAAAAACAGGAAGCTAAAGCCAACAAAGGTGATTACAGCAAATGGGTACAATGTGGAAGCAGACTCCTGCGCGTGCATACAAGTCTTGAGCAAGAAACAATGTCATAAAGTCACGTCTCGGCAGCACAGAACGTGAATAAAATGAGCTAGAGAGATACAAGCAAAGTGTTGAGGCTGCATGCCAGGTATGTGTGCTACAACAATTAAACATCATGTCGCGCGGTAAAAATCAGTAATGCGAAATTCAGTTCAAGAGACAGCTTAGCTATGTAGAATGCTGAGACAATGTATTTATAGATGTCTCTATATATAAACAGCCTGTAGCTAGTGCCTCTCGTCCCCCATGATCCTATATCAGCTGGCACTCACTCTTTTCTCACTTCCTAATTATTACAAATTAGGCTCTTTCACGACACATGCCAGTGCCGACGAGTGAGCATTGAGCTGCGCGCGGTTGGCGTGGGCGCATTTCTCTCCAGGACAAACATTTTTCATTGCAAATATTTGTCGTATTCATCTTGAGCTCTACCTTTAAGACCAAAATGCGATCGTTTTATTAGCTCCGATCTGCTGCTGCTATTTCTGATTAACGTTCTCGTTATTGCACTGTGCTAGTAGGTAATTTACCCCAGGTAACTTGATGCAGCTAGCACATGACCAGGTTAATTGGAGGAATATGGGAGAGGCCTTCACCTTGCAGTGGGTGTAGTCAGGCAAATAATGATGATGATGATGGCGAAGTCCTAATTTGTGTCCCTATAACAGCACAGGTCACCTGAGATATACGTAACACGTTGTCGTGCTCTACCACACCGCTAATGGATGCCGGCAAGGCCATCTGTGCTTTCAGCTGCAGCGGCAGCTCTGAAAAAATGCTAGTGATATTGATCACTGCGCGCGAAGATTCAATTTATCGGAGTCGCATTTGTTCCACTAGTTAGCTGCGCGGCACTGCCCGGGTACACACAGCACAGTTCCGGGACTAATTGCTTGAAAGGTTTGGATAGGAAATGAGAGAGCGGCTGAAAGTAATTACGTGCTCCGTACTAGTTGTGCCGTCCTCATTATCAGATGCTATGCGCCCAAATGAGTGCCTGAATATGGAGCACTTGAACGACAATGGGGCCCTGTTTCATAACAGATCATTGATGTGAACATTACGAAGCGTATTAGTATAAGAATATGGCGACCATTTTATTGTGGAAGGCACGATATATTTCAGTGAAGCCTGCCACTCACTTTTAATAATAGACTTTTTGGTGCTCAAACAAAGTTACTGCGGTAAAATGTACTAGTGCTAGTGGAAATCAGCAAAGTTAATAATAACGTGTTAGTAAAATGGCTAACTGATTTCTGACAGCTTTCTTTTTAAATATTGAAGTTGGTCGTCAGATGGTAACTACAGATTAGTAGCCAGTCATTAGGAATAGTCATACAAATGTTTCAGAATTTAAAAAAACGCAATTGCCCCTGGCGGTGTAGCTCAACAAATTTTGCCTGTCTCACTAAAAAAAAAATAATTAAACGCCCGCTTTCGAAAAGTCGAAGAGTTGTCAAGAGAACAACCTGACCATAGCCAATACTTATTTTCAACAGCATAAGAGGCGCAAGTACACATGGACCTCACCGGACGGTCTGTACAGGGATCAGATCGATTATATTCTTTGCCGGCAGGATGGAGGAGCGCTATACAAGCAGTAAAAACAAGGCCTGGGGCCGACTGTGGCACCGATCATCAGCTTCTTGTTGCTAAATTTAGGCTTCGATTGAGGAAATCGCAGAAAACTAGAATGTCTTTCAGGTATGATCTGGATCAAATTCCATCAGAATATGCTGTGGAAGTGAGGAATCGATTTCAAGAATTAGATCTAGAAGACAGAGAGCCTGAAGAGATGTGGACTGATGTTAGTGATATAATGCAAGACGTTGCTACTAAGGTAGTTCCAAAGCAAAAGAAATGCAAAAAAGCAAACTGGTTATCTGAAGAGGCTTTGCAAATAGCTGAGGAAAGGAGGATGGCAAAAGTTATGGGGGAAAGGGAAAGATACAAGGTTCTCAATGCAGATTTTCATAAAATTGAGAGATAAGAATGCCTTCCTGAACATACAGTGCCAAGCAGTTGAGGACAACAACCAATTGAGGAACACAAGAGCTTTGTATAAGACAATACAAGATATCAAAGGAAGCTTTTGAGCTAAGCTGGGCGTGATAAAGGACAAACGAGGACAAACCTCACTGAAACCTCAGAGATAAAGAAGAGGTGGCAGGAATACACAGAAGAACTGTACAAGAAGGACCCGGATCTGCAAACCAAACATAAGACGGTTGTGATTACTGATCTCGAGCCGGGCATCCTGAAGAATGAAGTTGAATGGGCCTTAGCCAGCCTTGCTAAGAGCAAAGCTAGCGGAATTGATGGCATTCCAGCTGAGTTGCTTCAAAACCTTAACCATGACGATGCTGTTGACGCTCTGTATGAATTATGTCCGAAAATTTGGACAACCCTGCAGTGGCCACAGCATTGAAGGCGTCGTTTACATCCCCATTCCAAAGAAAGGCAGTGCCAAAGATTGTTCCAACTACCACACAATCGCGCTTATTTCGCATGCTAGCAAAGTGATGTTGAAAATCCTCCAAGGTAGGCTGCAACAGTATTTGGATCGGGAGCTTCCGGACGTACAAGCTGGGTTTCGCAAGGGCAGAGGAACTAGAGACCAGATTGCCAACCTTCGCTGGATTATGGAAAAAGCAAGAGAGTTCCAGAAACCCATCTATTTCTGCTTTATTGATTATGCGAAAGCGTTCGACTGCGTAGATCACAGCAGATTGTGGGAAGCTCTCCAAGAGCTGGGAGTTCCAATTCACCTCATCTATCTTCTCAGGAACCTTTAAGAAGGCCAAGAGGCCACAATCAGAACATGGTCTTATTGATTGGTTTCCGATTGAGAAAGGAGTGAGACAAGTCTGTATACTGTCACCCTGCCTATTTAACCTATATGCTGAGGGCATCATGAGGAAGGCCGGTCTGGACGAGTCTTCAGCTCGAGTGAAGAGTGCTGGGAAACGTATCAACAACCTTAGATATGCGGATGATACCACTTTAATGGCAGAAAGTGAAGTTGAACTCAAAAGACTTCTGATGCACGTACAAGAAGAGAGTGAGAAGTTTGGGCTTAAAGTGAACATTAAAAAGACGAAGATCATGGCGTCTTGCCCTATCAAGTCCTGGAGCATCAAGGGATAAGAAGTAGAAGCTGTGACAGATTTTCTCTTCTTGGGCTCCAAGATTACCCCGGAAGGAGAATGCAGCCATAAAATTAGGAGACGCCTGCTTCTGGGAAAGATAGCCATGGCTAGCCTTGACCGCCTAGTAAAGAGCAGAGACATTACACTGCCAACCATGATCCGTATCACTCGTGCTATGGTCTTTCCAGTTGTGATGTATGGATGCGAGAGTTGGACTGTGAAGGCTGACCGCCGAAGAATTGATGCGTTTGAATTGGGGTGCGGGCGGAGACTCTTGAGAGTTCCTTGGACGGCCAGAAGATCAAGTGAGTCGATATTGTCGACCATAATCCCTGACTGCTCATTGAAGAGTCAAATTCTAAAGGTAAAGCTCAGCTACTTTGGTCATCTGATGAGAAGAGAGGAGTCGCTGGAGAAAGATTTGATGTTGGGAAAGGTTAAGGCCCGGAGAAGGAGTAGGCAGCGAACGCGATGGTTAGATGGCATCCTCGAGGCGCTGCTGATTAAGTTATGTGATGTTAGGAAGATAGTGAGAGATCTGAAAACGTGGCGTGATATGGTTCATAGGGTCACGATGAATCGGACACGACTGAACGACTGAACTGAACTGAATCCTTGTAATTCCATGCTGTAAATGAAGTGGAGCAGTTGTCTAACAGAGGTTGTCTTAAGCAGTGAGCAGCGACCCGCATCGCATTGCACTCCGGACTGTGAAGGTGACGTGGCATTTGCGTCATGAAGTAACGGTGCTGGGAGCGATTCTAAAGCTCGGGGATTGCGAAGCAGGGCGTCTTTTCGGCGCAAGATAGGAGACATTCCAGAGCCACATCACTGAGGTTACTTGCGTTTTCTAAATTTCGAAAACTCTTATTGTTATCACTGATGCCCGGCTGCAATGCTCTAACTGCAGCGAGGCTCTGAACCCCCCCCAAAAAAGCCAATTTTTAAGAGGAGTTTGTTAATCAACGTTTTAAATGGCCCCCTGACATCTGCAAAAACTGGTATAGTTGACCTCTAAAGACTAAGGTGATCATAACGAAATCTAAATATTATTTATTTTTAAGTATTTATTTAAATATCTGGAACATGAAAAACGCCTTTAACAACCAAAGTATTTAGACTTTGTGACGCGCCCAGCGGACAAAGTTACGTAATAAAAACCTATATACGTCTTTATTATTGAAGGAGTTTGTGGAACACATGCTCTATGTGTAAGGAATGTAAAATATGAATTTACCTCTGTATTTTAATGCTTTGTTTCATTATACAAAAGTATGAAAAAAACAACAATAATGCTTCTTCTCTGCAGGGTAGATAATGATTCATGTAATGCCATTAAGGCTATGCGCAAAAAA
>JAJIZL010022523.1:623550-672780 GCA_023969395.1 Amblyomma maculatum | reverse complement strand
TTTTTTGCGCATAGCCTTAATGGCATTACATGATTCAAGCCAACTAGCCCGACAACAACTCTTGTTGAGATAATGATTTTTAGTGTAATTGCGGTTATGGCTTTACTTCGAAGCTGGGTCCATACTTTCTTTGTACCAGCTTTGTTTCTTCAACTGCAGGCATGCCATCTCGGCGCGAATGACGCTCTTGGCGTTTTAAAATTTCATAATTATACGAAGCTCCTAATTATACGATGTGAGGTCAAGATTGTGGATATGATAGCTCTACATAGTCCAAGAAAAATTTGTAGATGCAAGGTTTCTTTTTTTTTTTTCAGGCTGGTGTGAAGGTGGGCGTTCACACTATTCTTGACGCCGCGAACAAAAAAGGCTTGTACTAAAAGACAATGAAAATCGTTGATTATTGTTAATACGAACCACACAAGTTGGCGAGAATGTGCTGGAACGTATTATAGGTCCGAAAAACAAGCTAGGGACCGGCTTGAAACTTTTCTATAAGGGCAAGGAGCTTATCGCCACATTATCAGTGGTAATATGGCATGTGTCGAAGATAAAGATGAGCTATGTTCTGTCAGCTCTTTGTTATTTCATATCATACAAGAATAGGAACGAAACTAGAAAAAGATATAGGTGATGGGCAAATTTTTAGGCCTATATGATATTACTAAATAGAGGAGAAAGGTGTGCGTTACTGTGTGCGCCCCACAAAGGCGAGAAAAGTGATTATATCGATCGGAAGGCTAGACGTCCTCCCGGAAAGAATCATGAAATCTAATTAGTATAATAAAATAATCGTCGGCACCAATAGACTATTAAAATTCAGAACCTAAAGTAGCTTGAAGCATTCTATGCTTGCAATCAGATTTAAATCATAAGGTATGCCGTTTAGAAGGGAGCGCAGGATGCTATTTAAGCAATCAGAATTGATTTTACGCTCTATATTTTAGAAGCTAGCTCACAATGAAATTTTATCTCTTGTGCCACCAGTTTGCACAATGCCCTCATATTGTTATTTCATACGTCAGTATACCTAACACAAGTGTTATCGTTTATCTTACCGAAAAGAAATATAATATCTTATATTGCAGAGTAGACATCACTTGGCCCGAACTCTTTTACAAATGTAAGAACTGTGGCTCACCCAACCAATGTTGCTGTCAAGAGACAAGCACCGATACTTTAAAACAGATGAATATTATAGACGTATGCAAGAGCAAGCCCAATAATAAGAACGATGAAGAACGACGGAATATTAAAGATTTATATTTCCTAAAGTTTTATGTAAGCTGATATTTTGTGTGCTACATATGTGTATATTAGTGACGATTTTAGGAACCAGTTATACTCCTAGAAGCAATAGCATGTAAGACAAAATTGTGTCATAGTGTTTAATGGCAGGAGTTATAATCAAAATATTGTTAGCAATGCTCGCAAAATGTCTTGAATATAAAGATATTTTCTAGAGTAGTCATTGTTGAAATGAATTCAGGTCTAGAAGATTTGTTGCATTTTAAACTGCGAACAATAGACCTTAGCTATTCGTGATAAATTGAAGGCAAGTATGGTTCACAAATAATGTGTCGCAGGGTGCACAAACAACCCGTGAGTTTGTATTGCTATTTGCCCTACCGATGTCGCTCCTAAAATGATCCGTAAAATTTTGTCCGCAACTGGAAAAATTCTAAGGAAAATAATTTGTTATACTTTCCCGGGTACGAAAACCTCAGTGCGTTAATCAACCACCATGCCTTTGCTAATGGAGGTAGAGCTCCCGGACCGCTGCCTCCGATGCTGCTTTCCTAGCAAGAGGCCTCCTGCAGAGTCAGTGCGAGATGCAGGGGTGCAGTCTTGCTGCTGAGACCCTCTGAAGGGAAATTCTTGGAGACGTGCTGCTACTAAACATTCGTTCCATTGTTCCCGTCGCGGTCTCGTGTCCCGATTGAACCACATCCTGATGACGTGTTCGATTGTAGTTTTGACGCGAGGCAGCGCGCGGGAAGCGACCGTAGAGACCGCCATCGGCTCGGGCAGCAGCAGGTGCCTTCATTTTCCCTCCGGGTTCCCTGGCCTCAGCCGGGCGACCACGGGCTGTGATCGCACAAGCACCTTGTATGCTTGCTCGAAACCACGCTCAAAAGGAGTCCGGCGCTCGCGTGTGTGGTGCCGACGCTTTCGAATGTGGAGGGTCTGGTTTAGCATTGTTCTCTGGCACCTCCGGCCAGTGCCGACGATGGCACGCGCTGAGCCATTGACACGCAACCTATGTCGTCCAGATTTGCTTCGCGCATCCGTCATTCTCTCTCATGCTCATGAATGTGTCGCGCTTTCACCCTTTAGTTAGCCGTGCGGCCTGTAAGCGCCCTTAGCCCCGTTGTTAACGCATGAGTAGATTTTGCCTTGTACGCGTTGCGCCGTGGACGCGCTTTCGGGTGCTGCGGCTAGGCTACGGGTTGTAACGGGGTTGCGGGTGTTCGTAACGCAGCTGTCTGTATAATAAGCATTCGTGCCCGTAACTTCCGTAACTTGTGCTCTCGCTTCCTTTGCAGTGGAAGTGCAGGTGCGCAGTGCATGGCTTGCTCTAGTCCAACTCGCGGTTTATGGGTGAGGTGCCCCAAACAAACCGATAGTAGACTCCTTTTCATGAGACCCCATAAACCAGCCGAATTGTGTTTATTTTGAAGTTTTTGTTTCACGAAGTGGAGGACGTGTAGAAACTTGATTCTGCAATTGCCTAATTTGCATCGAGGCCATAAATTTAAGTCTCGCTTAGATACTACCCAAGTCCGTTTCTTTTGTTGCTGAAATTATGTTGGGCGACAATCAGTTGTTTTTTAAATTAGGTTACTTGACATGCTTTGTTTGTGTAGTACCTAATTTAAGCTCTCGAACGTTTCAGTGAGCTTCTATAGACCAATAGCAGAGACTATGACTAAAAAGGACTTGCACTCATAGAAAGCTAAATGAGTCAAAAATATCTGCTCGGGCACAGACCATAATTATTTTTTTAAATATATGGATTGCCGCTCTCACGTGTGCCCAACTAATCGAGCAGCAAAGTAATTGGCAACAAGTTAAGTTTCGAAATAGAAAATTGTGCGGCTATATTTCTAACATGCGCGATAACATGGTTCTTCGTGAATTCTTCGTGAGTCGATTGGTCATGCTGCACTCCAAGCCTCATCATAAGGCCTTCGTGATGCTCTGCAACTAATCCTGCAGTTGAATGCAGCAGATCAAGGTTGATATCGCCTCTGACACAGCTGCCCTCTTCAAGTGATAAGTAAGACAGTGCAGTGCCACGGTCAGGTAAGAACCGCCCGGCATTGCAACCGGGATCGCGGTAAGGAGATTTAAAAATCATAGTAAGGGTAGCGTTTTTAAACGCATATAAACTACTTTAGCGTCGAAAAAATGCAAGTTTATCACCGAACTTCCTGTTACTTACAAAAATACAATCCCTCCTCTTCTTTGGTTTCTGATGGAGGCCTTCGACGACAAAGCTTGGTAACCAGGCAATGAATATCCTAGAATACTTTAAGTTATTGTATACCGATGTTTTTAGCACAAAATCGTCGTGGTCTTTGCGAGATGGTGAAGTAATGACGCTAAATTGATTCCAATTCTTTCCTGAGGATGCGAATTGTTACATGTGTACCCTTAAACCTGCTGCTGCAGTCATCATGAAAAACGTTTTATTTCCGCAAAATCAGTGCATTTCATACAACCGATCTCAGCCGTGCCTTGGCGACCCTATATTAATCGAAAACCTTTCTACTTTAATTAAATATGTTCGCTAAACCTTTCTTGCAAGAATTTCCCGTTTTTTGTAAATCAAACTTGCAGCCAATTGTTTTTTCTTGGGCGCGGACTAAATTGAACAGCTCCCGTAACATTCGCGTCAGGCATTATTTGACGAACCTTGGAGAAAAAACATCTGGTATAGCAAGAACAAGGAGACTCTTCCGAGTGCGTGAGCATAAAGCAGGGACGGTGCTACCCAATTGGATCCGGTACCTGGTGTGCGACCTTCAACGTTTTCCTTTTCACGACCGTGTGCAGGCATGTTATACCTGTCAGAATACGGGACATATGACAGATGTGTGCCCGCTTCATCGCCGTAACCTGTGTCGTCGTTGTGGCGCGGAGCATCCACCACTGCTGGAAGGGGACCAGCCTACAGACACCCCCAAGTGCATCATTTGCACTGGCCTTGGCACTGGCACTTGGGCCACAATACTGGTAGCAGAAACTGCAAGTGCCGCTTTATTAGGCGCACGTACGGTAGCAGCGTCGACGCCGGCAAGCAAGGGATCAGCGCTGACGCCGGGAAGCAAGGGACGGATAATCGAGTGGAAGGGCGAGGCAGGGCCAGATCCCGGAGCCATCACCAACAACAGAACGGGTACACAGACTGTTCATCCTCCTTCCCGCCCCTGGGTAACGATCGTGGACGGTGACCGTCAGGGAACCGCGAAACCTGGAGGAAGAGGAGTTCAGCCGGGGGAGATGCCCATTCGTTGGACGCAAGTTTGTCGGGTGGAAACAAGACCAAGAAATAGAAGCCCTTCGTAAAGAGGTGCGGGACATGTCTAATACCTTACTAGATCTGCAGTCCCAGATTAAGGAACGCAGCAAGGCAAGGCAAAGCAAAAAGCGACCGAGAAAGCTGTGGCATGCGCGCCAGCAGTTGTACCAGATTCGATAACGAACCCAGCCCACCCAATGAGAACGCAGAGTAGTGCCACAGGTGCTACCGCGGGTGAAACGCAAGACCAAAACGCAAAGAATACCGACACAGCGAACACGCTCAAAACGCAGGCCTCTGCCGAGAACATGGAGGATGTTAACCAGAACAAGTCGAAGAGGAGGCAGGTACCCTCAGTGTAGGACAGATCCACGTTGAAGGCTAGGCCAGACCTCTTAACGCAGCTGAAGGAGCGCATGGATGTTCAGGACGCTAGGATCAACATCCTCGAAAATCGGATGGAGGCTAGGATCCCCGCTTTAGAGACCAAAATGGAGCTCTTAATTGTGCACATGGACGAAAGATTCGATAAGCTCACGCAGCTCATATGTCAGAAATTAGGAATTCAATATGGCACGCATCAATAAACGCGGACAAATAAGAGTGTGGCAATGAAACAGCAGGGGATTCGGGAGGAAGAGGGGACACCTGCACGTCCACATCCAAAATGTCGAGGCGAAGCCCGATATAATAGCACTGCAGGAGAATAGGGTATTCGTTTCACTAACCAACTATAAATCACATCATCAGTTAGGCGTTGCAGAGAAGCGGGATTTGATCACCGCAATCCTGGTTCATAGGAATATCACAGCGATCCAGCATGAGATAGATGAAGCTAAGGCAGATTGCATCTTAGTTGAAGTGGTACCTAAAAAAAAGGGGGAACAAAACTCATATATCCTTAATGTATACAGCTCTCCTAAAGACAGGAGCGCGGGCGTCCCGGACCTCCTCTGGCGAGAGGCAAAGCTTGTGGGTAAGGCGCTGCTTGCCATTCTTGGGGATATTAACGCGCAACATCCAGCGTGGGGATACCTCAAAGGCCACCCGAAAGGCGCGAAACTATGGGAATTCATTCATGATAAGCCTAAACATCGTGAACGACACACAACAACCGACCCGCATAGACCATAGCGTTAACACACAAGCCCTGACCTCACATTGACGAGGAACGTTTGTAGGGCTGAATGGCTGAATACGCGTGTACCATTGGGCAGCGACCATTATGTGGTCTCAGTTACATTTGACATGGCGCAGCACAAACACAAAACGCCTCCGGCAAGAATAACCGTCTGGGATAGATTCCGCAAAATGAGGGAAGCGCGGACAGGCGGTGCAATTTCCGATTTGGATGCCTGGATAAGCGATCTTAAGCAAGACGCTGAGCGGGCCAACGGAAAGGTAGGCACCACCGAAGAACATCCCGCGGCAGACAAACAGCTCATGCACATGTGAGAGGCGCACAAGTCCCTTTTGAGCAGGTGGAAGTCGGCCAAGCACAATAGGAAGCTCCGACCCCGCTTTTATAAATTGAAAAGGGAGATTGAAGATCACGCCAACGCAATAAACAAGCAACAGGGGGGGGGGGGGCAGATATGCGATGGACAACTGGGAAATAAGAAATCGTGGCTTCTGTTGCGGCTCTAGACACGAAAAAGACAAATCCGCGGCTCGGACGTGCTTGAACCAGATAGTACATCAGTGCGATGGGACGGGCGAAGAACTACGAGAGGGCGTGAAGGGTAAATACCTCAACAAGCGGGTGCCTGATGAGGTGAGTCACTGGATACGTATTAGGCCATTACCACTTATTACAAGGAGCTCAGGGCGAGCCTGTCTCCTCCGCACGCTTCGCTCAGCCGAGAACAGGCTACCACGTGGCGGCGGCTGTAAACGCGGTCGCGGCTAAACCCCTGGACGTATGCCAAAGAAATTGGCGCGCAGTTTGAATGTACCAAAGACAGAAATGGGTAAAAAAGAAGTAAATTAATGTGAGGTAGGTGAATTGACGTCACGCAGCAGGAAGTAGAGCAGAGAAAGGGCATAGAAAGGGATAGGCGCGCAATTTCAAGGTACCAAACACTAAAATGGACAAACAAGAATTGAATTAAGAAACTAGAAGCAACCAGAAGCAACCAACGGCAGCATCCGTGCTTTCGCATTACTCCAATGCAGATTCGGCAGTGCTCCTAAATTTTAATTGGTTCACAGGAAGGGAAAGGCACAGTATCTGTCACACTTTTTCGGTGGACACCTGACCCGTGCCGTAAGGTAAGGGAGGAAGGTGGGAGTGAAAGTGGAAAGAGAGAAAGAGGAGCCGTAGTGGAGGGCTGCAGATCAGTTTCGGCCACCAGGGGATCTTTAATGTGCGCTGACATCGCACCGCACACGAATGCGTCTTTCTTTCGCCTCCTCCGAAACGCGTTTGCCGCTGTCGTGATCGAGCCCGGGTACGCCAGCACAGTAGTCAGATGTCTTACCACTGCCCCACCACAGCGGGGCTCTTTATTTTAATGGCGGGGTGTGGCTGCTCCTGGCCCTTGGGGCCTGGAACTGGTAGCTCACTGCTGCTTGCGGCGGGGGCTAACCTGCTAACAATTTTTATCTGTTGTAGGACGTAATTGCACCTGGTAAAGTTGCGGTGGTGGACGACGGCGGTTGCGATGCGCGTTTTCTCTCCCTCTATTTTTGTCTCTATTTCCTCTTCTGTCCACACGAGGAAGCGAAGATGGCTCAGCTATAGAGTCAATAGCAGGCCCTTCTATTCTTCCTTCAGTCGCAACAACAAAAGCTCTGTATTTCAGTGCCGCTATCCCCAAAGTTGGCTCAGTTGAGAAATTCTCTAAGCTGATGAAAGGAAAGTATTCTTGGGTACTAGGATTTTTGGGTTGAGGATTCAGGAGGTTTCTTGCAGAAATCGACTGCTGCACGAGTTAGGTGCAACAGCAGAAGATAACTCACCCTCGTCGACAAGGTTATTATGCAGGTGCTCACGGAGGGGACAAAGTCACCACGGCACTTCTTACCCATGACCGCATAATTGCAGGCGATTGTTTCGACGCGAGAAGAGCTGTAGCTTTTGGAAGAAAAAAGACCGCGGTGTGATGTGCGTGCTGTGTAGAAGACGCGCTTCAAGAATGCGTCTTGTACCTACCACATACAAACAATGTGTAATGTCCGAACGTTTACCCTGGGCCGTCGTAGCAGGGGGCTGGGACAGGTCGGTCACCGCCGCTTGCGGCGGGGGCTAGCCTGCCACCGAATGTTTATCGGTTGTAGGCAGTCATTGCATCTACGGCTGCAGTCGTACACAACACAAACACGGTTAACGGGCTAACTTTCAAAGCCTACAGCACAACTCACGCGGAGGAGATTGCTATCGCTCTGGCTCTCAGTATTCCCAATTCGAAACACATCATCACCGACTCGCGAGGGGCCTGTCGGAATTATAGGCTGGGATGGGCTCCCCCGCTTGCCCGGCGTATATTGCAATCTAGCTGCCGATACATAAAGGTGGCTGACACCTTTCACATGGTCTGGGCGTTCCAGTCAAACCCATCCATTCCCCCCACCCCAATCCAACTAGAGAGGACTGGGAGGCGGCCCTGCTCGGCTGTCAAGAACTCAAGGCTCAAAAGGCCTTGGTTCAACGGACGCGGGCGGCGTTGCTTGCCAATGGGGCCCCGGAATAGGGGCTCCACCTAGTATTGTGAGGGGGAGACCGATACGTCTCTCACCCAAACACCTCTGTAATCATTTAATTGTTATTTATAAATGTTTTAACCACCACCACCCACTGCTTCTGTGGTGTACGACGGCTGTTGCGACCCGCGTCTTTCTCTCCCTCTTCTTTTTCTGTCTTCTCTATTTCCTCTTCTGTCTGCACGAGGCAGCGGAGGTTGCTCAGCTACAAAGCTAGTAGCAGGCCCGTGCATTTTAACGCGACAGCGTTAAATGCCCCGTGTCGCAGATAAGTCGGTGTCGTCGTTGGCGGCCGCCGTCCCGCATCGTCCGGCGTTGGGCGTGGGCGAAAAATCCCAGAAGCATTATTAAATAAAAAAAGAGTAGGAAAAATCACCGACCTGAGGAATCGAACGTGGGCCTCCGGGGTGCGAGGCGAGCACGCTAACCACACCACAACGCCAGCTTTTCTTTTTCTTTTCTTTATTGCCGACTTTGACATTTGAAATTGAAATCAGAAATGCAGTGCATAAAACGCGTAAGCCAGGCTTCGGCAAACTCCACCACGCCAGCTAGATGGTTTGAAAGGGACAAAGGCGCGTTTTTTGATCACAGTGTTATCTCAAAAATTTCCCTTAGAAAAGTGTATTGTGGCGTAAAATAACAATTATGAGCATGTAAATTATAGAATTACAGAACACGCAGTTAAGCGAGTGGCAAATTAGTTTTCCGCTGTACTTCCACTTCTCTTGGCGTGCACGTAGCGCCATCATGCGTGTGGCACACGGAATAAGATTGACAGGGCATGGCCTTCGAGATCTTCATCGCGCCGGCTCGGATCGGGAAAGATTTTGCCGACGCACTATGACTGCAACTTGAGGCCCGCGCGTTTCGGCAAGGTGGCTGGCAGCGCTTCTACGTCCCGGAAGGATTAAAAAATAAAAATGAGTATAGCAAGTTGCTCGATAAGACTATCGCGTTCAATTCTTAAAGCGAAGCGTAAGCGTCCTCCAATTTTTGCTTTTCCTTCTTCTACAGCCACAAAAACAATATCGGCTCTCGTTCTTGCATTTAATACATCTTTGTACGAAAAGTCGATATGGCCAGCATACACTATACGCTTTCAGGTGCCAAACTTTGTTCTGGCTCACCTGCTTTATACCACAGAGCACACGCGTGTTTAAAAGTACGTGTCCTCAAACAATGTACTTTATTTTCGGAAACCGAACAGGGGTCAGCACTCATGTATTCCCGCAGTGACGCAGCACAGATTAGACCACCAATTGTTTTAATAATATTATTAATAATAAATGTTTTACAGGAAGGGAAAGGCGCAGTATTTGTCACACTTGTCTGTAGACACCTGAACCGCGCCATAAGGGAAGGAAGGTGAGAGTTAGAGTGAAAAGAGAAGAAGGGGAGCCGCAGTGGAGGGCTACGGAGTAATTTCGACCACCTGGGGATCGTTAACGTGAGCTGACATCGCACAGCACACTGACGCCTCTTCGTTTCGCCTTTAACGAAACGCAGCCGCCGAGGACGGGTTCGAACCCGGGTATTCCGGACAGTGGTCGGGCGTCTTACCACTGCACTACCCCGCGTGATCTTATTGGGTAACAGCACGGACTTGAAAGGCTGCCAAAATATATCGCGTCGTTAACTAAGAAAGCAGGTTTAGGAAGACTAAAGGATTTTGCCGACGCTGTTAAGCATTGCTGTTGCTATAGTACAAAAAGTCTCATGCTGCGCCGTGACCAAAGCTTAGCTAGTACCAGAAGGAGGCATGTATTTTTTATAAACCATATATTATGTAGCACAACATGCTTGCTACGCGTTGAAACTTTCAGCGCTGTATGAGCAGGCAAGCGGTTTCCGAAGGTCACCTATCATCCTTGGTTGGCGGTGGATGGTATCAGCAGGAGCAGCTAATGCACTGCCCCCATAAAACGAGTAAGAACGATGACGGCACATTAACGGATGTCTCGAATAATGACACGTTGCCACCATGGCTCTAACATCAAGCGTCGCCGGCCCCTGTGGTCGCTCTTTCCCAGCGGCTAGCGACAGCGCGACCGCTCCCTGGGCAGCTCCCGCCGGTCGCGGCTGGCATCTGCGGGGATTTCAGAGTTTTAGCCTCGTCAACGTGTGCTCTGAACGATAGATGACGTTTCTGTGGTGGTGCCAGACACAACGTCAGTGGAGAGACTACCTGAATTAACTACGAAGTACTGCCAAGCGAGTGGGGCTCACCTCAATCACAAGAAGTCCACTGTTATGGCTTTGAACACGACCCCGTCCCCTACCACTATCTAATAGATCTCTGTTACTCGCGAGACACAAATCCTCGGATATTTCTTCGATTCGGCTGGACCAGCGCCTACAAAATGGAATGGGGCTGAAGAGCAACTAAGCATCAAAACCACAATATTGGTGCTCTAAAATGTCCCCTGACTGCGCAGGCCACCATCATATAGACAATGTTGATTTCTACCGTCAGCTTTATGGCCAGCATTCTTGACATCCCCCCAGACAAGAGAAAACAGTTCCAGAAACATATATACCACTTTTTGTGACAGGGAGCTCCCGATAAGGTAAAACGAGCCATTGTCTGCCTGCCCAGATTCAAAGGTGGCCTGGGGATACCCGATCTGGATATTCTCAGAAGGGCTCTGCACATCAAACGGACATTCAGAGCCGTCGAATGCGACATGCTGTAGCCCTCCACTACGGCCCCCTTTCTCTCTATCCACCTTCACTCCCACCTTCATCCCCTCCCTTACGGCGCGGTTCAGGTGTCCACAGAGCAAGTGTGACGGATACTGCGCCTTTCCCTTCCTATGAACCAACCGGCTAACAAAACGATGGCTTCGTACTATCTGTCGACACGGCTGCGAACATTCACTGAGAAGGCCCTACACCGCAACACCCCGCATGCAGGGTCACCCCTATCATTTTACCGAACCGCAGCCACAGACTTAGAGTACCTGAAAGAAAACCCGTCTGACGTTGATCCACGAACCATGCACCTGAAAGGTATTATCAATATGATCACCCCTCCGTCCCTGCCCGCCTATCAAGCTACAGGCTATGTGCAGAAAGACCCAGTTGGCAGTACATAACCGCCCACTTCCTTGATGCGCGCCGAGCCTTCCTGATGTGGAGGTTCGCAAGAGGCATCTTACCAATCAGAAGGCGTGCCTTCGTCCGTGCGACGTCAGGAATGATTGACCTGTATCCCTTCTGCTTGGCCCGAGAGACAGCGGAGCACATCTTTCTTGACTGCCTAATTCCCGCAGCACTCCTAGAGCGTCTGAGAGATATGTTCGGCCTCCCCGGGATCCCATACCCCACCGTGCGCTACTTCAACCCGCTTCCGAAGGAAGGGCGCAAGCAGTTTATCTTGACGCTGGCAGTGGTCAACTATCAGGTGTGGTTGGCCCCTACTCGAACAAGACTCCGATGCTCCATGAAGTGAAGGCCAAAATCAGAAAAGAATTATGGTTCCACCTAGAGAGAGAGAGACGCCACTTAGGGAGAAAGAAGTTTTTTGAAGAATGGGGACACCCCATGGTGATCTTCAAAGAAGAAAACGGAAAACTAGAATTGAGATATTAGAAGACTTGCTCGCGTCAGGCTTCGACCCACCGGGGTGGTGCGGACGTGGTGCATATGCCCTGTGACCCCACCCCGGTGGGAACAAGCCGGATTGCATGAGTCCCTTGGCTGGGAAAAGCCCGCTCCCCGAAACAAAAAAAACCCCAAACCTTATGGTGCGGGGAGGCCTTGCCTAGGGTAGCAGTAGGATGATGATGGTCGCAGGTTGAGGTCTGTACCCTCACAGGAGGATCGCACCTAGTGCATCCTTCCTTCCATCTGACAAGGCTAGAGTGCGCGGGCCCTGCTATGCGTGTGTGTCTGTGCGGGACTGCGTTTCTGCAGTCGCCTGCGGAGCACGGACCTTGCGGCAGCCCGCAAAGCGCAGCGTGTCGTCACTTCTCCGCGGTCTACCAGCCCCCAGCTCCAACAACAGCGGGCGCCTAAACCTGCTCCTTATGCGCCTGCCCGACGCTTGTGTGCGGCATCAGCCGAGGACTATGCCCGCAGAACAATGCTGTGAGTTCGTAGAGTTCCTCTTTGATTATTTGTTATATTGTGTTACTTTGTTGTGCTTGTTTTACTCTTTATTTTCATGATGGCCCAGTTTCGCTTTGCTTCCTATATAGTTCAAGAGTGTGAAACCCCGTAAGCTGCGGGGAGTATTGGACCTAGCACGCTTGCACAACCTTGACGTTTTATTTATACAAGAGTGTAATTTCCGCTCTCCTGCTGACGTTTCTTCTTTTCGTTCGCGTTTCAATGTGGACGCTTTCTTTACGTTGACGAACTCGCGGTTTTGAGGCGATGGAGTAATTTTTCGCACGCTGGCATGTCGGGCAGGAGCGCATTGCACCTTTGGTGTTGATGGCCGCGTCCTCTTCGTAGACGCATTTTTTAACGGGCGGAAGGTCGGGTTCGTGAATGTGTACGCTCCAGTTACGCGCGCTTCAACGAATGAGTTCTCCTCAGTTGCGTCACATGATTTGGAGCCTATGCCTCACGTGCTCCTAGGGGATTTTAATTGCGTACTAGACTCAACCCGCGACATCCTCGGATCAAGGCAGGGTACGTCCTGCTATAATGCAAAGGAGTTGGGAAAGCTTTTACGACAGCTCCAGCTATCCTACGCGTGGGTCGCTCTACACGGCGACGCTTTCGTGGCCACAAGGGCACGAGGCCGGAGCGGGAGTCGCATTGACCGCGTATACCTGCCTCCCACACTTGCTGATGTCTTAGTATCCTGCGAAGTGGTTACTCCACCTGTTGGTGTCGGGCACCTCGGCGACCACCTTCCGGTGGTTGGGTCGTTGAGGAGTGCGTCGGGTCGTGCGGATTCGTCTGGAACTTGGCGCATGGATGTTTCCATCCTCCACGATCTCGTCAGTGTCCGCGACATCCGCCGAGACTTGATCAGCTCAGTTAGTAAGATTGTAGATTTCACTCTTGAGGTGTGGGATCCGTTGAAGCTTGAATGGCGCGATATTTTGGTCCGCACAGGTAAGCAAAGGCGGTCGCGCAACACTGAAGCATTGAACGACGTGCTGCGCCGCATCAGAATCATTGGAAACGCTGACGAGTTGACGTTCGCGATGCGTGAGTATCTGGAAAGTCTTCGTATGCGGTATTATCAGATTCTAAAAGAGGGATCGCGAGCCTCGCGCATCGCTGCGGAACTTGCGTCAGCATGCTTATGATACGGACGACGTAATGTAAGCGCGCAGCTGTCGACACGAAAATGACAGACCTTCCCGCATCGGAGAAGTCCGCATGCAAGACGGGACAACGTCCATGGAGCCTGCAGGTATCGAACGCGTTTTTCGAGGCTACTTCAAAACGATCTTCGCATCGGAATTCCCTCTGCGAACGCGAAGGTTTTTAGAGAGCGACGGCAGACTTCTGCGGAACATTACCCCACCCACAATGGCATCTGTAAGGTTTTTTCTTGGTCAGGCTAGTCTAAAGAACGGGAATAGCGTTTCCCAGTGCAAAGACTATCAGGTCAATGTTCATCATCATCATCATCATCAGCCTGATTATACCCACTGCAAGGTGAAGGCCTCTCCCATATTTCTCCTCTTAACCCGGTTCTGTGCTAGCTGCATCCACTTGACCCCTGCGAACCTCTTAATCTCATCCGCCCACCTAACTTTCTGCCGCCCCCTGCTACGCTTTCCTTCCCTTGGAATCCAGTTTGTTACCCTCAGCGACCATCGGTTATTCTCTCTTTGCACTACATGTCTTGCCCATGTCCATTTCTTCTTTTTAATTTCCACTAGAATATCGGTAACTTGAGTTACTTCTCTGACCCCCTCTGCACGCTTTCTATCACTTAATGTTACCCCTACCATTTCTCGTTCCATAGCCCTCTGGGTTGTCCTCAAAAGTAGAACTCTCTTGGTTAGCCTCCACGTTTCAGTCCCATAGGTGAGTACAGACAAGATGCAACTGTTGTATATTTTCCTCTTGAGCGATACCGGTAAGCTGCTAGTCATAATCTGCGAGTGCTTGCCAAATGCGCTCCATCCCAATCTTATTCTTCTTGTTATTTCCTTTTCATGGTCCGGATCTGCGGTTACTACCTGTCCTAAGTAAACATATTCGCCTTTTACTTCCAGTATTTCGCTACCTAATGTAAACTGCTGTGATTTCCCGAGGCTGTTGAACGTTACCTTAGTCTTCTGCATATTGATTTTCAAGCCTACCTTTCTACTTTTCCTGTCTAGGTCACCAATCATTATTTGCAGTTCATCCCCCGAGTTGCTTAGCAAGGCAATATCATCAGCAAATCGCAGATTACTGAGGTATTCTCCACCTACCCTTATCCCTAACTACTCGCATTCCAAGTCTCTGAATACTTCCTCTAAACAAGCTTTGAATAGTACTGGGGAGATTGTGTCTCCTTGCCTAACACCTTTCTTTATGGGAATTTTGTTATTTTCTTTATGCAGAACTATGATTGCTGTGCAGTCACTATATATATCTTCCAGCACTTTCACGTACGGCTCGTCTACCCCCTGATTTCGCAATGCCTGCATCACCGCCGAGGTTTCAACTGAGTCAAATGCTTTTTCGTAATCAATGAATGCTATGTATAAGGGCTGGTTATATTCCGAGCATTTTTCAATGTTCATATTCCTCCAAGTAGTGAAAATATGCGGTTGCCAAAAATGTAATATAAATTATCAACTTCTAAGGGCGCAGGAACTAGAAGAAACATCTGCGACACGCAATTAATAGCGTTAGGAATAAAAAAGACAGATCGAAAGAAGCTCAACCATTTTGATCCATGGTCGTCTATCGCGTAACTTAAGAAATCTTTCGTACACGTTAAGAAGAAAATTATATGCGACTACACAAGTGTACGTTATTCCATGCGATAAAGTTGTTTACGAAGAGGGATAGTTTCTGCTCAAAAAATATCTTAGAGAATACCGTGCTTTGAGCTGCCAGTGCTACATTTCCATAGGCTTTGTGGCAGAAATACAGTCTTTTGTGATGAATTGAATGCTAGCTCCTTGCTTGCTCCCTGTTCTTATATAACGTATGCGTTTTATTGGATTAAGAAGCATCTGCTTCATGAAAGTTATGCAACTACATTGAAGACAACTTTTATTGAGTTGAGAAGCACACCTTCTTCATGAAGGTTATGCAAGGACATTGGTGACGGTAATGCCTCCTAGTACCATGCGTAATAATAACCGTCTCTTCATGTATATTTAATTTCAATGCCATAAATTGTGCCTGTTTTAGGCAATATACAATACGAAAAATTCGATATTTACATTTACTAGGCAGTGTTAGACGCGAGTTCTTAACATTTTCTTCCATAAAGTTTGGAGGCAGCGTTGCCATTGACTGCGAAAGACAGTCTATCTACTAAAGTTGCTTCCCAGTATCCCTGTACCGTAGTGGCCTTGATATTGAAGGAATTTCGTCTTTAATGAGAGCTCTCATGATAAAATGAAAAATAGACTGCTTGTAATAGCCATAAAGCAAATGACAAAACCAGCAAAACTGGGACCATATAAATAGTGCATGTAAGCTTCATGGCTTATGCACCAGGCAGCGTGAGCTAACGGTATTTACTGCGGAAAGGTCTCAATGGACAGAAGGCTGCTGCCTTAGGCAGGGGACAAACACGGCTGCTTTGCCTTCTTTATTCCGCTCTCCCATAGCAACGACGCAACGCCCAGCACGAAGCAGTAATTCCGCTGTCACAGGACTACTGCGCAAGGGGTTCGAGTTACGGGATCGGCCGATGGATGCAAAGCCCTTCCTCTAACTGACTGCAGCACTACTCGGACCAGCAGGGAAGATATATCATTGGTCTCCGGTTGCCGCTCCGATGATAAAAGGCCGGAGTTGGCGATCTAAGAAGGCGCGCTCCGAAATGCAGCAGCGCGATTACTCACAGAAGGGTCAGTTTGAAGGTGGGCTTTGTTTGAAGAAGAAAAGACCGGTACGTCCCTCGAGGCGCTTGAACGGGTGGCATATAAGCGTCGTGTGACTATCTTGTGTGGGGCATATTTTGTTGGGCCTGTTGCTTTCTATCAGTCAAATAGAATTACGGCGTTCTACAGCCAGGGGGACAGAATTAGGGGAGTAGTGACAAGCGCAATTGTGTGTGCGTGGATTCTCGTCCGGTGTCTTCTGCAGGTGCTGTGGTTCCTTCGACGCTGCGTTTGAACGCTATTTAGTGTCAGGGTAAACGAAGTATTTACGGCCCACGCGCAGCAGTTGGCATGCGGTCATCATTCTGTTTGCAGTCAGTTGTAGGTGGCGGGGATGTAGTGCTCGGTGGCACGAATACAGTAGCCCCCATTTTACTTTGCTACCGTCATTTCGAGACTAGAGCATACTCTTTGAGTAGGAGTACCCCAGACTTTCTCCCTGCTTTCTGGCCGTGGAGTGAGGGGAAAATAGGGGTAGGAGGTGAATCGGAAGCAGCGGGCTTCTCGCCTGCACGCTGTTTCTGTCAGTGTAGGTCTTGAGGATAACGTTTTTTAGCCTCAATGTGCGCAAATCCGGCTATTCGCATTTAAACTCGTTGGCACTCAAACACGGCGGCATCTTCACACAGAGTGTTGAGCAAGCAAGAGTAAACTGGTGTCACAGAAGTGCCTACAGCATGGCGCTGGTAGTACAGCAGAGGGGAGGTCGTTGTAGGGTTGCCCAATCTGTATGCAATGTTAATCTTCCACACATTACGTATGCACGATGAACACCGTCTCCCCGCGGCAGGCTCCGCAAATGCTTCGACTTCGAAGAGGCAATAATGGCGCAGAAATGCACAATGCTCGAACAATGTAGCCATACGTGCGAAGAGAGCAGCACTCGCTGGAGATAAAGCCATCTCGTTTTGTCTCCAATCCAACTGCTTACTGGACGCAAAAGCAGCAAAAGCGACGACCGGGAGAGGAATACTAGCAACTTCATGCGGAGACGCCACTGCAAAAGTGAGGTGAGGTTGAGAATGCACGCGATGAACGAATAAATTTAAAATACATTTGCCAACATTTTCAGGACATATATATTAATAGGTCTCACAACTAGTCGATTCTAGGTGTCTGTAGAGAATATTATTTTAGAGTACAGCTGCAATCCGCCCGTTCGGCGGTCGAGCCGCGTACACGTAGATGGCACTGCCGTTGGAACCGAGCGACAGTCTGGAGCGGAAGAGAATTTAAAAGCCGAAAATTAAAGCCAAGAGTTGCACGACGCTCGCTCCGTCGCCCTTCTTTGTCTCCTTCTGGAACATTCTCTTTGACTCGTGAAGAAAATAAAGAGTGCTTTGCAACTGCACATACGTGCTTACAAGTACTCTTAATTTTTTTACCCCAGTTATAGCAGCATTACTTAAATAATTGCGCTGAAATTTCGCGTAGGAAGTATACTAATTCTAGTTATAATTCTTTTCCACTTTTGATATGTGCTATTTCGTGGCTGCTCTTTTTCTCCTCAGAGGCCTCTCATTCATTCATTCATTCATTCATTCATTCATTCATTCATTCATTCATTCATTCATTCATTCATTCATTCATTCATTCATTCATTCATTCATTCATTCATATTTATCCATAAGTAGGACCTGATGCCTGGAGATAAAAGGCCCTTTGCACTCCAAGATATGCAGCTTCATGCTAGAAACCTAGATGGTGTCATCAGTGCTATCGCTTTGTCAGCGGCGTATATCGTCGTGCGTGCGCAGAACAAAGCTCGTCTTGAGCTGATGTCATGTAGGGACTCTCTGTCCCAGTCAACCTTAAGAGATACAGCTGAGGCTTTAACATGACATCAAAATAAAAGAGCAAAATACCTTTCAATCAAGTCTGTTTATCGCTAATTGATATTCTTGAGTATAAGTGCGTCACTAGGTCTTGCTGCTTTTCTCTCAAACTCCAAATATAACGAAGGATAGTACAGTTGCCAGCAGCGAGTGCCTGGGATTCCAAAGCTTCATCATTTTGATTATTCAGTGGACAGTTAGGACATAAAGGTTTTCATTCCGCTCACCTTGTTTCCTGAGACAGGCCGATTTTTCTAAGCAATGAGGGGTAGCAAATTGAATCAAGGGGCCCGGGGGCAAGCTAAATATTGTTTCCTGTACAAAGTGGTCAAGCGAAGTCAAAAAAGCGCAAAAATTTGCTTGATTAAAATCCGGAAACAAAATTGACCGTTGACATTGTTTGCGTGCCTCTTTGTGCCTTCGCTTTCCGTTGACCCTTTTCCTAACGTTGTGCAGAGCAAACATGAGCTGTGAAATAGGAAGTTCAAGTAAAGGGGTCTCCTCGGCATCTTAGTCTGGAATGTTGTTTTTCTTCATAGGTAGCGCCCGTCAGTAATTCAAAACAAAAATAAAGGAAGCCAAACTTTTCATTTGGGGCGTAATGAGTTGCTTGAGGCGTGCTCCTGGTTCTCATGTTAATGGAGTCTTTTTCTTTTTTAGTCTTTATTATATAGTGGCATTTTGAATAACAAAGATCTTTTTTTCTGTGAAGGTGTTTTGCCTTGCTTGTCCTTGTGGTCTGCCTTCACGTGGCCTTTGTGCGCTCCCCCACCATATTAAGCATCTCACCCAACTTTAAAAATAAACAGCTTCTTTTGCTCGGGTAAACCCTAATTAGGGGAACTGCGTTGAGAAGGGCATATGGCCTTTGTCCCACACGCTTGAGAGCTTTTGTTCAGAACTCCAAGCAAACGTCGCGCTTGTAGAAATAATCGCAAAACCACTTGCCAGGGTATCGCGACGAAAATAGGAGCAAAATATATAGGACTATGTAGACAGGGGAGAGCACTGCCAGTTGTGTAGTTTTGGTGCATCTGCCGCGGATTTCACGACATGACCTGCTGACATCAAAATTTTCTTTAATTTTAAAGTCCTAGAAAGGGCAGAGCAGGGCAAAGCACGACAGAACTTTGCAAATTGCAGATCTTTTTTTAATTTTTCACATTTCTAGAAAAACAAGTATCACAGCAATACTTTTACACCTCTCTGGCCTCCCGTAAAAAAAATGAGAAAAACTGAGCTGTAGCTCAAGATTGCAAAATTTTAAGATTCTGAAAAATTTCAAAATGTCACTATAGTCCCAAGCTCTGGGGCAAAATGTGACGCCCTAAAAAAATAAAAATTGACCCTTTGTTTGCAACAAATACACATGTTCGCACCGTGTGCTCTAACACAATTTTTGTGAGCCCATTGCTCACATGAACAACATTAGATCCAGACAGACCACGGAGTTGCTGCCCTGAGGCTTCGAAAGCGACTGCGCTCTCGGCAGGGAAAGTGCCTCCGGCTTCTTGAGCGAAATTATCCTTTCGTTCCTCTTCATGAACGCACTAACCCAGTCTCATCCAGGAATTTTCTTTTCTCTGTTGAACGGATGGGTAATATCATTGGACTCGCAGTAGTCATAAACGAGCTTCTGGACGTCATTGCAGGTAATTAAAACCGAAAAGTGCTTCCTTCATGGATAAAATATGAAGCGCAAGCAGCTGTTCTCACGGGGGAAAAAGGGTGCTCCGTTTGGACCTCAGAACACGCCTGTGCAGCTCCTCGCTTTGGCATTTCTTCATTTTTGTCACTCTTCCCTGGAGCGCTTCTTTCGGAACGCTTCTTGAAGCTCTCCAGGGCTTTTTTGAAATTTTCTTCGCACCGCCTGCACATGGTTGTCCTTCTCTTGTATTTCCGGACCATCCTAAAGAACAAGAACGCACACTCAGAGATTAAGCGCCAGTAACAAAGCCATTATCATTACTTTAAGCCACGGACCGCACACAATATCGCGTTTTGCCCCTTGCCTAGTCTCTTACTAAAATTATTTATCGTTTCAACAAGCGGAAGAAAAACTCCAAAACTTCTCATAATAAGGAAGGATAACTAATTATAATAAATAAATACTCAAGTGAATCCAGAATTTTTGGAGATTCAGCTTGGATGGTGCCTAAACATGTGGCGTGCAGAAATTCCCGTCTTTTTCAGAGCTCTCTTGTTCACCTAAGCGCACTTGTGATTTTTTTTTTCAAGGAGAACATATACCATCAATCTTCAAAACGCATGCTGTGGACATGTAATGGCGCATGTTGGTTATTACCAAACCATTATGAGTATGTGTATACACTACATGTCGCTAAGCGCAAACTGTCGCGTTTTCCCCGCTCTCCTACTAGCGGCAGGGTTCTTTATATTTTGCTGCCATTTGAGCTGCTTGAAAGAATATTCCGCAAGCTGCCAAAAGTATTTCCTCGCTCGTACATGGAATAGAGCGAACAAAGTATTGCCACTGCGTGCGATATTTCGAAATATTTTCTTGAATCCGGAGCAATATTTATGGCCCCGCAAAGCCATTCTCATCATTCCCCTATAACCGTGGTGGCTTACAATGGCCCGTATTACCGCGATCTAATGTCAGCAGACAGATGTTTTCTCGCACCATCCGTGATCTATTTACCGTTGAATCCTTGTACGGCTGCTGCAGTCAATGGGGATGCCTCCGAAGGTGTAGAGGACTGACTGGAGCATTACGAACATGCAACCTTCCACAATGACTCGAATGCCGAAAACAATTTGCAGAATTTTAATTTTGCCTGGACACTACTGCTCGTCTAATGTTTGAAAATGATGAAGCCTTCCTTACAACCTGGGACGTCTGTAAGGACGAGTTACGCAGGAATTTCGCCAATTAATATCGGCAAAACCGAGCAGTGGAACTCCTGTAAACTAGAGTCCAGTGACCTAATGAAACGGTTGCAAGTTTATTTAAACACGTCTGCCGACTTAGTGCACGCGCCGATTTGCGATCCACTGAGGAAAACATGGTGTGCGCACTCATGTGGGGCATCAAGGGTAACATTTTCGGCGGTCTTCTCCGAGATTCGCCGAAAACTGTGGCACATTTTTGTAACCGAGGCGACGAGCATCGAGCTAGCCTTGGTTAGACAGGCGGACCATTATAGTCGCCTTTCTGGAGTTCCCAGCGTTTAGAACTTATCGGCCGCTTTCCTGTCGATTCCCTCGAGACCGCGAACATGCGCGAGATCATCCGCGTAGTTGTCCGAGACTAGCTTCGACAGCTTCTTCCGCCTGCTGATGGTACCCCACCCTGAGCCATCGCGGAGACTGTCCGCAAAGAAGTATAAAGTTCCCTTCATCCCACAGTGCTCCAATGTTTCTTCGCTTACATAGCCCGTCGAAACATATGCGTCCGTCGCTCGTCGCTCGCCGCCTCAGCAGCCACCACCGCAGCCTGTTCGCCTTCATTACCTGCCTGCACAATTTTTGTCAACAGGACCACATGTTGAGCAAGGCCGATGTGTGGAGGACAACCGGGCGAAGCCCGCTGTGCTTCAATTGCGTAAAAGCAGGCCACGTCTGTCGTCGCTGCCCTCACCGCAAGTTTGGTCTTCACGGCCTTCAGCGGGATGCTCACCGCCTGGATTTCAGCGAGCAGCCCCGTGACATCGCGGGACATATTCGCCGTTCACCACCACCCGAGATGGCAGTCCAGAAGGGCAGAGCCAAAGGACTGGGCCGGGGCGTTCAGTCGCAAGCCGCATAAACAGGAGCCGGAGCCAGTAAAAGCGGAGACGGCAATTATTGATGATGACTGTGACCTCAGTCAAATGACACATACGTACGGAAGGGGGATCCAAGCGAACACTCCACGACCATCTTCTTTGTCTTTGTCGTCCATCCGCCCCCTTCAGGCAGCAGATACTACTGTTACCACGGGGCACACTACTTCCATAACCATATGAACGAAGAAAAACGAACGAATGTATCATTCCCCAGTCGATTGGCTTTGCTGCATACGAAAATGCTTCGCTCTTTTTGTGAATAATCGTGTCGATATGAGTGTCTTACTAAGGTAGAAGTAATCCCGTTGATCTCATGTATTCTACCGACACTGACATTTGCAGCAATCTCACCGTAAACTCACACCCTGGCTTTCAGCGTTACAAAAAATTGATAAATGCTTCTTTAATTTTGTAATTCAGGCGCCATTCTGTCTAACGAATGAAATTACAGCCAATCAAAGAATTCATTAAAAAGAAGTATATACTTTCAATGAAAGCTATATTGAATCCGCTCACAATCTCTGCACTACTCTATCTAGAGATAATAGTGGCGGAAAACATAATTATTGTCGCAAATAGTGCAAGCAAACAGAAACCAGTACAAATGTTTCACATTACATCATTTGACAAAATTGTCCTAAACATGCTGTGTAAAGTTCTAAGCCGCTTTGACTGCCACAAAATAAATATATGGCTTAAAAAAGATGAGGTGATGACTGATGCTTTAAAACGCCACTTAGGAGTAATTTTCAGAGCTACACAATTAAGGGTGGCGGTCAACAGTAAACTCGACATCGTTTTTGAAGTAGTGGCGTCCTGATTAATTCTGAACATGTCGCTATCAAGCGCTGGGTCGCAGGTGACGCAGCCGAACACTGATTGGTCGCCGGTGGTGTGCATATGATGCCATGAGACAACACGTGACAGAGATACATGGTTTTGTAAGTTGATGAGAAGCGGCCCGGCAGACCTGGATTCAGAGTAAGACACAACATGTCCTTAATCACGGAGGCACGGTTGTGCGGTTAAGTTAAATCGGGACTTCGTCTAGTGGTCATTCACATATTGTGACAGCTTCGACTGTATGCTAACAAGCCTTAATTTGGAATAGCAATGTTATCAAGAATTAAAGAAATATTTTTTGAGCAAACAAAATGGTAGGTGTAGCATTAGGAGATTAAAGAGAGCAGCTTGCCGGTATCGCTCAAGAAAGTAAAGTATATAGCAGTTAAATCTTAACTGTGCTCAGCTAAGGGGCTGAAACGTGGCGGCTAACGAAAAGGGAAAAGGGTTCTAATTACGTTTAGGACAATGCATAGGGCTATGGAACGAAAAATGGTAGCTTGAACGTTAAGAGATAGGGAGCACGTAAAGGGGTCAGAGAAATGACTCGAGTTCATGAAGTTCTAGCGGAAATCAAAAAGAAAGGAACAAGTGCGGGGCATGTAGTGCAAAGAGTGAACAACCGATAGTTTCTTGGGATAAGAAATTCGATTCCAAGGGAAGGAAAGCGTAGCAGGGGGCGACTGAAAGTTTGGTGGGCGGATGGGGTTTGAGAAGTTCGCAGGAGAAAATTTGATGCCACTACCACCAGACCGGGGTAATTGGAGAAATACGGGAGAGGCTTTCCCCCTGGAGTGGGTAGTCCGGCGGATGCCGATGATGACTTGGCCCATCAGTACACTGCACATATGCGGACGACGAGGAAGAAGAGGCGCAGATGGTTCCTGTTACGTCTCCCACGCATTGGATTCTTGAGACTGAACCTAAAATCACAATAGGGACATCTAACTCTGCTTTTAGGGCTAGCTAAATAAACCAGCTTTGTGCTTTTAAAGCCCGTAGCTATCCCGAATTATGGCAAGTTACAGGAAACCTAATTTCCTGCCTAAACGCCTTTTTCCGTATGCTAAAACTCAAAGGGTTTTTAATCTTCGCAGCTAAATGCTTTCCTGGTAAATTATATTGTTCTCTTTTTGACATTACAGTACATTTTTCGATGCAAATACTGGCGCAAGCTCTGTTCATTTTGAGACAATCGTGGCATCTAGCGTTTCGTAAAATGATATGCTTCTAAGCGGGCGGCTGGAATGAGATATTAGGCAAATAGTTTCGTTCAGTGATATGTACTCAGGAATAATGCAAATAAATTAGGCAAATGTTTAACTCGACTACACCTAAGTAACCAAATTTAGAGCGGCACGTTTTGCTCAATGCGCCTTTTTTCATCTATGCGGTAGTCTCTAGGCCATCTACGTCGAATGGATCAGGACTGCTACCGTGTCACTTTATACTTATCGGCGGAGCAATGTTGAGTGCGGTTGCAATGCAGCGGAACTGGTGGAAATTCGGTGGCACTGGCGGAGAGGTGGTGGCACCGGCGGAGCTGTCTGGCAGTGACCTAGTCTCTCAACAGCATACATGACGAGACCGGAAGGGCGATAAAGGGTCAGAAATTAATGACCCGACTCATATCTTTGCGTTGGTGACGGGAGAGAATGCTGCCTCGGCGGAGCTATTGGCGAGTAACGTCCGGTTATCATTTTGACTAGGCGGAAGCCATCATGGGCCTCCGGCGGTGCGGCCCCGGCAAAGCTGTTCGCAAGCGATATTTTTGCTATCACACGAATAGGCAGAGGCGAGCGCGCGGCTCGGGCAGCCACGGGCCTCTGCGCAGCTGCGGCTGAGTGACGTCATGGTTGTCCCGTGCTTTCTTCTCGGTTCAAGGTTGACATTGCTCAGTTTGTGACGTAACAGGAGAACATAGTACGGCTTTCACTTTAAAAAGCATCTGGGACCACTTTTTAGTTCCAGGGAATAACAACGCCATCACAGATATAGAACACCGCCTTACTCCCAACAGCGTCCAAGAAGGTGTATTCCGATGCCTATCCTGCCTTCTAGAGAAAGGCAGCGTAGAAGACATAATGAACTTCCATACGAGGTGTAGAAAGCAACTATTCTCCTAGTTGAGGCAAGAGCACGGAGGGCCTCGATACTGAATGACCCACATGTATAGTGCAGCCCATAACATTGTCCAGCCTTTTTCTTCAAGTGCTACAAATTGCGGCCAGTGCCGTGATTATCGATTGGCAATGAAGTACTCTGAAGAAATTTAATGATTATGCAAGAACCTCCACCATTTACTTAAAGATGCATTAGGGCATAGAATGTCATTTTTTGTTGGTTGGTAACAAATTTATTTAGAGTCCCGCAAAACTTTCGCCGACGAGGTCTTAGGTCTCCTACGTAGGGACATCGAGGTGTTGCCTCGTCGTAGCCTCACCGGCCTGCTGGACGACCCAGAGTTGGTCGCCGAGGCTGGGGCTGCACAATGAAGTGGCCAACCGTGACGGTAGGGTTCAGGAGTCAGCACCTTGCGGGCTTTTGTTACAGTACCAGAGCATGTGATTTAAAGTTGCTATATCAGCGTGGCAGACCTTGTATATATTTGTCAGGTATGTGCGGGGTAGTGCGTCTCTGGTCCCTTCCTCAGTATAAAAAATATCTTTTGCCAGAGGCACCAAGTACTGTTCAATTTCTGTATAAAAGGTCATTGTGTTCAAAAAATTATACCTGCATGCACATTGAAATTTTACATCTGTTTTTGAGTGCCGAAAAAGTAAAACTTAACTAATATTTCTTTTAAATTTTGCAGTGCATCTTGAATGCGAACACGTAGCAAACTTGTGTACTTATCAAGGCCACAAAACAATTTGCAAACATGTTATTGGCAAACATTCTGGAAAATTAGCATTTAGACCAATATAAATGTATACAACATAAAAATCGCAAGTTACAATAATGAGCAAAATGCGGTCATGTATTTTCTGCAAACGACTAAGTCTTCCTCGTAGTCTCCTACCAAGCGAAAAAATAATTATGCGTCGTTCGAATTCCTCCGTTATGTGCAAATAAAACGGCCTCCATCGAGACTTTCAACTGTCTTTAAAAAGAGCGGAGGTCACGATATTGGGCACTCGATGACGTAGTGCTGATTGATTCCATAGGAAGCATCTTACACTACTATGACTATAAGCCATCCAGACACTCAGTGTATTTGGCCCGTATTTGGCGTGGGCTGCCTTGGTGGGCGGAACATCGCTCAGTGCGTCGCTCAGCGAAAGGTTCCTTTCATTAAAACCGCAAAATGCGATTTTATTCATAGCATTCTTGGTACTACAGTACACCGTCATTGACTATGTTGTCTGTGCCTCTCCGTTCTGTGTTTGCTTCTGGCGCAGATGCCTGGTCAGAAAGTTTTTTCTTCATAGGCTAGACTGGTTTTGGTGCGCCAGTTTTTTATCTTCGTCTCTCTCCTAGAGCGTCCGGGTTTCAAGCATCCATTTATTTTTAGGTAGGGCGAGCAGCCGAAAAACTGTCTTCAATAGACTACAACATTGAATGCATTGGTTATTGCACGACGCAGTGGAAGTAACAGACTGCTGGAAACAAATGCGAGCCTCGAACGTAAAAGCTATTTTCTCTCATGCTGACCGCAAGAAAATGAAGCTTTCAAGTAATGTAGCCATGATCGTGTTTTCAGCATCAAATGCTCCCTAACAGCTTTTTGCCAATGAGACAGCTTATAATATTTTAGAGCAGAATTTTCTTTTTTATGTTCTTTCTTAATCTATCAGGCACATTTCATCACCAACGGGAAAATATTAAATCATATCTAACTGGAATATGTACACTGTTTCCATTCCGCGCCAACAGAAAAGCTAAAATTTACTAAAGGGAATTCGAGCACGCCGCTACAGGAGACTCACGAAGCAACCTGGAAGCCAGGTAAATTAGGACGTAAAAGTAGTTAATAATTCAGAGATTTGAACTTACTGCACACGAACGCTTCGAGGAACGAAAAGACACCAGAAGGTGCGAAAATTTCTAAAATTCAGCACTTCCTCGTTGAAAGCATGCGGAGATACAAAAAAGCATGGACCCAAAAATGTTCAATTCCTCGTGGAATTTGATAAGAAATCAAGAATTCCTGTTATTGTTTAAGCCAGAAAAAAAAATGCGCCATGCCTTGTGTTTTTCTTAATGATAGTTTGCGATCAATAACTCCGCACACAGCAAAATACAGGGAAGCCGAAGAGAAACTGCTAAGCGTCTGCTGCTCCTCCCTCCGACGATCGGTCTCCCCGCTTAGCTTCCCGCGAGCGCCCTCGCGTCGTATCAGCCATCAAGTACGTCACATGAAATGACGCAAAAATAACGCGAAGCAAAACAGGCGGAAATTATTTGCTAATGTATGCCGGTTATATTAGGAGCTTCAATTCGGAGGGAGCCAGCTGCACGTCTGTGTCGGGCTCTCCTCTTGCAAGGACGCCCCAAGGGGTCTCTAGCTGGTAAAATAGTAACCGCGGCCGCGGGCTTCGGATTGCAATCCTTACAACGTCCAATGCCTCAAAGACAACAGATTACTTTCCAGGGTACCAGACATTGGTTTCATTGCGTTCAAATGAAAACAAATATCGTTTGGCATTTAGTGTTCTTTTTTGGTCACAGGACTCCTCTCTCCTCATATGATACCCTCTGACGAGGTGTCGTAAAGAAAATACGCAGAAATGAATGAAGAAGGATTCATTTGTCAGTTTTATCTGCTTCATACATTCTGTGGTTAGGATAATGAACAGCGATGAACATTCAATTTCTCCCTGTCCAGGTAAGATAAATACATCGCAACGAAAAAACACTGGTTTCGAAGGAGCGGTGCGGAACAGTGACAGCACATAAAAAACGGTTAAGGTAGGCATCTGACATTTAATAATTATACATGACTACAGTTCTTTACGCTGCAAAAATGTGTAAGTGTTGGGTCTATTTTCGGGGTCTTAAGAATTCTTCCCAAACCAGCTCTCGTCCCCTCCACCTCCCTTTCATTTTTGGCCGCTCGCTTCCCTATGTCCTTTGTGCGCTTGTAGATAAAAATTTTTCTTTCTGTACGGATGTAATTTTCATGGACAAAACTAGGGTGCCTAGCAAGGAACCCACCAAAACTCACAATAAAGAAAAAACAGCAACTACCAATATGAGATCATTCTTTGCAGCTCCAAAATAATGTTAAGCATTTTGATGGTGGCTATGAGCACAAGCCACAGAAAAAAGGCAGTGTTGCCAGAGTTAAAATCTTGTCACCTCGTACAAGTATTGAAAAAAGAAACCATCAAAAGATGGAGGACAAAAAAGACGTGAGGCCCACAGAACTACTGTACTAACAACAGTGCTTTATGGAATCTCTCCGTGGAAAGGCAGCAGACCATGCGCAGCTCAATCATAAAAAATTGCATTCTAGAGACAAGGCCTTCTCTAGTGCCTTTGCGATAGGAAACATAGATGCTTCGGCGTCATGGAGATAGATGGGCTGATGTAATGATACTTTTGCATAAAAATAAGAAACGCTTCTAAAATATTGCTCCCGACCTTTTCCATGCCTTTGGTAACAATACTCACCTTAGAAAACAACGGGTATCGGCCAAATTCCGGTAATGGCGAAGCAAGTTAGCATTGTTAGTATATGCCAAAGAGTTGTGGTGCTCTTTTACTTTTCGGCTTGTTTGGCCGATGTAAATTTCGTATACCGCACCAATGGCACAAGTGATGCAACGGGCATGCTGCGTAGAACAAACAGGTCGACGAGGCTTGCCACGTGCCATACATGAGCACAGGCTTGAAAGGGCGTAGTGTGTGCCTCGTCTCTTCTCTGTCCTCCGTCTTTTGACAGTTTTTTTACAGAAATGATATTGCCATTACAGCTGACCTGCAAACTATTGCTCATTTCGCAAGGCAAGATTTTCCACTCAAAAGGCTTACTAAAATTGTGGCATACAACTTGCATTCAGCTGTAATATTTGCCACTGAAAACTTCAAATCTAAATAATGCACTAGTGGTACTCAATGAGTAGCAAAGATCAGGTAATTCCAGATTTCTTCAATGACGGGATGGAAATCGTCCAAGAAAAACGGCCATCATGTTATTTATTGGCTGATCCTATCTTAGGTACCGGAATAATGGAAGAAGGCAAACATTATTATAATTCATAGAAAATGCCACACAAAGGATTTGAAAAAGAACAGACTAATCAACTTATTGACCGTTACGAAAGAGTTATTCTCTAAGATAATTGCTAATATATCAGGGCCACCTTAAACTTCGATCAGCCAAAACATTAAGCCGGTTTTCGGAAAGGATGCACTGCTATCGATTATATCCATAATATCAATCATGAGACAAGAAATGCTAGAAATAAAACCAACCCTTATACATAGTATTCATTGATTACGAAAAAGCATTTGACGCAGTTGAACATTCTGCACTCATGGAAGCATGTTGAAATCAGGGTGTAGAAGAGACGTGAAAGTACTAGAAGGTCTATATTATATGCACAGCAACCATTGTTCTGCATAAAGTAATAACGTGCCCATTAGTAACGGCTTTTGGCAAGGAGACACGATCTCCCCAGTACTATTCCCAGCTTGCTTACAGGAAGTCTTCGGGGACGTAGAATGAGAACAGTTAGGGATACGAGTTGATGGAGAATACATCAGTAATCTGCTATTCACTGATGTCATTGGCTTGATAAGTAACTCAGGGGATGAACTGCAAAGATTGCTTTATAACTTTGACAAATATCAGGAAGATAGGCCTAAATATAACGCTGAAGGCGAATGTGTTGGTCATTAGCATATACTTTGTGGGTCCCCACAGCCCCTTTAATTGTTTCAAACTGCCCGCACTTTTGCCGGTTTGTGTTGGTGTTTGCTCAGGTAGCACGAGTACGCATGAGCGAGCTGCCTGGATCAGGGGCGGCATGTTATCAGCCCGAAACAGAGGGTCGAAAGCAAGACCCGGGGCTTTTTGCCGGGCGGAAGGCCAGTGAAGGGCGCCCAGTGCGCGTCACAGGCCGGCGGGATGTACACGGGCGACGGAGCGGGGTCCTGCCAGACAAAGACGGAATCAGTGCCTACAAGAAAGGCTTAGGAGTATTGGGCTGAGTTGCTGCCACGCGAGAAGCAATGATTTTGTACCGCCGTTAATGCTTTGGGCCCATTACTCACCCTCTGCGCGCCGCAGTCCGTTTTGTGTTGTCGCGGTAAAGCCCTTACCATTGTTCCGTTTTATTGTTAATAGTCCAATGTCGCAAACATCGACGGCATATTTTCAACGCAGTTTGGTTCAATGTTGTTTCTTTTTTATTTAATTATTTTTGTTGATTCGGAATAAAGTGGTGTTTTCAAGAAAAACTTGAATTTTCACTCTTCGGGAGAGACCATGGTTCGCGCACCCGTATTCTAGAAGGCGGAGCCTTTAACTTTGTCTCACAAGATGTCTGCAGCACTGAGAAAGGCAGAGGAGCCCTTGCAATTGCGCGCCTAAGTTCCTCTCGTCCTTGCGCACTATAATAGAGAATTATGCTCCTGCTGTCGCCGCCACCAATTTGGGGGCGAGAGGCGCGTAGGAGCACAACTTCCTGTTGTTATGCGCATGATCCTGATTGGGCCGGAATACCTCTGCGTTTAGCAGTGCTGCAAACATCTTCTGAGATGAAGTATAAGAAAGGAACAGCACTTTACACTAGGATCCGAAACACTGGAAGTGGTAGGCAAATATGCATGAATAGGTAGGAACCGCAGCTGCGGACCATGAAAGGAAAATAACCAGGAGAATAAGACAAGATCGAGCGCATTTGGCAAGCCTCTGAGATCGTGACTGGCAGCTTACCTGTATTGGCCAAGAGCAAGGTATATAAAAGTTGCGTCTTAACTTTACTCAGCTATACGGCTTAAACGTGGCAGCTAACGAAAAAGGTTGTATGCAAGCTGAGTATAAGGCACAGAGGTATAGAAAGAAACATGATAGGCGTAACATAAAGAGATAGGAAGTATATTGTGTGGGTCAGAAGAATAACTCTAGTTAACAATATTATAGTTGAGCATGAAGGAAATTAAATGGGCATGGGCAGGGCATGTAGTGCAAAAAAAGAAAATAACCGATGGTCGTGGATGGCAACAAATTGGATTCTAAGAGAAGGAAAGCGTAGCAGGTGGAAGCAGAAAGGAGGGTGAGTGAGGTTAAGAAGTTTGCAGGGATCAACGTGATGCAGGTAACCGAGGACCGGGCTTAACTGGAGTAAGATCAGAGAGGCCTTCGCTCTGCAGTGCGTATAACCCGGCTGATGATGCCGGTGATGATGGTGCTGCAATTTGATTGCTATATTTAATCGCTCACTTGATTTTTTAGTATATTTTATAAATATACATATAAAATAAAATGACCTATTCTGACAAACCTGAACCATTCACTCCGCGGAGTACAGTGCAAATAATAAGTTATATGTAAAATATTTGAAGGATTACTACCACGAGCTGTCTCAGTGGCGATGTAAAAAATCACACCAAATCCTTATCGAAGCGAAGGCTGTTCAGCACCCAGATATTGCAAGGCGATAAGTGGTCTCTACGATGGAAATAAAACTGTCGGCAAATTTGAATTGCTTACCACCCCCCTCCCCCCCCCCCCCCCCCCCCTTTTCGGAAGCATCGCTGCTTCGATAAAGATTGAAACCAGTGTGCTACGTATTTGCATCTAATCTCGCGCTCGCATTTAAAACATCACATCTGGTTCCCAGTTGACTATTCCCAAATTTCAATGCTGAATGAAGAAAATCAAGAACACGTTTCTCGCACACTGCACGCTTAACGAAAATAAGATGTTGCGAGTTTTATATTTACATTCAAGTGGAACGAACTCCACCTACGCAGCCGAAGCGCGCCACTTATGCAGGGCCTAAATATCATTCACTTTACTTCCGGTATGTAAGCTTATGTTGCTAACCCCTTCTCAGCGTTTTACTAGACGTTCCATACTCTCATCATCGCATCACATCACTCATTGTGAATGCCGATGTACAAGGCGGATCCCTAGTTTTATCGTTGCATACTTTGTTGGAAGATATTCCCTGCGTCAGCTTCAAGTGTTTCACACCAGACAAAGTTCAGTTCCGCAGGCTTGCACAAGGCGTCCATAATGCTGCCAAATTGAGCACTACAATTGTTTTCTTCAAGTCGCCCCTCAAATTCAATTCGAGCACTATTCTCTGCATTGCGTGAATTCTTGAAATTCTGTCTATGTTTAACACTCTCCATTAGCATATTTGAATAGTAGTTGCTGGACCTAAAACGAGACAAAAGTTCTTAATCATTTTATTATTATTGTTAAAGTGAACCCAAAACATAGCCGCAGTAGCGATACCTGCCATGTTGTCTAAGTTTCTAGGAAAGCTGAAAGATTTGCAACCTTAAATCTATCAATAATAATGAATTCCAAAAAATATCATTTGTTTCACTTCATTCCGGCCAACCAGGCAAAGTTAGAAATAAGCTGGGGTAAAATGGCATTTCGTCAAATAAAAGAAAACTATACTTTTTGAATCGGGACTCGGAGTACAAAAAGAAAAACAATGTTATTCAAGGGCTCAGTCTTCCAGAGCCAGTTCGTTGCACGTCATGCATTAAATCGACTCAGAACTGGGCACTAAGCCATTCCATAATTGTTTTCAACACAAAACACTGCCAGTCCGTTTTTGCTTGCCAGAAACCTTGCATACGTTTTTGCTTTCTTTGGGTATTCCCCTCTTGTCTTCGGAACTAGGTTTCGCATCTCTTCCTATCTCACTCCCGTTAGTTTTTTCGGCAAGTGGCTCTACTGTGTAAGGCGATGAAGTCAAAACGGTGCTTATATCCGACTCCCTTCTCTTCAATTTTTCTACAGCACGCAAAGGAAAAAATGTAAAAGCTCGCTTCACTATAAGCTCGCTACGGTAAGTGTTCGCAAGGAGCAGTTAGCGCGGGACTTTTTTCATTTACCGGAAGTTCGCTGTCCAGTCCTGCTTGGCAAATACGCTGTATCAAAACCGTGATCATGAAAGTACCCATGAGAAAATATCAAACATCAATATTCTCGAATGCGCTGGTTTTGTTGCCGGTGTTTGCTGCACGTTCAGTCATTTGTTTGCCAGCTCACATAGTTTCCCTTCCTGCACTGCGCAGCAGCAGATATTGTAGGCTACTGGCTTTTTCCAAGCGAATTGTCGCATTTCGCTAATTTCATGGGCTCTGTACACGAACTTTATCATCATAAAAATTAAAACATAGACCACTACAATTGTTTTACAGCCAGGCAAGGCGATAAGCAGCATCAAACATACGTACGTTGCCTTTATATTTTACCGCCGAATTTAATTGTGGCACGAATCGCAAAGTACGAAACACAAGATTCCTACATTTTCGATGGTAGAGTAACGCTGACATTTACTGAAATATTTTTTTCGTAAAAGGGGGGGGGGGGGGGGGGGCGCATCGCATCATTCAACAGTTTATAACACGCATAAATTTATAACTTAACGGCAGCTTTTTGTCGTTTCCGAAACCAAGTGTCTCTAAAACAATTGACGATTTTAGACGTTAGGTCATACAGCTTCCATATCGGCTGACGTCTCATTTTCTCTATAAATCTTTATAGTATGACCAAATGAGTACTTTCGCTGTTTTTACAGTTGGGAAAGAACTTTGTAAGATTCATTTATTTATTTATTTCCATTGTCCCTAAACGCCTTCTTGCCAGGATATTACATGGGGGAGGAGTACACCAAAACATACAACAGAGATACAGTAATACCACTTCATCAAATGAGATAGCCAGACCACACTGGATACCAAAACATTGCGAAAAAGCACGAAATTTTACAATAATTAAATGTAAATAAGCTGTTACACAGCGCTTTGTTGCAAAAGATTGTGATTGCAGCTTATTCAAGCCAATTATTGTGGACAGAATAAAGAACGTTACGTAAACCTTCGAGCGGCATGTGTTGAGTTGTACTTTGTTATCAAGATGAAAGCGCGGGAGGAGTATGGGGTGGCAAAAAGAGGTAATCATGGAGGGTGAGATGATAAACTTTATAATATAAGGCAAAGCGAACGAAATGACGTCGATATGATTGATAGTGCTTCCAAGTCGGTATGTTGTCTAATACTGTGACACTGCTGAAGCTTGAGTAATCACAGAAGATGAAGCGAACAGCATGGTAAGAAGGCAGGAAATTCTCTTATTCTAGCAAGAATGTCTCAATATGTGGTTTGAGTCGCCAACATAGGTGTTTCAGCTCTGCAGACTTGTGTTTTCATTAATATATCTGAAGAGTCGAGGTAACTTGTTTAGCCCTGAGCAACTGTATCGTCCCTCTGCTGTCATTTCTAGTGATTTGCATCAGCGTACTTGCGCTAATCAATTTCAATGGCACCTAAAGCGATATGCAGAAGGAACCGGTAATTTGTGGCTGAGCAAAAACAGTATGTTATGAAGGGACCCCTTAAGAATTATGTGTAAATAGCAGCTGCTTTACGCCTGACTTTTTACGATGAGGTTCTTTATAAAACAGAACATCCTTGACCGCTTTCCTAAATACTGGAAGCACTGCTGAAGGCCACACACAATCGCGTTCACCGAGTCCTAAGAATGGCCTCGTTCCGTGGCAAATGGTGATGCGCATGGCGTAGCCATTAGAAGACATGTGCTGGCAAAATGATTTTATTTTGAGGGGGTATTGGGAATATCAAAGACGTTCACAGCCATAAGGCGAAGGGGGAGCGCCATTTAGGCGCATTTGCGCCCAGGTCATTTTCAAGAATCATGTCGTCTGCTGCGAGCGTGGCATTGTTTTACCTATCCGCTGCTCTTAGGGGCCTATCTCCGTTGAAAATATGTTGCACAGAGCATGGTGCACATGAGGCACTTTACAATAATGCTTTTTTTATTTTTTGAACTATTAGGAGGAATGTACCTCTAAAGCAAATGAGGTATTACTTATTTACTTGCATTCTAATTAGTTTTGTCAAAACGGCTACTGAGATGATCAAGAAGAATTGTGTAACGGAATGCGCAGCATTCATTTGTTTTGTGTCCAATGTTTATATAAACTCCATCTTAATTTACTGCTCATATGAATGTGAAGCCCTTAACAAGCCATAAATATCAGTATTTTCGAGTTGTGGATTTGATGAGCATCCAGAAGAGAGGGTGTATTTTGGCCCCATTGTTGCAGCTGATCGTCAGTCCTTTAACGCAATTTAGGATGTGGGTTTTCCTGGAACGGACTGCATAACCTAAATTTTACAATTCTATCCCAGTTATAGATGTCCCCTTTGTTGTATCCAAGCACATATTATGCATCTTTTCTACGCATATTTGAAATGTTTTGCAAAATATTTTCGACACAGCTTTACGTAGAAATTCGCCTCGACTTTGCGCTCTGGTGTACTCATCCTTCTGCCATGGGATTCTGTGTTAGATTAGCATGTAGGGCCTGGCCGAAGTGTCAAATTCAATACCCTTTATAACATCTTAAGCCTCATCGTTAAGAAAGAGCAGGAATCACACTAAAGCTCCATTAGGCTTTCACTACAGAAGGAATTGCATAACGACTTTTCGCTGGCCACTAAATAGGCATAGGAAAATAGTACTGAACAACGACCACTGCTCATGGACATTGCTTGCCAGTGTTGCATCTCCACAGTACACGTCACATCGCTCTTTCGTCGCTACCTCCCTCAACCGTCACTTAGTACGGCTACTGAAACCGGTGGGCCTAATGCAATTCCCTAAATTGCGGTCTGTCTTGAAAACAACCAGATTTTAATTCTTGAGAAAGCTTCTGCAAATTAAAGAAGCGTCTTATAAGTCTATTTAGCAGCTCTATTACGCACGTGAAGAAGCTGGGGGCTAAACGCGGAAAACTGGAAAAACTTTGGCAAGGCGTGTTAGATGAAATGCAGAGATAATCATGTATAAACAGGCGCAATGACATACTTAAATGTAAAGCTCTGCGGAATATTATGTTACTTGCCTTCTCGTGGGAAAACCAATAAACTGCATTGTTTGTTCTCAAAATGCGGTCTTAACGCTATGAATAATCTTTTTTTCTTTTTGTATAGCTAGCCACTCTACTGTCCAAGCCGCACGTGGGTGACACAGACTGTTATTGGCTGCCGTGACAGAGCAGATATCGACAAGTAGCAGTCAGGCACACCTGGCTCATCTTGGCGAGGCCTAATGCGTAGGAAAGACTAGGAGGTGAGAGCTACACAGGAAACGTGGCTGTTGTTTTGGGCTTTAAACGTCGCCCAAATAGCAACTCTGCCAAATATTCCACGAATCAGCTTTGGTGAGCAACTTCTGGATTTTAGTTTTTGCCCATTCGACCAGACAAGGAAAACGACAACAGATGACGCGATTCTTGGGATGGATTTCTTGCAAGAGTATGGTGCAACTTTAGACTCATACGGGAGAGATCGTTCTGAATTCTTCCCTACTTTAAGCTCGTGTGAATCACTCGACAACTGCCTTTAGAGCATTTGCGCTGTAAGAAGACACAACTGTCCCAGCTATCTGCAGCCCCAGCCCCATTAATCCATCTGGTCCCCAAATGGATTAATGGTTATAGCAAACCAGTTGATCACCTAAAGGACTGGCATTCCTACCCCTGTCAGTCCTTTTCGTAGCGTGAGCTACAGAGGCCACAGTCTCTCCATTTCGCCGGGCCTGTGCGGTGCTTGTTCTTGCCTGTCCGAAGAGCAAAGCAAGAAGAAGAAGAAGGAAAAGACGAATAAGAAGAAGAAGAAGTACTCGCGGGAGGCGGTATACGGCCGAGCAATAACTGGACGTGGGGTATATAAAACGGGGCTTTATAAGCGCCGGGGATATGACTGAAGACCATCGACCGTATCCTCTAAGGTATCGCCGACGACGCCTTCAATTTTCTATTATGTAAAGATTGTACAAGCGTCGATGCCGTGTTACAAATCTGTCGGCTTTTCGAACAAGCTAAACTTCATCCAATATCGCTTCGTTTTCACCGGCTGCAAAACACTGCTGCTAGTTCCTACCTACGCTGATTCAGCGACTTTGAGGCAACGCCTGCAACAGATAATGTTCCCCGCATCGTGAGCCGAGGATTACAGGCACTAGCACCTGCGGTACCCACTGCTCCTCCAGTATCTTCTACCTACGCTGCTACAGTTTCCTTAAAAAAGGAAGTCGTCCGTCAAGAGGTTGCTAACATGGGGTTCCCCCCCCCCCCCCCCCCCCCCCATGACCGAACACCGCAATGTTCCTGAACCTCCTGTTATTGCCTCTACCCCTCCCCGGAATGGTTTCTATCCTCGATTCGGCTTTCGAAGTACAGCGGAATGGCGCACTCCTGACAAACGTCCCTTACGCTGTTTTTGTCATCGTGTGGGACATGTCTCCCATCACTGCCGTACCGCAAGCCGTTGGCATTCAACGCGCCGCTTCTTCAACAATCGGTACAACGTTTATCCACCACGTCATTATGGCTCGCATTCGTCGCCATCATCCAAGCACGTCCCTCCCGCACCGCCCCGAAGTCGCTCACCATCCACGCAATCCCTTCGCTCCTGCCTTCCTATTCCTAGCCGCAGCTCGTCACCTTCTTACACCGGCCCCCTCGCGGTAAACTAGAAAATACAGCTCCCGCAGATGATGCAGCATTTACGACCAGGACTGCAAATCCTCTGCCGACCTCACCTGTACCAAATAACTCGATCATTATTTCTGTTGATGGTGTTTCAGTTCCTGCTCCTATTGACACCGATGCCCAGATATATGTTATGAGCTCCACTATTTGCCGTCGCCTTTAGAAAGCAATGACCCCAGCCGCAACATCCACCATCCGCGTAGCCGACGGCAGTCAGTCTGTTGTAGTCGACATGTTTACTGCGCGTGTAAGAGTCGCCGATCAACATAATCTGTTCTTTTCAGTGTTCTGCACAGCTGTCCTCAATACGTATTTTTTGGGCTCATTCCGCCCTCATCGACTGTTTTGCTTATCGTCTGTGCCTTGACCTGGCTATCTGCTCTGATGATTTATTAAGGCCACCTCGTCTTCGCTCCGCCACATTCTGTCGCCTGCCACCGGAAGCTGCTGTCTATGTCCCTCTAGGGCCCTATCCAGCCGTTCCTGACGGGGGCTACCTTGCCTGCCCTGTCACCGATGTCATTCTGCAACGTAATGTTGCACTTCCTCATCTCATCGTCAATGTCCGTCAAAATTAAGCCACTCTGCCTATTCTCAAATTTAGTTTATTGCCACAGGTTCTCCCCGAAGGCAATGCACTTGCTTAGCTCTCCTCGCTGAGCGAATACACAGATTCTGTTGTTAAGCACTCGTCTCCGTCTGAATTTCCCTGTGTACTCATCCAGCCTAGCTCCACTTATGGTATCATCTCTGGGACGAATGCGGCAGATCTACCTCATGATCTCGCCCAATATCTGCAGACGCGTCTCATTACTAAGGCGATATCTTCGACACTGGTCGCCGTCCGCTGAGTCAGACAACAGCCGTTACTAACCGTATAGATACCGGTTACAGCAGTCCTGTCCACAAGCGCCCATGCTGTATGTCTCTATCATAACATCAAGTAATTTAAAGAGAAGCCGATAAGATGCTCGCGAACGACATCATCAAGTCTTCGAGTAACCCAAGTGCATCTCCTGTGGTGCTCGTCAAAAATAAAGGCAACACATGGCGTTTTGGCGTTGATACCACCGCTGCTTTATGTTAACATGTGCTGCATATGTTTTTCATTGCAGCTGCACTTTTAATCGCTGGCACAATTTCTCGGTGTTGCAATATAAGAAGGCATTCAAAGAAGTGGCACAGATGTTCATTTGCAAGTTCTGGTGAGGCTGACAGTAGTCCAAAGCCGAAATTTGTGATTCATAACTTTTGCATCTCATTAAGTACCGCTCAACTTTTCCGCGTGCAGAGAACTTTGCTACCATGTTGCTAAAAGTGTTCTTATACCTCACCCTGGGGGTCATTGAGCTCGTGTGCAAGCAGGAGGGATGACACCGAAATAACAGTGGAATATTTCCAATATAATTATTCTATATTATCGTTTGGATTTTCATAACTTCATTTCATTGATCGATTTTGGGAGTATTGAAAAGAGCGAAGAAAACGGGACTAGGCATCTCGAAGGCACTTACAAATTGTGTCACGCAAGCTCAAAGTTCTATGCTTACTACTTTTATGACTGAATTCTCAACGCTCACAGTGACACAGTTTTGCTTATCTGTTCAAATGCTGAGTTCAGGTGCTGAATATTGTGACACGTATCGTTGGACAATATTCCCATCGACCCTGTCCCAGCACGTAAGTGCCGTGCAATTGCCTATCTGGCGTACGTAATTTCAGATTACAGCACCCTCCTTGAGCATACTAATCCGCTTTCTTATACACACTGTCATAGTGTGTAATGAAGAGCGTTGAAGAACAAGCCGCATTGAGACAAGACACGAGGGCAGCAGTGACTCTAAAAAATAAAAGTGGGCTTTTGGACAAAAACACCCCAAAATAAAGAACTACACCAAACTATAAAAAAATTAAGTTAGGGCGTAAGGACCATATACGGTCACAGGCACCAGAAGCATGTTGCTAGGGCACTGGGAAATATTAGGCTACTTGATGCTATACTGTATTGTAAGAACCAATAAACCAAACGAGGCATTGTTTCTTTAGGAAAACTCTCACGAAAAACACAGAAATTTTTTTAATTTCGAATAGGTACGGCCTTCTCCTTCACTATTTAGGATATTTTTTGGCATTGACAATTTAGGCTTTTTTCACTGCCAGCTGCAATTATGGCAGCAATATTGAGAAATATTTAGCTCATTATCTCCATGGTTACCTCTCCGACGACGTTTTTAGAGTACAACCTTTACCACATGAGAATTGTTAGACAAGAAGGTCTTTTTTCTGCGTTGACTAAAATAGAAATAAGACACATAAGTTCAGTTTTAAGAGCGACCACAGATTATTTTTATTGAAAATTAGCGCAAAGGGACGAAGGACAAATTAACAGGAAGCACACAGACGAGCGCTTGTCTGTTTGCTCCCTGTTTCTTTGTCCTTCATCCCTTGCGCAGTTTCCCATCCAAGATGAATTACTGCCAACTTGCCAAACTCACCTTCTTACTTCAAATTATGCTGCAAGTAGAAGGTAATTCCACTCAATTCTGCAGTACAATAATAAGTATTCGCGACGACAACCAGAAAAAAAAAAAACAGAAGTGAGGTTCTAGCGCGAACAGTATTGTTATCATAATCACGCTAAACCGGTCAATTTTTTTTTATTAGCGGTCGCAGTAAAATCTGCGCTCAGAAGTTTGATAAACATTACCAGTTTTCGAGTGCTTTAATTCTAGGGAAAAGTAGTCGGCAATTTAAACGTTTCAGCCAAAAATGAGTGCTAAATTTTAAATTAGTGCAGTTTAAGGCCGCGAGTTGCATTGGAACCTGGTAGGCATCTTCAGTTTCGATCGCTGCATCCTACCACAACCTCATGTCTATTTTTATTGCTCTCAAAATGTACAATATTTAGATACGAATCCACAGCCGCGTTTGCCTCAGGTGACAAGGTTAAAATTTTTTCAACGATTTTAGGAATTCTTTGTGCAGGTACGAGTCACATTATGGGTCCAGGTGGTTGATTATAGCACCGCACATTACCTTACAGTGACTCCCTTAAAATGTCTCCTATGGACCGCGCATCAACATCTAGGTGACGCAACGTCATCCTGCATGTCTATATATTATACAGGCTCGACGCCAATACAGGATGTAGATTGCGCATGGCATAGTAGTAAAGCGGTGTCTTCTTAAACCCTTTTGGACGTATGGAAGCACATAAAGGCGAAGGCTTGCAAAGCGTATACAGTTTTGCCATCATTCCCTGCTCAAGTCTGTCATCAGCCCCGCTGATCATACATCCAGCCACACGCATCATGAAAAAACCGTTTACCCTCCACCTGCCCGGACATCTGCGCATCTGTCATCTTTTTTTGTTCGCACCCCACGGGACTGGAATGACTTGCCAAACACCGTCGTACTTCATTCTGACCCATCAACCTTCAGATCATCCATCGAATGATTCATGTACTCGTCAACCATTCCCTCATGTAATACCCCTTAAATGGGGCCTTTGAGGTATCAATAAATAAAAAATCAATGAACAATTATTGTTGAGTTTGTGGACCCCGCTGTTCTCCGGACGAATTCCACCCGGAAACCCGAGCGTTCGCAGCAAGCCGTACCGTCGATGCCTCGAGGCGACGACGTGGCGCCAGCAGCCGGTATTTGTGGCTGAGCGACGACACCATTCGTCATGGCTGCGTTCTCCAACAGCGCATCCACAACGCCATCCGAGACGGGTATACAAAGGCTGGTACGATTGCGCCGTCGCGGCGGAAGCGGTAGAGCATATCTCCTCCTCCCTTTGACTTGGACCTACAAACCTCGGATACATGCCTGAGCTGCGATGGCCTCCCTGCGTAAAATGCTTGAGGCACATGACGGCTGCGCGTGTGTTCGTGTGAGAACAACAAACTCTAAAGAGCCCCCAGCAACGGGCTTGGACCTATCCGCCTCTTCGACTGTTTGCAGCGTCAACGCAGAAGAGAGAGCTCCGCTGATTGGTGGAAAAGGGCATGATCTGAAGGCCTGAACTCTATATAAGAGCGCCCGACCCCATTGTTCTTCTTTTTCTCCTTTGTGGTCTCTGTCGTTGCCATGGGACGTCTAGTTCTATGCTACTCTTTGTGTTAGTAATGAGAATACAGCTCTCTTAATATTCTCTGTTCCTGAGCCCATGTCTCTTCTTCGCCACTGCGGGTCAGTCCCCCAGGGGACCCGAGCCACAGCCAATGCAGGGCCCTCGACACGCAACAATATATAGCACAGGAAACTGGGAGCTGAACTGTTGAATGTTTCGGATTTTTATTAGCAGTAAAAGGATTTCTCGTTACACCATCTCACAGTCTTACACCCCTATAGTGTAGCTCCCAGAGTTCTTTTTTTTTGCTTTGTGTTCCGCAAGCCTTCGACGTCAAGAACATCATTCATGCGAAATGGTTTCAGAACAGAGCGCATTGCCATCTTAAGGCGTCTTAAATGGTTTACACAATTGTACTAGCGCACCAAATTTATTACTTTTTATTCTCAGTCAGATTGACCTTCAAAAAGAATCTAGAACCGCAAACACATTGAAACTAGACAGCCTCAAGCGCCTTATTCGCATTCAGAACAGCCACGCTGAATGATACCCGTTAGCGGGTGCACGGCAAGTGAAATAACACCTACGTCAGATCTCCAAGGCAGAGCACGGTCCAAATGACCTAATGACCAAAGGCACAGATGGCGCAGAAAGAAAGCTGCGGGAGAAAGGCTATGACGTTTGGATCGATCGTCGCGGCGAGCGGTGCACAACACGTGACAAGACCACGTGGTAGACAGCGCACCGAAGAGCGAACGACTCGCTCATGGAGGAGGAGAGATAGAAGGAGAGGCTAACGGGTTGTTTCAACCTGATGGAAATGAATGTCGGCCTCACATGTCGGCAGAGCATAAGTCATGTCTGTTACATTATTCAGTCCAGTATTAGTGGGCCACGTAGTTACCACGTATAATGAAACAGCGTTAAAAGATTCTGCAGCGCAAATAAATATGGGCTCTTGTCTGTCCCGTTCTTCCCTGCAGCGCCGCCTTTCTGCCCTACCTTATTAGGAATAGATAGACATAGTATAACAAAACCGTGCGAGAGGTGTGTAGCTGGTCCGACAGAGCCACCAGCAGTTCAGCTCTCTACCACATTTTATCGGCCGGTCCTCGATTATTTACCAATCTGTTTGCCATTGATTCTCTACTGAATATTAAAAGCGCGGCTTGGCAGCTAGCTGAGTGTTGCATAGGGTCCATAAAGTGCACTGGCAACGTGATCGACATGAAAATCTCTTAAGAAGGTGAAGAAAGTACTTAAATACACATATGACAAAATGGGCATGTCAGACGGCTGCGAAAAAACAACTGATAAAACGTTCGTGTATAACACTGAAACAGACACTATTACTTATGTAGACCAGTAATCATCCCTGCGCCCTTCAAGTAAGCAACAAAAGGCTGTTAAAAGGGAACTTGTCTGCATTGTCGTTAACTGCCATAGTCTAAAAATTAAACTCATTAGTTCCTTTTACTCCTGGAAGTAACGAATGCAGACGGGGTAATTGGAATATACTCATGGTTAGACAGTACCATGAGTGATAGCGAAATATTTCCTACGTCCTATACCCCGTATAGGAAAGATCGCAACGCACGCGATGGTGGTGTGTTCATACTTGTGCATAGCAGTTTAAGAGCATGTCGCTTATCATAGATAGTTTCTCTGAGACTGTCTGGTGCATAACTCTACTGGCTGATGGTACTTCATAGCAGTGGGTTCTTTCTATTGGCCTCCAGGTTCTACCAGTTCCGATGAAATTTTTTCATCCTAGTAACGCATTATTAGCTTTAGATGCAACATACATTATTCTTGGTCGGGATTTTAATATGCCTTGCGTAGAATGGTCTTCTTTCCAAACAGTAATTAACGCTACATCTTGATTGTATACCGCTTTCCGCGAAGTTTTCAACGCCCACTCATTGCTCCAGTTTGTTCAAACCCCCACGATAGTCGGCCCTACCAGTGCCAATGTACTAGACCCGCTTTTTACCAATGACCCCAGCCTAGTATTCTCTTCCATAACGTTGTCGGGTATAAGTGCCCGTGATATAGTTCTCGCAAGGTTAACTTGGGATGCAATCAATCGCCAGCACATGCAAGCACGCCAAGGCTTTTTTTATGGAAAAGGGGATTATGCTTCATTATGACAGGAACTCGATGCGTTCCTTCCTGAATTTCTTTCGCACGGACTGTCTCTGAATAGAGATTGATTCTGGAACTTATTTAAGACTAAAATATTATCACTGACGCAAAATTTGATCCCGTTCCGCTTCATTTGAGCCAAGCGTCGTTATGATAAGCATTGGATGAATGGTCAGCTGCGAGCTATGATCCACAGACAAAAACGCCTGTTTCGTAGATAGTGCGATACACCTGCGCTAGCGCTGTATTCCGAAATGAAAGAACAAACTAACAGCTTATGCAAAGAAACACGCAAGGCTAAAAGATCATACCTAAACACACTTGCGCAGACAAAAAACTAACCGGAGGTTTGGAAATGTTTTAGAAGTAAGCAAAACGCACTCTGCCTGATATACTCCATGGAAATGATTTGTCGAAGATTCTGAAAGCAAAGCTAACACTTTCAATCTTCATTTCGAGCAGGTGTTTTCTGACTTATTAATACACAGACTGTCTTTCAGTCTCCAAGCATCCAAACCAGAATGAATGAAATTGAACTTTCTGAAAGTCAAATCGTACTCTTATTAAAGAAAATTAAAGTTACAGCAGTACCGGGGCCTAAACACATTTCCAATTACGTTTTAAAAAATTGTGCTGCTGCTGTAGCCCCGTACCTAGTTGGTTTGTTTCAAAAGTGGTTAGAAGATTGCGATTTACTTCTTGACTGGAAAATTGCCCTTGTCGTTCTCATATATAAGAATGGAGATAAAACTAAAAATTGTAACTATCGGAAAATATCTCTGATAAGTGTGAATTGCAAAAATGTCGAGCATGTCATATATACCCAATTAGGGCGCCATCTTCAAGACAATAAATTTTCTCTGTTCGACACAACACGGATTTAGGTCTGGTTTGTCGTGTTAAACACAGCTTGTAGAATTCACCCATAACAATTTCGCTTCCCTAAACTCTGCTGGCCAGGTCGACTGTATTTTTCTAGACTTTCGAAAAGTGTTTGATTTAGTTGCCCAAAGCCAATTACTACAGAAGCTTTAACTCTTAAATATCCCTGCTACACTTGTTACCTGGAGAGAATTATATCTTAAGGGAAAGAAACAGTGTGTAGTTTATGATGTAACCAGATCAGCAAGTTTGGGTGTGACATCAGGCGTACCGCAGGGCTCAGTTTTAGGTCCTCTTCTTTTTTTGTGTTTATAAATAATCTTACTAGCAAAATTTCAAGCAAAATCAGGCTTTATGTAGACAACAGCTGCATCTACCACAACATTTCTTCGGAAGCTGATGCAGCTATTTTGCAACATGACCTCAACTCCGTGATTTCTTGGTATGAAGAATGGAATATGTCACTAAATCTCTCCAAATGCAATCTCGTCCGCTTTACTAAAAAGAAGCAATTCCTCCAAACAGATTGTTTTCTTGGTAGCGCGGAGTCTTTTTTTCGAGTGACATGTCATGGAATACACACATAGATTACATATCGGCTAAAGTCAGTCGCTCTTTAAACTTCCTTCGATGATATTTTAGGGACACTCCACTCAAACTCAAAGATACCTTATTCATTACGTCCTATACTTGAATACGCTTGCGCTGCTTGGGACCCACATGCAAAACAGAATATTGGTGAACTGGAGCGCGTCCAAAAAACGGGCTGCCCGGTTTGTCTCTGGTAATTTCCATTTCCAAGAAAGGTCTGCAGATTTGCGAGACAAATTGATGTGGCCTTTACTCGAAAAGAGGCATAAATATATGAGACTATCTTTCTTTTATAATGTCATTAATGGTAAAACTGGCATTAAAGAAAAACATATTTTACCCAACATACATTTCAGCCCGCACTGACATTCCACTAAAAGTGCGTGAGTACAATGCTCGAATAAACACATTCAGAAGTAGTTTTTTTCCCCGAACTATACACGATTGGAATTGCTTGCCAGCTAAATTATAGCTTTCCCTCCCATACACGTTTTCGCCGCCTTAAAAAAACTCACCTGCTTATATGATTGTGATAATTCATTAATAAGAGTGGTAATATTACTGCCAACATAATTTTTACATGACTATCAGTGTAGCACTATTTATTATCCTTGTGCATTTTCTTCTTTTTGTTATTTCATCCTCATATGTCGTGCGCGTGCTTGTTTTTATGTAACGTTTCCTTTCATTTCTGCCTTTTTTTTTCTCGTCTTTTGTCTTAGTACATTGCATCATTTGACCAATTTATTTAATTGTCAAAAGAGTGCTGCACTTTGAAATTTGTATTTTCTCTACTGTGTCGTGCGCATGTTTAGTTTTCTGCAACGGGGTTTTTCCTTCTTTTTTTTCTCGTTCTCTCATTGCATAATCTGTCAAATTTATTGTATTTTAAGTCTGTTTGTTTCTATGCTGTTTTCCCCCTATAATTATGCCCCTTGTCGGGGCGCTATAGGTATTCAAAAATAAATAAACATAAATAAAGTACAAATAGGAGTGCCACACCAAACATTTTTGCAAATAATGCCAGTATGATTTCACTGATTATACACTGAGATTTTGATCTTAGCCCTTCTAATATTTATTTTTCAATAAACTCGTCCAAGCGGTGTAGAGATCTTGTGCCAAACAAAGTTCCTCACATTGTCGCATTGCGAAAAGCTGCTGTCTAATTTGCGTAGTTATGAATAGGAAGATTTATGTTCTGTAGGAGGGGGCAGGTATCCTTTGGGCTGTATGTCTCAAGTTACAAAAATTTTCGTAGTTCTGTCCTTTTATTAAGGATATAATTACATTATCTGTGTGATATACCTAGTGTATGCTATGTGCTGGATATGTTGTGTACACTGTGTAGGCATAGTACACATGCAGTCAAAATAATTACTGTGGTTACAACGACGTGAAGGGCTGCTTTGCGGTTTCTCACAGACGAGTGACGTGATGCTTCTCATTGGTACAGCTAACCTATGACCTTTTGCGTTAGTGAAGCTTTAATGCTGCCTTGGGTTCCGCCTATTACTCTATACTCTTTCCAAAGCCGTATTTATACCTCGCGCATCAGTGCACTTTTCCTCTAGTCTAGGTTCCGCCTGCAAGCCAAACTCTCTTTTCGTGGATCTACCGATTCCAGGGCTGTTGCGAAAAGATTGGTTTGATCATGCTGGTGATATCTTCTTTTTCATACCATACAGCTTTCCGGCCCGTGTGCAGCTTCAGAGTCCCTCTTGGGACAAACGTTATCCATAAATAAATGTTTGCGTCACTGGGAATCACTGCACGTTCATCTTAGGACTTAATGCTTCGCTTCCTACTTTTGGTTGATGGACTCATACGTTTCTCCTTCTTCATGTTCCAACTCTCTCTCTGCTGAGCTTAGCTCCTGCGACGCTGTTGCTAGATTACCTGAGGTACTCCGATCATCAGTCCTTCCTTTTGGGTTATTTGAGGCTATCATCAAACTCACACTTAATGGAATTACTCACAAAGTGGATACCGAGGATTCTTGGTGGGTGTGAGCTACATTCCTAGCATGCTAGAAAAAAAATTTAGTATGATTTCTAAATAAGTTTGCACAATCTTCGCCAATCTTCGCCACTTTTGCACTCTTCGCCACCTGTGCTGCACAGACTACAATGAAGTTTCTGCACTGGGCAACTTGTAATGCCCCGTCACCCGATTGGGCCGGAGCAACTGCATGATCACGCCTTGACCGATCAGTTAAAAGCACTTGCCTTATATCAATACTTAAGTAACTTCCCCACTTAGACCATCTAGTTAACGGTTGCCACGTGTGGGTTCGAATGAGCGTGCTGCCATGTGCATTCAGCTGAGGCATGAAGAGGAGAAAGGCACTGCAGGCAAATAAATACAGTTTACTTTTCGTATTAGGCTTTGCGTGATAGCGCTGCAGTTCACAAAACTAACTTCAGCTCAAGTTGACTATTAGCAAAAGGGCAGACTTTGAGAGTTTGTAGCAGGGAGCAACATTTACAGGCAAGAATTTGAAAGCTGTTGGCCCTTATGGTTTAAGCAAATAATTCGCATTGAAGAAACTGTGCTTAGAGAAGTGTGAGTTCCCGCATACAAATTTGATATAAAAATACACAAATTCTATTTTCGTGCGAAATCATCGCAGCAAGATTTCAGACGTTTACCTGGGACAAGCATTCTACGGGGAGCATGTAATTTCGCAACACACGTTAGCAAGGAAACATCAGAGGCCAACACCACTGAGCGCGCCTCAAGGGCTGATCCAGCAGCACGTAGTAAGGTAGGCGAAATATGTTCAATTCAGATATTCTACAAAATACACAATAGAAAGGCTATGTTTACTGGTGTAGTACATTACTCTAAATCTGTTTCTAGCGTTAGCAGGAAACACTTCCAAAATGAAGTCATGCGTCCTGTTTCACAGGCGCCTCCGTTGGTGAGCGTCTCGTACGCCTGTTTTAGTCACCTTACGCTGAAATGAACATGCAGCACTCTTAGACAATGTTCCTTTCGTTTATGTTGACGGCGAACCACGTGGTAATCATAATTAAACACGCTCCTCGCTGCAGACTGACTGCTATACACAGGGGGAGGGATATCTCAGTTCAGTTCAGTCGTTCAGTCGTGCCCGACTCTTCGTGACCCTATGGCTCATATCACGCCATGCTTTTCGGTCTCTCACTATCTTCCTAACATCACATAACTTCATCTGTAGCGCCTCAAGGATGCCATCTAACCATCGCGTTCACTGCCTACCCCTTCTCCGGTGACCCTCAACCTTTCCCAACATCAAATCTTTCTCCAGCGACTCCTCTCTTCTCATTAGATGACCAAAGTAGCTGAGCTTTAACTTTAGAATTTGACTCTCCAATGAGCAGTCAGGGTTTATGGTCGACATCAAAAACCTGGTAAACAATTCCACTACTGGCGCTGCGCTACGCCGATTGCAAAGCTTTCTGCGTCAACGCGACACCACAGAAAATGCGCAAGCAGACGCCTTCCACTTATTACTCTGTTAGAATTTCTGCCTAGCTATTCTGCAATTCCACCTATTTTCGCCATACCACTTCAATTTTCTTCTTGCCTGCTCTATGAAAAGCGAGGCGTCAGCGTTCGGCCGCGTGGCTTTATGGCTATGTCAAGCATCTCTCTTCTCAAAGATAAATGTGACTAGCGCTTCGTTGCGTCCGGCCCGTCCGGCCAATCAGTTTGGCGCAATCGCGATAGGACTTTTGACTGATCCTCTTCCTACTCCGTCTGTAGTTTTCCTTCTCGGGAGCACGCTGCGCCGAGTAGAGATGTGAAAGACATCATTGCTCCTAGTGTAGCGGCTACCTGGGTGTAGAAGATCCACTTCTAGCTTTAATACAGTCTCTCATTCCATAAAAACCTTAACTCTAATGTTGGCACATATCGAATCAAAGCGATACTAGCACAAAGGGAATGAGATGCGGTGCGTGGCATGGCCTGCCACTTTAATGAGTTCCTGGGTCGGACGCAATGGCGCTTTGAAAGCAATGACGCTGTTTTAGATAGAAGTGAATGACTCCATACATACATACCTACATACATACATACATACATACATACATACATACATACATACATAC
>JAJIZL010022523.1:535351-623540 GCA_023969395.1 Amblyomma maculatum | reverse complement strand
CATACATACATACATACATACATACATACATACATACATACATACATTCAATTTGCAATCTTTTTGAGAAACTTTAGAACGTTTAATTTTCTCTGCTTTATAAAAGATTGTTCGGGGGAAATCGCCTCAGTTAATGCGAGCTATTGAGAATTCCAAAGAAAATATGTTCTTCCAACAAGGTCTGAAACTCAATGCCATCGAGACAACGTCAAGAACATTGTGGACACTGCGATGGGCAGCTTACCTCGATCCTCTTGGAGACAAGTCTCAGAAATCAGTGTATATATATTAATGCCATTGCGGTGTGGTTGTAAAAAGGAGGGAGCTGGACCCATTTACACCTTGCGTTATATGTACAAATTTCAATCAGCTTGCCAAAATCCTTGCATTCACGTTATACCTAGGCCACGGAGACGCGTTCATACAGATAGGTTGAAGCGGGGCTTTATATGTTGGCTGGTATCTTTCGCTATCGCGTCATCGAGAAGGTGGGAATGAAGAGAGAGGCAGAGGTGCCGTAGTGGAGGGCTTCGAACCACGACGCGATGGAGGCTTTCGCCTCATCGCATTTTAGTAGTCAAAAGTGCCCAATGGCACAAATAAAGCTGAAGCCATAATGCAAACTTCTATGTGCAAAATCATGTCTAATTTCAAGCCGAACCTGAACGTAGTTATGCAGATAGCTCTCGCGTAATGACAGGCTTATCCGCAAGCTAAACCACAACTTTTTTTTTCTGTACACTTTTGAAAGGGGCTGTTCAGCCTTTAATAGCCTTTCTAAAGTGCTTAGCACAGCGAGAAGCAGGGAGTGATGGGCAGGTAAAGAATACAGCAGGGCTTTATCTAAAAATTTGAATGCGTTCTAACGAGGAATGGAAAGGAAGCTGTAATAATAGTGACACAAAGGCGTACTGAGCCAGCCTATATGGCGCCACGATAACTGGTGATTTATGTGAAACACCTGTGTCGGGATGGGGCACTCTCGTTCATATTTGGCTATACGGCGCGCAGTACGCTCGGAAACCTTCAAGGGTGAGCTGCACTTTAGTGGAGGCAGCTTCAGACTTAGGTGAGCTTCCTGAAAGAACCTCTCAGGTAACGCATTCACACTAAGAAAGAATAAAGTCAATGATCACGTTATTGTAGTCGCAGAAATCATATGTTCTGTTATAAAAGCCATCTTGGTGGCCCTACAGTAGCACGGGGCATTACTTCAGCTATCATGTGAATACCCAAGGCATTATCTATGCAAAATTTGAGCGCAATACTTAGAGTAAACTATGAAACGTGCTCACACACACGAAGTTACACGTGCCCTGCCGAAGAATAAGGCTACAGCTGTCTATTGGGCTCAGGGATGCGTTTCGGATAAGGTAGCATTAAATTAATATTGGCATTACGGCTACTTGCAGACAGTAGCTTCAAGGTAACAAAGGACGCTATCCCGCGGCATTTAAATGATTAGATGAATAAATTGGTGCTCAGTATGAAATAACGGCGTCGCTTCGGTACATTATTGGCGGTATTGATTGCAGGCCGTATCACCTGCGCTCATTGGTTCACAACATATTATCTTGTCGACCTCCTAGACTGCAAACAAAAGATATATCGTTTGAGCGCTCTTGAAGCCTTAGAGAAGAAAAAGTTTTTTTCGAATGAGTCAGCGTTCTCACTTATTTTTTTTTGCATCTAAACAGGCTATCCTTTCTCTGATAAAAGGCGCGTAATTTTACTTTCATACAGTAAATAGGCACGAATGCAGCATGGAGGTGAACCCTTTTATTTATGCTACACTATTATCACCGTCAAATTGTCAAAACAGCCACAATCGCTTTCCTACACCGCTTTAACACGCGAAAGTAGCAGCTCGAGAGGAACTTTAACTGACTACCGGCGCAAATAGTGCGAGGTCAAATTTCAAGCATTGCAGGCTGGCCGCGTGACGGCGACACGTAAATGGTTAGGAACGTTGCATTATTCGCCCTCTCTTACCGACATTGGTATAATATGACTTGTTCAGGCACTTGCTAGCACGGTACAGCTGGGCTGTTGTCAGTGTAATAAACAATACTTTATAATAAATGTTGAGTTTCAGCTTAGCGACAGGCACGTCTTCCGGAAAAAAAGAAGTGAAGAATATGATTGCATCTTCCTATCTTTCTGGTTGCAGTCGGTGCCACTTCTGCTAAATTTATAAATGTCTAATTTTGGCGTCACGGTTTTCAGCGGTCAAGCCACACCACGTCACTTGCAATAAATTGCCAGTGTCCCGAATATCCTAAAGGTTGTATTCCCTTCGAACCAATAGGTATTCTCCGACTGATGCAGTAGCCCTCTTACAAGGCCCCAAAGGCAACATTCTGCAATGCAATCTTTTGAGCGGTGTATATTTACATATCAAGCTCCTCGATTGTGGCAACAGATAACAGCCTACCCGGCTCGTTGCTGATTGACCGAGATATGAAAAGTGAAGAACACGTATTAAAAAGCTGACTGTCGATCATTAAAAGTGATGCTTCAAAACGTTTGTGAGTTCGGATTCACATATTCTGGAAAAACATACCACCTTAAGTTTTGTAAAGAAAATTTTATTGATGAGTGGCCCACGGGACGCTTATCCCTCTACAAATTCAAATGGTCTATGGCGCAAAGAGAAATTTATTGAATAAGAAACTTACAAAGGACGGTCGTTCTTTATGAAAACAGCGAAATAGGACACTAATGCGACTACCGTCAGCAAGCACAGTTAAACACACACAGCATGCAGAAGTACGGCGGAGTCACTAATATGCCAGTTTCTTTGCGAACAAAGGGGAAGCTCGTAACGCGCCTCACACACTCCTGCCGCTCACAGTTCGCGGGCGAAGCGATGCACTAACTTATTGCCTGGGATTCCAGCGTAACCAGGAATTCACCTCAGTGTGACAGTGTTAGGACGTAGTTTGGTGAGAGCTCTGTGCAGATCAATCTGCAGTTCTTCAGGAATGCGACCCGTATGAATGGCGCGTATAGCCTGTATTGAATCACTGTATATGGCATATCCTGAAGGGTGGGGGGTGCTTGTGCGAGGTCTTGAATATTGGCGACTACTGGAAGGGTCTCGAGAGTCTCTGAAGAGGACGATCTGTGTAAGGACCAAGGGTATTCGTCACTACATCGCCACAGCTCTCAATTGAGTAAGCATCCGTTCCGACGATAGTTCGGGATGCATCTGTTTAGACGATCGTGGAATCTATAGGGTGAGCATGATTGGCAACGCGAGCGGAACGTCTGCCTTAGTTAGTAACGGGTGCAACGTTTTTTGGAATGGGAGTTATTCTGAGGTTAACCGGTAGTGAAGATGGAGGGGTAATTAGAGGGAGGTCGATAGGTTTGAGTGCAACCTGCTGTAGTATCCAATGTCCTTGTTTGGTGCTTGAAAGACATGCTATTTGCCAGTCTCGATGTTGTTTGAGGTCTCCGAGGGGGAACAGCCACCCCGTGGAGTATACGCGTTCCGTGGACGTATGAACAGGGACATTAAGTGCAGCCTTGTACAATATATGCAGCGCAGATTCAATCTCATGTCTTTGGCGACAGGTTAAAGTAAGGCAAGGAATTGTGTATAAAATTTTGCTAAGTGCTAATGCGTGGACAAGCTGCCTGATTTTTACCCTCCCGTAGACCGGCGTGTTTATTGACTATGCGGCGAACTAGATGCGTAAGCTGATTGCAAACTTTAACGGTTGTAGATACATTGGCCTGATTAGTTGACTCATGGATATGCAGTCCAAGGATCCGGCAGGACGATACACGAGGAATCGGGTGACCTGCACTTGTGAAATTGATTAGCTGATTATGTTGGCGTTGATAGCGAGCTTTCGTAATCAGCAGCAATTCAGATTTTTCAAGTGCTAAAAATAGGCCTACGTTATACAGATAGCTAACGACCGCGTCGATACCTTGCTGTAAGGTCTCCTCTACTGCTCCAGGAGACCCAGAAGTTCACCAAAGAGTAAGGTCGTTTGCATAGAATGTATGGTATAGGTTTGGGATACTCACTAAAAGACGATATAGGGGAGTCATTCCAAGGTTAAAAAGGGTGGGTGACAGAATAGCGCCCTGAGGAGTACAACGTCTGAGGGGGAAATAATCAGGTATAGAATCGAGGAGACGAAACGTGCCTTCCCAAAGTCATGCTGATTTTGCAACCCGCCTCGTGAACCAAGACTCATCAATTTCACGGTTACTCGAAGTGGACGACGCTACCCTCCTGTCCTCAAGAAAGGAGCACCCCCGGCGCCGCACACGTGCACTTATCCCTTTGTGTGCGATATCCCTTCCCCGCGGTCTCACCCGTGCAGAGCAGGTTGCGCTTAGGAGGATCCGGGTCGGTGTTGCCCTTACACCAGCTGTCACTAGGACGTGGTCATACTTCCAACACTTATATCTCGCCCAGGGTGCCCGATCTGTAAAAACGAAGATGTTGAGGCCGACATCCACCACTTGCTGTGGGACTGCCCAGCACTCAAACCAACAAGAATTCGGCACCTGAGCATAGCTGGCCTTTCAGCAACCAACCCTGCCTCATACGTCACTTGGACGCAGGGACCTCATCATCGCTCACTTCTGGACTTCATAAAATCAGCCAACCTTTTTCCATTCATTTAATCATTTATTCATCCTTCATATCATACCCTACTGATGCCCTGAGGCAATAAATATCGATAAAAAAAAAACAAAAAAAACGTGGCTGTGCGGTGGCGGAGAAATGGTATCCGTACATCGTTTGACCGCAGCCAGTAGAGGAAAAGGATGTTTAATAGGGGATCGTGGACAAGGTTATCAAAAGCCTTACGCACATCAAGGGCCACAATGGCTTGGATCTGGGAAGAGGGCGGAGGGTCAAATTCGTGCATGAGGAGGAAAAAGAGGTCCTGAGTAAACACACCTTTTCGGAAGCCTATTTGTTGAGGGGAAAGAAATCTGTGGATTCAAGATGAGTCTAGAGCAGATTGAGCACCATCCTTTCCATAGTATTTCCCAGGCATGATGTTAAAAAAACTGGGCGGAGGTTTTAAAGCGCACTTTTTTTGCCTGGCTTTGGAAGTTGGGTTATAAGTGATTCTTTCCAAGATGCTGGGAGTGTGCTTTCTTCCCAATATAGGTTTATAATGCTCAGAAAATGTTCTTTGTCCTTGTCAGAGAGGTTTCCAATGAGTGAGTACGTAATTTGGTCTGCACCTGGGGCTGGCTTCCACTTTAGCTGGTCTAGGGCCCAGTCAAGATCCCAGAGGGTAAACGGCTCATCGAGTTCTGTATTGGAAGCACTAGTGTCCGGAGGGTAAATACTAGGTAGAGGATAAGGATTTTAGTGACCGCGGAGTTGTGTTGTTAAGGCATCCGCGCCTAGTCGCGAATAGTGCTTCTCGAGAGTGGGAATAGGAGCCGGTTGAGGCCCGAGGAGTTCTCTGAGTAAGTTCTAGGTTCTTTTATGATTTAGTGTGCCGCGGATTGTGTTACAAATTTTGTTCCATTGATTCGTGTCAAGTGTAACGCACTGTTCTTTAACCTGTCGCGTCAATTCGGTGCCACGCTTTGACAGGCGAGAATTGTTGGGCTGAGTGCGAAGGGTGCGCAAGAGTCGTTTCCGCCTCTTCCAGATGCGTACAAGGTAAGGGACCGGATTATATGACGGGGCTAAAGTGGAACTCTCTTGCGTAGCTTGTTTCTGGGCATGCTTAAGTGCTTTTCTCCAGCTCTGAAGACTGCCAGTAGTATGAAATGCGCGGCGAATAGTGCGAAAGGCATTCCAGTTTGTGTGAGAAATTTTACGTTCACGCGGACGGGTACGCCTAGGGACAGTGATTTGAATAATTTAATTGTCACTGAGAAGTTTTTTGTCTGTAACCTGCCAGGTGGCATCTCGCAGTTCGCGGCCCACTGTGAGGTCTGGTATGGTGGCTTGTTGGTGCTTGTAACCTTCCCGAGCAATGGAGTTTTGGGTATTATAAACAGTTAATTGAACTCCATTTAATGCGTCATTGAGTATGCGACCAGGTCGGAAGGTGGGGGGGTAACCCCAGATAACGTGAGGTGCATTAGAGTCCCCACCTATCCAGGAGTCAAAGTCTCGAAATAACGGTGAAGTAAAGTGTATGAGCGGTTTGAAAAACGTATAATTTCTAGGTGGGTTATAAAAATTTAGAATTGATAAAGGGCGAGATGAGTGAACAGAATACAGAGTAAATGCTGTGAGGTGACGTTCAAGACCAAAGGGGACGTCAACAGCCTCAAACTGGAGGTCCCGCCGAATATAAGCGCTACCTAATAGTGCACAATTGCTGTCATGCGCTGCATGCAGGGCACGGTAGCCCGGAATACCTTTAAGAACACGCGAGTTTTGAATGAAAATGACGTGAGGCTGTGGAGGTAAAGTCAGGAGCCATTGTATAAAGAGTGTTCGATTGGTACTCAGGTTTCTGCTATTCCACTATATAATGTGTATGTCATTGTTCACAGCCACTCTTAAGCTACGCTAGCACGCTTCTCGGGAGGGACGGAAGAGGATGCAGAAGTTGCTTTGGTGGATGTAGATGGGTGGGGCCGTTTGAGAGAATGAGCTAGGAATTCCATGTGATCGCCATCCTGAAGGAGATTGCTCAGGAGGGTATGTATAAGTTCGAATGCTTGGCGAATGGCGGAAATTTCTTTTGCAAGGTACCAGATAATAGGGTCATTCCGATCTTTTACTGTGGCGCATATAAATCTCATATGTGATATCTGGTGTGGAATCTGGAGATGTGTAGGAGAAAGGTTTGGGAGGGGAAATGGAAAGTGGCGGGCTCGGCTTACCCGAGTGTAGCTGGCTGGTGAAGCGGACGTGGGGCAGCCGGCTCTTTCTGGACTTCTCGATGCCAGACATTGGCCCGAGGGGGTCGAGCAGTCTCCTGATTTGCAGGTGATAGAGGGGGGAAGTCTTCGCGATTTGGAGGATGATGGGGTTGCGTATTATTTTTGCCAGGGTGACTAGACAATGTTTGTCTCGTAGCAAATAGTCGCTTTTTAGTGAGATGCCGGGAATTCGATGGCGTTTGCTGTTCTTGGTCTGTAGGTTCTAGTTGTTCCCTGAGACTCTTCCTTCGGTCATATGCAGCTTTGTGGCTCTTTTGGTCTTTTTGTTTTTGTACAAGGCAGATGGAATTAAAATTTGGGTGGGTTCCACTGCAGTGGAAGCAATAGGCGGAGCAACGCTGCGGTTCATCTTGTTGGTTGAGCTGGGCTGAGCAGGTGGGACAGCGTTGACATGTCGGAGGGTGGGGACAGTTCCGCAGCCGATGTCCATATTCACGGCACCTGCTGCACTTCAAAGCATTGGGTCTTTCAGGCTTGCATCTGTACATGACGCGACAGAACAGAATTTGTCGAGGTACATGGGTGCCTTCAAAAGTGATTAGCACAGACTCGGTCTTTCCCACCATACGAGCGGACAGTATCCTCATGCCACGATTCAGTTTTCTAAAAGTTCGGCTTCTAAAAGACCTTTCTCGATTCCATGAATTAAGCCCCGGCACGAAGCCACCGGGGCCGTCACTTAAGACTCGATGTTATGAATTTTGGCGTGGATGGATAACGAGGTAAGTGCTGCTACCTTTCTTGCGGTGAATTTGTTGGTGGTCCATTCTGGTGGTACTTGATTTGCCGAGTCAGAGCCTGTCGCTCATGTGGCGCCAAATCTGCTGCTGAGGCAATGTCTTTAAGAATTTCATAAGGTTAAACCAGGGAGATATTGAGTGTACTTCGTACCCTGATTACGACGGGTTCAACGTTCAGAAAAGTGTAGCCGGGATCTTCTGTTTGCCTTTCCTCTTAGGGTAGTCCAGTCAGACGCATCAATATCTTCAGAGGTATGAGCCCGTGCTTTGCTGGCTTCGGAGGCATGAGCGCGTGCTTCGGAAGCGTGGGCGCGTGTTTCTCCAGAAGATTCATCGGATTCATCGGTGTGGTTCCGTTGCCATGGTTACAGAACAGAAGTCCTTGACAAAGCTTAGCGAGCCTCGAGCATCATCAGAACCTACAAATGATCGGTTCTTAGCTAAAAAGCGATCATATTCATCACATGAGGAGTCAAAATGGTCATGGTTACTTGCCGAATAACGTGAGCTGGACGATTGAGTTCCCAGGGGTGATGATATGGCACAAAGACGATAGATTCCGGAGCTCGGTGTTCCGCCGGATGGATGGATGGAAGATGGAATATAAGAGCGTCCCCTTTGAAACGGGGTTGTAGTAGTAGCTATCATGCTCTTTTTTCTACCTTTATTTTAATTATTGATTTAGATTGTTTAACTAAACCATCATGTATTTATTAAATTTTTGTTTCTTTCCTAGGTGACGCCACCTGGCGGATCCATCGTGAAACCTCATTTGTGGCAAGGAGCTCTCAAATGCGGGAGGCCGGTGCGTTGACTACGACGACACCGGGGAAGACAGATATGAGACTCAAATGTCCGGCGAACACACCGAAAGAATTTCGGCTGCTGCTCGGCTGTGGGGCCCACACTGCAATAAAAAACGAGGGCGATTCAACTCTGTTATGCCTGGATAGGCGTATTGAGAAGCCGTCTCCCTGGGCAGTCGCTGGCGTTAACCAGGCCGTGAACACCCTTAAATGCAAAAATTGCCAGAGTACTGCATAATGTGCACTGGAGACATACAAAAGCGTGACATACACAGTTCATCGCGCGATTTCGCTAGCAAGGCAAGGGCTGGTGCCGCACAGTAGAAATGTTCTTCCGTTTTCCGATCGCCGGAGGTTGCGTTTCGATGGAAGTGAAACGAAGAGGCGTTCTTGTGCTGTGCGATGTCTCTGCACGTTGAAGATTCATTTTTTCTTCATTCCCTGGTCATGACACATTGCACTTCACGAAAACAAAATCAAGAAAATCACACAAAACGCTATGTACATACGCTATTTACATATGACACGCTAAAATTCACGCGTACAAAACAAAGGCTCTAGTCTTGAGAGCCACTCAGGAGGTTCTGCAGCAGCTTTCTGAATTGCCGAAAACCTGTCCAGGCTTTCCCAAAAATAAATTCTGGCAGGCCGTGCGTCTTTATCAGAATGGTAACCAGCTATTTCTGAGCGCAATATACAGTCGAAGCCCGAGTAGTCATTTGTCAGCAGCTGCTGTCTCTGGGCCGGAAGAAATCGTGCGGCCTTGATGAAATACCGACGAAATTCCTTAAACGGTATGCTGAGTGGTTGTTCTATTACTTGAAAATTTTGTTTGAAAAGTCATTACGAAATGCTTCCTTGCCTAATGACTGGCGAGCGCAATAGTAGTTCCGGTTTTTAAAGGTGGTTATCGACTTCTTTTAAAGAACTACACACCGGTTTCAGTAATTTCCCTATGTTGTAATGTTTTTGAACACATAATAAATAAATAAGTAAATAAATAAATAAATTTTATTTCTGCCTCAAAGATATATGGACAGAGGAGCTGCAGAAAAAGCTGTAAAAATACAGCTTGACAAAGCCGCAGCCCCCATTTACAGGCAACAGCAGAAGACAAACAACGACTCAACTTCTGGTGTCGTATAATAGCTAAACCTATCCTTCATTTTTTTGGAAATGAACGACCTATTGTGTCCAATCCAGCATGGTTTTTGTACCGCCCTTCCGAGAGTGACGCAGTTGATTGAAACAGTGAACGATTTTTGCAAGGTTGTACACGAACGGCAGCAGGCAGATGTGGTCTTAGTCGACTTCGTGAAGGCTTTCGATAAAGTTCCGCATCATAAACGTCTGTTTACACTGCCCAAATTAGGAATCAGTGAAAATATAGTACGACGGATTCAGGCGTATCTTGGTAACCACTGTCACGTTATCAAAATAGAAATTACAGTATCAGACAAGCGTGAAGTTCTATCGGGGGTGCCATAGGGCTTCGTTTTAGGTCCGCTTTTGTTTTTGTTATTTATAAATAATAATTCTGCTATCATTGAATTGCCGGTCAGAATGAAACTTTTCGCCTATGACTTTTATTTACATTTCTGTGGCTTGCCGGCATATCAGATGAATGTATATAGGTGTTTTCACTCGTTTAGTTCGTGGTGCTTAAATGGGTCATGGAAGTAAATCACCAAAAATCTACTTACATCCATGTAACAAGGAAGAGGAATGTTATACCGTTTAAATATAATATCAGTGAAAATTATTTAGATGAAGCAAAGTGTTTAGCTACTTGGGAGTGACACTAACACATAATCTCGGTTGGCGCACCCATATTGAAGATATCTATTTAAAAGCCTATCAGAAGCTTTGTTTCCTGCGGAGGTAGTTGCCGAGTGCGGCTAGAGAAATTAAATTTATTGCTTACAAGATGTTCTTGCGGACAATCATAGAGTACGAAAGGGCAGTGTGGAGTTCACATCAAAATGGTTTGAAACAAAAGCTGGAAATATTGCAAAGGATTTCTTCACGTTTTATATTGTCACGAAGACAGGGATTTATGGGTATCGGCAACAGGGGCAGATACACACAGTTAAGAGAGAGGTTCCCGAGAAACGGTAACACGAAGACACAAGCTCAAGAGTCCACAGTCCTAACTAGCCGAAGCGCGCGAGAGTCTCCAACATCTTTGTCTTTCAAGCGCTACCTCGAACCGTCAGGGGGCATTATTCCCCCCCCCCCCCCCCTAGAAAAAAAAACCGCAAGCTCACAGAAAAAAAAATCTGCTCCGGATGGCAAATATGACCTTCAGCGGGTAAAATACGGCTTCATGCGAAGCACATGCACCAGGTCAGACGAGCACTGACGACTAGAACTCGGTACAGTTCCGTCTGGAATAACCTCGTACGTAACTTCTGAGAGGCGACGCAACACTCTGTAGGGTCCGAAGTAACGATTGAGAAGTTTTTCTGACAGGCCTGGGCGCCGGACAGGTGTCCACACCCAGACTTTGTCACCAGGCTGGAACACGACATAGCGATGGCGGTCGTTATATCGGCGTGCATCTGTTGCTTGCTGTTTTGTAATGTGATTACGGGCGAGTTGGCGAGCTTCCTCAGCGTAGTTGGTGAATTCTGCGTCAGCGGTAAGCAGCTGGTCGTCAGCCGCACATGGCAGCATAGCGTCGAGCATGGTCTGTACATCGCGTCCGTATACTAGGCGAAACGGAGTGAATCGAGTTGTTTCTTGGACGGCCGTATTATATGCAAATGTGACATAAGGCAATATCTCGTCCCATGTTTTATGCCGGACATCGACATACATGGCGAGCATGTCCGCTATTGTTTTGTTTAGTCGCTCTGTAAGGCCATTAGACTGAGCATGGTAAGCAGTAGTCTTTCGGTGATGTGTCTGACTTAGTTGGAAAACTTCTTCAAGAAGACGCGCCTTGCCACGATCAGTAATGACGTATGAAGGGGCGCCATGGCGGAGGACAATCTGCGTCATGAAAAATTGTGCCACTTCGGAGGATGTTGCACGTGGCACCGCCATAGTTTCCGCGTAACGTGTCAGATAATCTGTAGCCACGATAATCCACTTATTGCCAGCTGACGATAGAGGAAAAGGGCCAAGAAAGTCCATACCAATTTGGTCGAATGGTACTAGCGGTGGGGGAATAGGCTTCAGGAAACCTGCTGGCTTCAATGGCGGTGTCTTGCGTCGCTGGCACTCGCGGCAACCTCTAACATATCGATGAACGGTGGCGGTAAGTTTGGGCCAGTAGTAGGCCTGGCGCACTCTGGTAAGAGTGCGTGCAAAGCCCAAGTGTCCAGCGGTGGGTTCATCATGGCAAGCATGAAGGATTTCATCGCGGAGATCTGCAGGGATGACTAGAAGATAGGCTCGGTCACTGTTGCCGGCGCTTTTCTTGTAGAGGATTCCGTCGCGCGTACAGAAGGATGACAAGTTCTTAGCAAACAGTCGAGATACTGTAGAATCGAAACCCTCCAGATGATCGATCACAGTTTTGAGGTCTGGGTCAGCCCGTTGCCGGGCCTTTAAATCAGAGGAACTGATAATGCCAAGAAAATGGGCGTCTTCATCCGTACTGTCATGGGCCAACTCCACGGGTGATTGAGACAGTGTGTCAGCATCTTCATGTTTACGTCCGGATTTATAAACGATAGAGTAATCAAACTCCTGCATACGAAGGCTCCACCGTGCAAGACGTCCTGATGGATCTCGAAGACTAGCTAGCCAACACAAAGCATGATGGTCTGTCACAACTTTAAATTTACGGCCGTAGAGGTAAGGTCGGAATTTCATTGTGGCCCAAACGACGGCGAGACACTCCTTTTCAGAAGATGAATAGTTTGATTCTGCCCGAGAAAGGGTGCGGCTGGCATAAGCGATCACTTTTTCCTCGCCTTGCTGGTGCTGGACCAGAACAGCACCCAGACCGACATTGCTGGCGTCGGTGTGAATTTCGGTGGCAGCGTCCTCATCGAAGTGTGCAAGAACGGGAGGGTTGTGCAGCCGTTGGGGCAGCTCGGTGAATGCCTCCTGCTGCTCGGAAGACCAGACATACGGGACGTCATCACGTGTCAGGCGCGTCAAAGGTTCTGCAATCTTGGCAAAATCGGCAATGAAACGGCGATAGTACGCGCACAGGCCCAAGAAACGTCGGACTGCTTTCTTCGTGGTAGGGATGGGAAAATTGACTACAGCGGCTTTTTTATCAGGGTCAGGCCGGACACCGTCAGCGCTAACCACATGACCGAGAAATTTTAGCTGCTGATATCCAAAGTGACATTTTTCCGGTTTGAGTGTCAAATCGGCAGAGCGAAGAGCGTCCAATACCGTTCGCAGCCGCTTAAGATGTTGGTCAAACGTTTCTGAAAACACGATGACGTCGTCCAAATACACCAAACAGGTTTGCCATTTAAGACCAGCAAGTACGGTGTCCATCATTCTCTGGAACGTCGCTGGCGCTGAACACAGACCGAAAGGCAATACTTTAAATTCATATAAGCCATCGGGTGTCACAAAGGCAGTCTTTTCCCGATCGCGCTCATCCACTTCTATCTGCCTATAACCACTTTTTAAATCAATCGAGGAAAAGAACTTGGCGTTGCGAAGTCGATCGAGTGAATCGTCGATACGGGGCAACGGATATACATCTTTTTTTTTTGTGATGTCATTCAGTTTCCTGTAATCAACGCAAAAACGCAGCGTGCCATCCTTTTTCTTAACCAACACGACGGGCGACGACCACGGACTTTTAGACGGCTGAATAACATCATCATTAAGCATTTCCTGGACTTGTGTCCGAATTGCCTCACGTTCTTTGGCCGAAATACGGTACGGCTGCTGTCGAATAGGTCGGGCATCGTCAGACGTTAAGATGCGATGCTTGGCGATAGAAGTTTGCCGGACTTTCGATGATGAGGCATAGCACGGGGCGTACTCCAGCAGTAATGCACGCAGGGCGCGTTGTTGACAGAAAGAAAGGTCACTGCTAACATCGATGCGGTCTAGAACACTGGGAGTATCAATAACGTCAAACGTAAAACATTCAGAAACTTCCTTTAACAGTTCGCCGAAAGCGATGGCAGTAGAGCGATAGAGGTGGCGAGATTCATTCGTGAAGTTCGTGACGAGAAGCTCAGAGTGACCATTGCTGAGAATAATTATGCTTCGAGCTGCACAGATGCCATGAGAAAATAAAAGAGAACGGTTGCTTTCAGCTATTATCGGCCCGTCACGAAGCCCGTCGCACACAACATTCACAAACACGCTGGAGCGGGGAGGCACTGAAACACACTCGGCTGAAACCCGTAGGGCGCGCGAAAGTTGGCCATCGGTGGGGCTGGCGTACGCTTTCTCCGTTGAGAACGAGACCGTTCGCTGTCGGGGATCGATGATGGCGCCATATTCCCGCAGGAAATCCACACCGAGAATCAAATCACGAGAACATTCCCGGAGAACGACGCAGCTGACAACGAACGTTGACGTACGAATCTGGATTCTAGCCGTGCACTGTCCAATAGGAGTAATTACATGCCCCCCAGCCGTGCGTATTTGCGTGCTACACCATGGTGTCATAACCTTCCTAAGGGTCGCTGCCAGTTTCCCACTCAAAATCGAAAAGTCTGCTCCGGTATCCACTAAAGCGCTGACATTATGACCATCGATGCACACAGGGATGTCCAGCGATAGCCGGTCTCATGAACCAACTGCTGTCGTTTCTGCTCCAAAATCCATATCTGTTCTCATTGGGGGGACTTCTTTGTGCTGACATTTAGCGGCCCCGCCCCCGGAGGTTGCTCTACTCAGTTTTCCCGGTGGGGGCTTGGCGAGCGACCAGGCGGTGCTCGCGGGAAGTTACCAGTTGTTGAAGCGGTTTGCCGACGTGGGGATGGAGACCTGGCGCGCCATCCGGAGGCTCTCTTGTGCGAGGTTGTCTCCAATGTCACGAGGTAATTGTCCGAACGTGCGTCTAGGTGCGTTGGTGTAAAAACCCTCCGCTCCGAGTTCCCGATAAGGGCACCACCAGAAAATGTGACCAGGTTCCCCACAGTGGTAGCAAAGGCGGCGGCTCCGAGGGGCCTGCCAGACGTCCGTTCGTCGAAAGTTTGATCGCGGTGGCCGCACGTACCGCGTTAGCTGCTGTACCGGAATGTATTGCATTGGCTGCTGGACGGGCATGCACTGTGTTGGTGGTAACGTAGACAACGGAGCTTGGACGGGAGCTGGGCGTCGGAGAATGTCAGCGCAAGTCGGACGAGAATAATCAGGAACAGGGGTACTTTGAGCTTCAGCCACATGCAGAGATGGCTGCGTGACTTGCTGAATCTCTTCGCGGATCATATGTGCGAGAGAATCACCCCTGGGTTGGAACGTGCCACAAACCTTCTGCAGTTCCTCGCGTACAATCGCACGAATAAGATCTCGGAGCTGTTCAGTATTGCTTACAGCAGCTGTAAGAGGCTCGGCAGCAGTCGTAGCGAGGATTGGGCTGTCGTAGACCGCCGAGCGGCGCTGGTGTAGGATCTTTTCCATGGTGACCGCCTTTGTTATAAATGAGGTAACTGTTGTTGGTGGGCTACGTACAAGACCAGCAAAAAGCTGTTCTTTAACCCCATGCATGAGGTGGCGCAGCTTTCTCTCTTCAGACATGTTGGGATCCGCACGTCGAAATAGTTTCGTCATGTCCTCAACATACATCATGACGGACTCGTTTGGCATCTGTTTTCGAGATTGTAGAGCACGTTCTGCTCGTTCGCGCTTATCCAGGCTGATATACGCCTCTACGATAAGACGGCGGAACTGAGGCCATGATGTTATTGTGCCTTCTCGGTTCTCATACCATGTCAAAGCATGGTCTTCCAGGCAGAAAATGGCGTTCCGTAGCTTTACGTTGTCATCCCACTGATTAAAGGATGCGACTCGTTCGAACTGAGTTAGCCAATCCTCAACGTCTTCATGCGCAGTGCCATGGAACGATTTCGGTACTCGGGGCTTTTGAACGTAAACAGGAGTACCTTGCATGACTGTCGTAGTGCTTTGCGTGGCTGGCCGGAGGCTCGTTGTTGAAGTGGACTCCAAGGGCCCGTGTTCGGGAGGAAGGCCCAGGTTCCTCCGGCTGACGCGATGAACTGGCGTGTCCACAGGAAAAAGCTCGGTGTCGTTGGTTCGCGGAGGGGTGTGCGACATTGAGAGGACAAATACCCAGCACCTCCACCAAAACTGTCACGAAGACAGGGATTTATGGGTATCGGCAACAGGGGCAGATACACACAGTTAAGAGAGAGGTTCCCGAGAAACGGTAACACGAAGACACAAGCTCAAGAGTCCACAGTCCTAACTAGCCGAAGCGCGCGAAAGTCTCCAACTTCTTTGTCGTTCAAGCGCTACCTCGAACCGTCAGGCGGCAATATGTTCTAAATACCGCCGCATTGACTCAGTCACAGAAATGCTCAAACCGTTTCAGTTACAATCACTAGAAATAAGAAGAAAGCAGAAGCTGAAATTTTTTTTCTGATAATGAATGATAAAGTAAAAGTTAATAAACAACACTCTGTTACACGTCCTTTGAAGCGTTACCCGCGAAAAAATCACAGTAAGCTATTGCAACCTATTGTTACATGTACTGATGTCTTTCGCTACTCTTTTTTTCCCGATGCAGTAGAAATCTGGAACCACTGCCAAGTGACGTTGTGGACCAAACACAGGTAGAAAAATTCGAGATAGGCGTTAACACGTTCTTGGAGGAGTACTGTTGAAATCTGTAGTTCTATTCTATAGAGTCTAGTTTAGCGAAGAGAATTGCACTTGTATTTGTATAAGTTTCCCTCCTTGTAGAGGGTTAACAGTATGAATAAATAAATAAATGAAAACTCAAATGGCACCCCATCATCACTTTGTACGCATAAATACCGGATACTGCATAGGTCTAGCGCAGAATATTTCATTGGCATTCTTTGCAATACATTCCAAAAATAAACCCTTTCTAAATAGTGTAAAAAAAATCAAGGTCTATTCTTTCTGGTATCCTGCATATTAAACCGTGGTATCCCCAGGGCATAAACATTCTCTTTCCCTCCAAAGATATTTTTACGGGTGACAAGCAATGAAGGCGGCACAACATGGCGACAGGATGAACGATGATTTAATGGCCGGCCTAGCGCAAGCGCTCCTCTTGCGCCACTGCCGATCTTTTTCTTCGCAACACTTCTCGGGGCCACTGAGCGATCGTCCCGATCGGTTCGTTGAAGTCGATGGTGATGTGATGGTGTAGATGTTCAAGAAAAGATAGAAGAGAATGATGCGTTTTCCACCACAATGACGATGAACACGATTATGCTTAGGTGAGCCGCCTCCGCTGAAGCTGTTCAACCATCCGCCACCAGAGTTCATGGGACAGATGGCTCCAGGTCGCGTCGAGCAGCTGAGCGGGAATGGCGTGTACATGTCCGGTTCCTTTGGGTCATTCGGGTCTTTCGGGTCCTTCGTCTCGGTTCTGGTTTATCTGTCTGTTCTCCTTGTCTTCAGATCCGGGCTAGGGGCTGGGCGGCTGTAGTTGGTCGGGTCTGGGCAGGAAGGGCTGGGGCGAAGCTGCTCGGCGATGTCCCAGGGCTCTCAGTTGGCTTACAGATGGCGTTGATGCTCCAAGTCAAGGATGGGGATGACGTACACCGCACCTCCAACCAAAATGTTACGTGGTGACAAGCAAAGAAGACGGCACAGCATGGTGACAGGATGAACGATGATTTAAAGGCTGACCTAGCACGAGGGCTCCTCTCGCGCCACTGCCGATCTTCTTCGCAACAATATTTTTGCAAGGTTCAGGTGCGTAAATTAAAAAAGAAAGTGTTTACTCCTGGCGTAGCTGAATCCTTTTTACCATTTTTAAAAGATCTGCACATGGAACTACACTGTACAAGGCCCTGTATACAAAGGCACTTGGAACATCATGTCGCACAATGCACAGTACAATTTCTTTCCTTTTACTGTTGACAAATAATCGCTTCAAAGCCGCGCTGAAAGAAACCACACACTTGCTACGACTTTTGTATAAAAGCTTAGTCCCTAAATAACAATCTCCAGTTGAAACAACGTACTCTGGCAGCAGCTGCCTCAGTATGACTTGGCATACGGCGCGTAAGAAAGGGTGAGTCGTGTCGCTAAAAAACAAAATAAAGACTGACCAGCTGTACCAAAAGCAGGTGGCGCAATCTTAGCCCACAGTTTTTTAGTCGTCAGAGCGAGCGCTCCCATTCAGACGCCCAGCCAAATACGGCGAAATGTCTCTGCAGCATCTGAATATTTAACCGCGAACAGTGAAACGCATGCATGACGTACCAGAGCTTGCTGATGAAGAACAGTTGCAAACGGTGGCCCTGGCGAAAATAGGCTGATTTGTGCTTTTCAGCTTTTCAACTTTGTCCTTTATCTCTTTAGTCAGCCCCGTCCTATACTGTTCACTGTCACTGTAAGCCATAAGCGGAACTGCCAAGTACCTATCTGGTGTCGTCGTCCAAGGCATGCTGGCAAACCGTTCAGGTTTAGATGACCACCTTCCATGCAAAGTCCGAGGAATTTCAACCATCTAACTCCACTACCGGTGACGTGACTGAATTTGCGCACACACTTCACAGCTTGGCGTATACCTGTTCATCCTCAGTAAAAACAGCGATATTATCTGCATACGCTAAGAGATTTACTTGGAATAGAATAGATTTATTTTCATGTATTATGAGTACATATTGTGGAGATGAGAGAAAAAGCTGCAATCATGCAGCTTGACTAGGCTACCACCCCCTATACTTGAGCACAGGATCAGCTACAAATTCACGAAGTATCAATGAAGCAAATGATAAATACACGATTGAACTACGATCAATAAAGTAAAAAAAAACATTGACAATGAATAAAAAACAGACCATAGGATTTCTTCACAGTGAATTGAGAAAGCAAAAGCACAGAAATGATACAACAGAAAAATATTCACATAAGAGTACGTAAATAATTTCATGAATATGAAGAACAACATAACAAAAACAAGGTTCTCTATGTTGATTCCATCTTTTTTGAAAGAGTTCAACACATTCGGAACGGCTACACTCAAAATTTCATTTCCGTAATTGGTCCGTGAATGAGGTACAAACCAAATTTTGGGATAATGAGTTGAGTAATAATGACTGTAAGCTGTTGAACATGCTATATGTGTCAGCTAGTCTAATTCATATTTTTGTTGACTTCTGAATATTTTGCAAAGGCAATACTTGCAGAGGTCTGATACCGCGAATAAATCAAACTTCTTCAACAAAACGTCAGGGTTCCGTGCTGAAGAATTATTTGAGATAATTTTAATTAGCCTATAATGATGGATAATGATGGAATTATGGCGCCATCTGGCCCAGTGCACATGCACTGTTATCAGATAACGTGACTTGGCCAACAAACTAGCCGTATACTCTTGTATAACCACCATATCCCACTGGTAAACTGCCAAGGGCGTTGCTAGGATGCTACGAGCTCACATAATGACGTCATTATCGGCGAATACTTTCCAGGAGTACTGCTTCCTTCGACGAGAAAGCTTTCAACGAGGACGCGACGGCCTTCGGAAGCGAGTCGACCACGCTTAGCACGAATGACCAGACGCTGCTTTCATCATCTGCAGTGATTTTAACGTCGACGCGAAAAAAACTTGAATTGAATTGAATATTATTAGCACCATGTAAAAGTACATGGTACAGGGGGTGCAAAAAAAAGTAGCCACAAAGCCTCACGCCATCGGCTTTGCAGTTGAGGAAGACAGTCATAGAAATGGCGTCTATACAACACAAGGTTTGGTAAGAATAGGCTATATCCACAATAAAAGCAACTATAGCGCATAGATTAAAATTACATTTGACAGCACAAAAATGCTGATTTCATAAAATAATAGCACGAAATTAATTCAAGGAACATCATTTGGATGCACATTTTCGAATTAATAGAAATGAATAATAACATAACTTAAAACAGTGATTTCATACATATTGCTGGGATATTAGACAAAAGTGAGAGGTAGGAAAGAAGGCAACCATAAAGGAAATTGCATTCGGTCCGAGTAATGGCCATCATTTAAACAGTGGCATGGAATTATATTCCAAATCCTACGCAGAATGTTTTAAGGATAGTTTAGTAAAGTCAATATTGGGAAGATGGAAGCAGCTTAATATTATAGGTAATATGATTTTCAGCGTTTGTTACCCTTTATGTCATCCTGTATGTTTTCACTTTCCAGGACTCACTATGTCGTGTTTTGTAGACGGGAGTAACTCTCTAGATTTCCACAATATTTCAAGGACATAGAACCATTTTATACTTCCTGGTTACATGCTTTACACATTCATTAATTATGTAGTGCATTAATTAGCAACATATACTTCCGGAACAGGTAATGTGTATGAAAATAGTACTGAATGTTTTCAACACTTCGCAAGAACATTTTCTGTAGGACATGCAATGGACAGTCACATTTCCTTTCTTTATATAGTTATCATTTCGATTAAGATAAGCATCGAATTCCCGAAAGATATCAGCGTCTTTGCTAGTAATAATCTTCTAGTATATTGTATTCTTCTCTATGCACTTCTCGTAATTTATTGCTGACACATGGTTTACGACTTTTCCTATTGGGTCTAACTCTTTGGTAACGAAAATTAGCCGCCTACAACGGTTTAAGTATTGCCGTAAAACGTTTGATACGCTTCATTTGCAACGTTCTTGTCTAATACAGTACTCTAGGGGGCTGGCACACTTTTTCGAAATAAAAGTTACAAGTTGCGTTCCGTGAATGTTCGTACCGAATAATTTGCCTAAAATAGTTAGGGGCGTATGTTTCCCTTGGAGCATAATCTTTTTCTTTTTTATAAATAGGAAGATTATTACCGAGGTCACTAGCTACAACGCCTGGTCAAAGCTTTTCTACACATATATTAGTGATGAAGATATCAAATAATGCTGATGAATGTTCCGTGAATCTAGTTTTGGCAAGGTAACTAACTTTTTCAAGCCATGCATCTCTATAAGGAATCCAAGCTTCGATTTTGCATAACCATCGTTTGGCACATTAATGTTCAGAACACCACCAACAATAAAATTGATACGCTCGTAGATAGCGAACTCAAAATGTGTTTCTAAGTGCGGTAAACGTGAGTAAACCGACCAATTTGGAGATCAGTAGCAAACTGTGATGGCTGTATTTCGGAAAAAAAAAAGCTCTCAGGAGGCTACAAAAATATGCATACACCACCACTGCGACAATTTTATTGAAATAGTATGTTTTAGAGTTCGAAAGTCTAAATACGCTGCTCTCGTTTGTGGACCATATTTCCCTGAGCATTATAGTGTCTAATGGCGGACCTGTTTGGTCAAAAAGTAAGCTTAGGTCAGACGCCTTATTTCTTCTAGATTGTGCATTCAAATGTAATGATTTTAACGAACACAAAAACTGCGATCGCTGAGTAGTTTAAAATCGTGTGCACGCACATATGTAGCTTGATTTGGGCTGCCCATAGCCTAAATAATCTGGGGAATGTTGACAAAAGAAAAAAAAAACAATTTTTTCCAGATTGCTTCCATCGTATTTGCGAAGCGCGTTCTCCCCTATTACTTTTCTGATGTGCACGTGTCTCTCCCTTTGCCAAGTGAACGCATAGCCATTGTAATTTGCTTTTGTTAGTACTTGCCAAAGAAGAGATATGTTTATCGCGCTAAGGTTGTCAAAAAATCAAATGTTAACAGTTTGTTCCTTTTCATTCAGAAGAGAAAGAATTTCTAACCATGTCCTTTTCAATGTGCATGAAGAAAAGGGTGCTGTCACTACCGGAGCCTTACTTCATTTTGAGCGCAGTCGATGTAGGCCCTCAGTGTGAGAGGGTGTAAGTTTGCAAGACTAAACCATTTGCCAGGTCGTTGACTTTCTTAAGTAAGTTTTCCTGCTGTTGTGGTTTCAAGCAGTGACTTTCCACTTGTTTCAAAGTTGGCGACAAGCCGCATTTGATGTACTCTTTTTTTTTTCAGGGCAGAAATCTCAGAGCTTTTCTTCTGAAGCTCGGTAAACGCACTAATATTGTTCTGATAAACGCTCAATTGACTTCTCAATATCCGCTATTTTTCCAATCAGCTTCCAATCAGCTGAGAGAGCTCATTCATCTTTGACACAAGTGGGAGTAGCTAGGTGATCTTTCTATTCAACTTTTCAAGTCGCTCAAGAACGCTACACTCCACCTACCTATGAGCACGATGGCACTTTTTCAAGCCTTCATTCACATCGTGAACAATTCCAGGTAACTCTAAATGATTCGCCTTTGTTAGGAAAGTGTGAAGCTGATACTCCAGAGATTTTTCTGAGGTGACACTCATTTTAAGAATTTGCAAGTCATAAACATGCCATCCGCGGATACTTCTTTTTGGCACACTAAACATTCACTCATAGTGGCATCCTGGAGTGGCATCCAACGAATTGGCAGCAGCAGCAGAAGTGAAAAAACAAGTGATTTACCAAAGTGCACAAAAACAACCACCAACTTGGAAAATTGAAAACAGCCAAATTAGAGACGAGATGTAGGTTTGCTGCTGCTGCTGCCGTGCGCCAATAATGGCCATTTAGCGTGTTCCGTTGATGCAGTTGCAGATGCCACATCGTAATACGAGTCGCAGGTTACCCATCGTAAATAGCGGTAGTTGCCAATCTTCACGTGCGAACGTTTTGGGGTCTCAGCTGTTAATAACCCACTTCAACCCACTACCAGAAGTGTACCTTTGTATCGTTACCACCGAGGTTCTAATTGACGCAGAACAAACGTCGAAGACGCAGCTATGTCCACTTGCGAGTCCCAGCATGAGCCTCTTCTTCATCGACCTCCTGTTTTCTTATCTCCTTTTATGGGCGTCACACTTCCCCCGATGCAGCTGAAGCCCGTTGGGCGACTTAAACAGCGTCGAGTGACCGGTAAGGCTTTGAACGGACCACGTGCGGGACTTCCCCTTTCGCAGAGCGACGGCCGCCTTTGGTGAGGAAAGCGATGCGATAGTTGAGCTCGCAAAGTTGGTCAAGGACGACAAATGGTCCGTTGTAGTGGCACAGCAGTTTTTGTGACAGACCCCGCTTCCTGATAGGCCGCCACAGCAAGACCAAATCTCTAGGCTGGTAAATAACGTGGCGGTGGTGGGCATCGTACCGTGCTTTAGAGCGATCCTGATACGCTAAGATGCGAAGGCGAGCAAGCCGACGGGCTTCTTTGGCAAAGCAGGTTGTCTCGGCTATCGAGGGATCTTCACTAGTGGCTGAAAACGAGAGGATAGTGTCTAAGGTATATCGTGGGTGGCGAGCGTAGAACAGAAAGAATGAACGAAAGCCAGTAGTACCATGACGGGCGGTGTTGAAAGCACAAGTAATGAATGGTAGGACACTGTCCCAGTTTTTATAGAGATGGATTTATTGAAAGGAAAAGCAGAGAGGTAGGCCGGAATAATTCAAATCTGGCCTGCTATTCTGCACTGGGGAAGGGGAAGGGGAGTAGAAAGAAGATCATGATGGGTGAGGATGTGGGAGAAGGCTTATGATTTACGTCGACGTACATGGACAGCATGTTGGTGATCGTACTGTTGGTGCGCTCAGTTAGACTGTTAGTTTTCGGATGATATGGCGATGAATAGCGAAGATCACAGGCATACAAACGGAGCATCTCCTCCACGACGTCGGCAGTAAATTGGCGACCACGGTCACTGATAATCGCTCGTGGTGGTCCGTGGCGAAGAACTATCGCCTGCAACATAAAGCAAGAGACTTGATACGCGTTGGCCGCGGGTATGGCTGTCGTTTCAGTATCGAGTGAGGTAGTCCACGAAAACAATGATCCAACGGTTTCCATTATGGGATAGTGGAAAGGGTCCAAGTAGATCAACGCCCACTTGCTCAAATGGTGCGCGGCGTGGTGTTATGAGTCGAAGTTGCCTCGTTGCCACGCTTGTGGGAAGTTTGTAGCGCTGACACTGGGCGCAACTGGCGACGTACTGCTAAGTAGTAGTTCGCATTTTTTGGCCAATGCGAAAGCATTTTTTGGCCAATGCCAGAACGCTCCGGTGGAGCGTTCTGGCAGTTCCAAGATGCCCGGAATTAGGATCAATATGCATGGCCTGAAACATAGAATGATATAGGCTCCTCGGAACGACCAGGGGGAAGCGGGGGCCCGTAGAGGAATAGTTTTCCTTCCAGAGGAGGCGATCATGCAGACAAATTTGGTGTCTACCTGACCGATCTTGAGCAGCTGCGAAGAAAGGTTCCCAGGTAGAACAAAGCATTGGGCCAATGATGTAAGTACGACGGCAAACAGTGGCCCTACATTGGGCCAGCCTAACCAGCATGCCTAACATAGGACATGCCAGTCAACACCATGTCCAACAATGGCCCCGACTATCCAATGCTCTCCCAGTGTTGGCGCTGCCAATAGCCAACACTGGCTAGCGTGGGCCAAGATGTACAATGAGTTCCCGATATTGCCACTGCCGTACAAACAGAATGTCTATATTGGACAAAGATTGCCGTTGTTCCTCCAATAATGGTCGCACCGGATTTTAAAACTGGCTATAATGGGCCAAGCTGTCCTGCGTTCATCCGTCGTTGGGTTTTCCGTTTTTTAAAACTGGCTACAATGGACCAAGTTGCCCTGTGTTCTTCCGACATTGGAGTTTCCGGTTTTTAAGCATGGCTACAATGGACAATATTAGCCTCTGTTCTTCCAGTATTGGATGTTGAGTTTTTTAAAGCTGGCTACAATGGACCAAGTTGTCCTGTGTTCCGCCGTCGTTGGCCGTTCCTTTTTTAAAACTGGCTACAATGGACCATGTCGTCCTGTGTTCTTCCGGCGTCGCCCGTTAAGTTTTTAAAACTGGCTACAATGGACCAAGGTGTCCTGTGTTCTTCGGACGCTAGCCGTTCCGTTTTTTTTTTTTAACTGGCTTTAATGGACCAATTTGTCTTGTGTTTTTCCAATATTAGCTATCCCTGTATGAAAACTGCCCACGATGGACCACTTTGTCCCCTGATCTCCCGATTGTCATTGCCATCCTAAAAACGCAGCTTTAATGGGCTGCCGAAGTGAATATTTTCCGTTGACCATTCAATCAAAACAAATTCTACATTTTTATGGTTTAATACACGTGCGCTGGAAGCCAAACCGCGGCATTTAATTCCGACATTTCAGCCGATCATTCGGACCTCAGAGAGTACCACGTAAGAGACGACAATTACTATAACGCATTCAAGCACATACCGCTGCAGCTGTCTGGATTCGCCTTTCGGTGCGCTCATATGCGGCGCACCTTTGTGGTCAGCTATATGTGTTTACGGTTTTAGGCTATTGGCATGCATGCAGATTTCGTCGCAGGCGCATAAGTTTGTCGCACAATTATATTCCAAGTTGCGATCCATCTCCGGTTCTTCTATAAACGTGGGGGAGGCAGGAAAAGCAGGTGATACCAACGCTACGCAGTTCTCGAAATCGCCATCGTCAGGTTTCGTCGTAGGAAAAGGAAGGCGGGAAAGGCAGTCATCATCATCGTGCTTACGGCCATTTTTGTATGTGACGGTAAAGTCATACTCTTGTAACCGTAGGGCCCATTGTGCGAGGCGGCCACACAAGTCTTTAAAATTAACCAACCAGCAGAGGGCATGGTGATCTGTGACAATGGTAAACGGGCGTCCATAAACCTACGATCGGAAGCGTTGTGTGGCAAAGACTACAGCGAGGCGTTCCTGTTTTGTGACAGTATAATTGCGCTCCGGCTTACTAAGGGAGCGACTCACGTACGCCACGACGTGCTCCTTGCTGTCGCAGCGCTGGACAAGAACCGCGCCAATTACAACACCACTGGCCTTGGTATGCACGTCTGTGGGCCCTGAAGGTTTGAAGTGGAGGGAGCACAGGTTGCGACGTGAGCAGAAATTTCAAGTGGCGGAAGGCGGAGTCGCACTCAGATGAGCACTCGTAAGCTTCATCTTTATGAAGTAGGCTTGTCAGCGGGTGTGCGATCAGCGAGGCGATGAATAAATCGACGAAAGTACGGTCACAAATCCAGGAAACTCCGTAGTTCTTTGGTTGACTGAGGTGGCTTAAAAGAGGCGACCGCTGTTGCCTTTGCGGGATCCGGTCTGACGCCGTCTTTATCGACGAGATGTCCGAGAACTAGCGCTTGGCGCGCTCCAAAATGACACTTCTTGGAGTTCAGCACGAGGCCAGCTTTGCGCATACAGTCCAGCACAAGAGCTAAACGGTCATTGTGGTCTCTGAACGCCTTCCCGAAAATCATGACATCGTCCAAGTAACACATACAAACCTCCCATTTTCAACCGCGGAGTATCAGTTCTATGAATCTTTCGAAGGTGGCGGGTGCATTACTGAGACCGAATGGCATTACATTGAATTTGTAAAGGCCATCGGGTGTAATAAACGTCGTTTTCTCTTTGCTGCATGGACAGGTATTTGCCAAAAGCCCGATCTGAGGTCAACGGTGGAAAAGTAGGAGGCAGAAAATCGACAGTCAATGGCGTCGTCTATACCGGGAACGGGGTACACGTCTTTTGTAGTCGCTGCATTTTGACCACGGTAGTCAACGCAAAAACGCCACGTGCCATCCTTCTTCCGCCTTCTACGTCTTCCGCATCACCACCACCAGCACTAGTCTTCCACATATTCATGTACGTCGCCCTGAAAAGATGGCGGTATTCGCTCCTTGTGGTAGATTATGGACGCCGGGACCTGCTATCTGCAGCCGCTTATGATGGGACCGTCCGTCGAGGCTGTGTCGCCTCGCCCGGGTGACAAGAGGCCTGTATACATGTGACTCGCCGCGGAGGCGGCGGCGGCTTGTGCGATGATGGACCGGTGTGATATCCGTGTTTTATCTCTTATGTGTAAGAAAGGTGGCGAAACGCACCCAGCACCTCCACCAAGATGTTACGACCGAGGTTTTAATTGACGCAGAACAAACGTCGAAGACGCAGCTATGTCCACTTGCGAGTCCCAGCACGAGCCGCTTCTTCATCGACCTCCTCTTCTCTTGTCTCCCTTTCTTGGCGTCACAATATATTATATATTTGCACAACACGTCGATGTACCCAGCATGAACTATGTGTATTGCGTAAGTTATGTCGACGCTACTTGCCGTCCTGGCGACAGCACAGCAGCATACACGTTATTAAGCCTAGGTTACCTTACAATTCGTACTTTGCATATGCCAACAGAGCATGGGCCAGCCCGGGGTAGCTTCCTGCGTCTTGGGAAGCGAACACCTAATTCAATTCACCCTGTTAATTTATGAGCGCGAAGGCTTCAACCAGCTTGAGGAGTTGAGTAGTGGGGATAAAAATTTCAAAACTGAGCCATTTGCTGAGTTACTACGAAAGAATTTGAACTGAAACTCATTAGGCAAAAGAAAAAGGAAGCCAGAAATAATACCCTGAGTTGCTCCACTTTGCAGAACGCATTTGAGCAGGCTAGCGGGCGGTGAGAATACCTTTGTGACGGTCCTGAAAAAAGGCATTGTTACCAACAAAGGGGCCATGTAGCGTAATCATGCCCGAGCCGCTATCGATCCGTGAGCGGAAAGCCAGGCCATTGCTCTTCGCAGACTAATAGCCATGACGTGACCCTCTTTCGTAATGCAGCAACGATTGGAAGCCGAGCCGATGTTTGCTCGTCAGCAACCTAGTTTAGCAAGCTTTTGCGCCAGTAACACATATAGCTTCAGCCCTAACAACTAAGTCGAAGGCACTGTTGTACCAACAGAGTTTTGTAAGGTGAGCATACAGAGGAAAGGGAGATAATTTGTTGCTTGCTTCACTCAACCTACAGGCGGCATCGTGTATTGGGCATTTGTTGAATATTCGTCGAAACATCAGCTTCTGCTCCGACTGAACCTAAAGCACGTACAGGGAAAATACAGCAAAACGCAACTCAAAACTGAGAAATGTGTCGCTTTCTTTTCCTTCGCAGCAATAGCAGGGAGAGGTCTTTGCAGCTTTGTTTTCTATCGCCTTGGCGTCGCAATCAGTAATTACGGAACGAGCAGATGAAGAGCCTAATGAATGATATTTATGTCAAAAATTTTTTTCGTCGTTTGGGTCACCCAAACCATTTGTTTGTTTTTTGTTTTGTTTTGTTTGGGTTTGGTAAACCAAATGTTTAGTTTTGGATAACCATAAGTGCGAAGTGGCATGCCTGTCCAATATATGCTTTTTTGTCAACCTTTTTCTGAATGCATAATATTAGCTCCCTGAGAATCAACGCGGCATTCATGAGCCTTATCGAATGTAGCAATGTTTTGAGCACTGAAAACTTGGGACTTTGGCAGTTCTGCAGCCAGGTCTCGAATGCGGACAGCATTCGCGGTCCCTTTTATTTCCTGGTTGTCATCGCAATTTATGCCTTTTATTGCGACAACTGTAGATCTTTCATGCATTTTAAGTCAGATTCCTGTGGCATATGTTACAATTTGCATCACGTCGAAACGGTTTGAGTACGAGACTAATTAACTTCGTAACTAGCACAGCCGTGATGTATACATCATTCGGTCCTTGCTCCTCGGAAAGAGTGCCTCAGTTACATTCCAAAGAACGTTGATGCATTTGCTGCGTTCGCCGTTCGATAATCTTGTATTTTAGCGGGCACCTCAAAGGTATGTCAGAAGACCCTTCGGAGCAGGTGCAGTGGCATAAGAGAGCAGTCATGTTTTACACCTGAAGAATGTCACGACGACTTCTTCTGCATAAATAATTTTCTATATTCTATTTCACCTATACCAAAGGCGAAATGCAAATTGAGGAAGACAAAATTTCGCCATTATTCTTTGTTTATTGTTTCATTGTTTGCTTCACTCAGTATCCAGAAATATAATTTGTACATATGGAACGTTTAACATTTTTTTGCTGTGCTTGAGCGGTGCATTCGTACGTGATGGTGAATAAGGCATCAATTAGAAATCAGTGCTTCCGAAATATCATATTGAATATCAAGAAAAAAGCAGAACATATAAAGAAAGAAAGCTCCATATGTGTCTAAACAATGAGACTAAACAGACTGACATTCCTGCACCTTATATTTATGCTAGAATTCATTAGCGCTGCAATACGGCACACACTGAGTTTCGTTATTACTTCAGCACCTCGTGTGCGCTATTGGATATCATCCTATTTTTGATTTCAAAGATCTAATGTTCATTTGCCGGTGAACAATTTTTCAATAATCAACCAGCTTTACCCTGCGCTCCGCAGTGTGAAGACCGCTGTAATAAAGTAAAAACTACTTAACATAAAATCTTCGTACTCTTCTTTCCAAATTGACTTTTTTATTTATAAATTATACAGTATTACGTTCACGACAGACCCGATAGCGAGAGTCAAATACAGTCTTGATATTTATTTCTATGTCGCATTCCTGCTTTCTCTCTCTCGCAAGCATCTGTAAACAGAAGAGTAGACACGATACTCGAATTTCGGACTTTCCGAATATCTCGCCATTAAGATACGCCCAGACTGGGCACTGTGCCTGGGTCGGCATGAACGGAACTCTGGCTCTAAATATAAATTGCATTGTACTAAAATACGCACCGCTTTGATCACAAATAAAAATTTCTCGTTCTAAAACAGTAAATGTCTTTATAAGCAACCGAATATTGTAAGATATAAAAGAAATGTAGTCCACTGCAGCAGGTCTCACAAGTAGAAAACATAAATGAACAATACCTCCTTTCCAGTAATCCCATATGACAGGCTCCATAATATTTGATTTTAAAACAGAGGTAACCTGGCTTTATATGGCAAGTGTGCCAAGAGTTCTTGTTTACCAGCGTTTACTTCACCAGTGTTACTTATATAAAAAATAACGCATAGCTACCTAACATCCAGCAACGCCGTATGGTTGCAAGACTATGTTTGTACTATAATATGTTTCACAACTTTCCTTATAACTGTCCTATCTAGCCTTCTCATCGTTCTTCAGCCCCCACAAGCCACTACAAGACCGTTTACCCTCCTCCTGCTTGCACCGTCACCCTTTTTCACTCCTTATTTGTCTAAAAAGCTCGTGACTGGAACAATATTCCCACATGTGTCATCCTTCATACAAAACAGTACCATTTCAAGACAACCATAGAGACATTTTATTTATTTATTCAGGGTACCCATAAAGGCCCTCCAAAGGAGGGTATTACATAGGGGGGGGGGGTGATAAAATTCTAGTAAACACGATGCAAGTATCAACAACAATTACAACAAAAATATTACTAAGTTATAACTATAACATAAAAAGAGAGAAAGAAAAACAACAGCAAAATATTCTACACATTTCCGTCACAGCGAAGTAGCTCTTGGAATTTTTTTATGTCAATTTCTGTTGCAATGTGCGATGGCAAGTAATTCCATTCAATGATAGTGCGAGGAATGAATTAATGAGCATAAGATGATAAATGTCACTTTGCGCGTTTAACTTTGAAGGCATGATGAAGTCGTGGAAATATGACATCAGGTGACTGAAACAAATCACTGCCCAGTAGTGGATGGTGATAAAGCTTATGGGAAAGTGTTAACCGAGCGTATTTATGACGACATGAAGTCTTCCAGCTCAGGACGATGTTTTAATGCTATGACGCTTCTGAAAAGTGAGTAGTCTCAAAAAATAAAATCCACAGCACGGTTCTGCAAGGATTCAATGTTGGCGATAACATAGGCTTGATTAGGGTCTCAAAGAACCGCGGCATATTAAATTTTAGGGCGTATTAGAATGATATAAGCAAGTTTCTTGACGTGCATAGGAGCGTGTTTGAGAGTACGTTTAAGAACACCAAGTGAACGGTTAGCAGCAGCTAGGGTGAGGTCGATATAGTGACGTCATGTTAATTTAAACTGAAGGTGCACCCCAAGCTATTTCTAAGTGTTTGTTAGTTCTACAGCATTGTCATTGAGCGTGTAAGTGGTTGAAAGTAGTACGACGAGTGCAAAATATTTATTTTGTTTTAGAAATTTTTAAAGTCGTTAATCAGGATGAGGACCATGAGCTTACTGTGTTCAGGTCAGATTGAAGGAGCTGGCGGCCAATGTCAATATTTAGGTTACGGTAAATTACGCAGTCATCTGCGAAAAGACGAACTCTAGATGTTACAAAGGCAGGCAAATCATTAATATAGTTTAGAAAACGCTAAGGACCAAGCACGCCCTCAATTGGGGTACACTAGATGTCACATAAGTCGAAGAAGAGTTAGAATTATTAACTGAGGTGTACTGAGAAATAGAAGAAAGTCCTTAATCCAGGCGAGCACATTAGGCTGGATGTTAAGTTGTGCTAATTTTAGTAGAAGTCTGTGATGAGGAACCCGATCGAAAGCTTTTGGAAAATAAAAAAAACTGCGTCGACCTAAAAGCCCGCCTTAAGGGATGATTGTAAGTCATTAACAAAGCTAGCTAGTTGATTGTCACTTGAAAAACCCTTGCAAAAACCATGCTGATATTTGAAAATAATGTTATGGTCGTCGAGGTAGGTAATGACTTGGGGTATGAATGATATGCTCTAGAAGTTTGAAAAAGTTTCTAGTTAACGAGATGGGTCAATAGTTAAGTGGGGAGGAACTTTCACCTCATTTGGATATATTTATTACCATTGCTACACGCCAGTCATTAGGAATTAGTCCGTTTGATAAAGACTGCGTGAATAAAAAGGACATTATAGCGGAGAGGCTTCAGGGTGTATTCTTTAGTATCTTATTGTTAAAGCCAAGGTGATCCGAGCTACTTATAATTTTGATATTGTTTAATAAAGCTGAAATACCTGCTTCGTTATAACTATGGTAGGCATGCAAATGTCATGAAATGTATTTATGACAGGAGATGAGCTAACGTCTTCTTTGGTAAAAACTGATCAGAAGGTAACGTTAAGAACCTGAGCACAATGAATTTATTGTCTATGACGCTGTTACTCTCGGAACGCAAACTGTCAGGATGAAAGTTTGGCTTTATGATGCGCCAAAATTTGCGGGGGTTGTTGGTTAAGCTAAAGGACAAGTCATGATTGAAAAACTGATGTCGAGTGGATTTTAATAATGACTGGTATTCTTTGTCGCATTTCTTATACTTTTCCCATGTGCCTAAACTACCATGTATTTGGCCTGCCGGTAAAGACGCTTTTTTGTGTTATTCCTACGCCACAACTTAAGAATAAACTATAGTGTATCGCTGTTACATAATATAGACATAAGAGGCAAAACGTTGTCGATAATATTGTTACGGGGATTTGCTTAATGTAACAGCACTGCGATGGGCTGAACTCGACGCTGAGACTTCAGTAGCCGTGTAGTGTCCACTCTGTCAGCGTCGTCCTCTTTCTCAACGCTTTGTCGTGCCCGTGTTCCTCGGTCGCCGTCTTCGTCAGTGAGCACATCACTTTGGTCCCACGTTTCCAGGTAACACTACCCTCCTCGGCAAAAGGCAACGTCCCGGTGCGTATTAGGCGTGCGATGTGGAGGGGGAGTAATATGGCTTTAGGCGGGCGACATGTACGATTTCGGAAGTGGGTGTAGCAGTCGGTGACTTTGGGTGGAGCGGTGAAATCTCATAGGTCACGTCGGTCACTGGGCGTAGTACACGGTAAGGACCTGTGTAGTGGGGCAGAAGTTTTTGACACAACCCCACACTACGGCACGGAAGCCAGAGCAACACCAGAGATCCGGGAGGATAGTGCACATCGCGGTGGTGAGCGTCGTAGCAGCGTTTTTGAGCTTCTTGAGAGATGGTGAGATTGTGACGAGCAATCTGGCGATCAGCGTCGGCTCGGGCGATGGTATCGCGGGCATAGGTTATGACGGGGCCAGCGGCGGGAAGCAAAGTGTCGAAGGGCAGTAAAGGGTCTCTTCCAAAGAGAAGATAGAATGGAGAGTACCCAGCAGTGTGATGACGCGAAGAGTTATATGCAAAGGTGACAAATGGCAGACTAATATCCCAGTCGCGATGACTGTCGGATACGTACATTGCGAGCATGTCGGTGAGTGTGCGGTTAAGACGCTCCGTAAGGCCGTTCGTCAGAGGGTGATACGCAGTGGTGAACTTGTGCAGAACGGAGCAAGAACGAAGTATTTCCTCAACAATTCGAGAAAGGAAACAGCGGCCACGGTCGGTAAGTAGTTGACGGGGAGCACCATGGTGTAGTATGACGTCGCACAAAAGGAAGTCAGCAACGTCTGTGGCGCAGCTAGTTGGAATGGCGCGAGTGTTCACGTACCGCGTGGCATAATCGGTGGCCTCAGCGATCCATTTGTTTCCTGACAAGGACTCGGGGAAGGGCCCTAGAAAGTCAAGGCCAACACGAGAAAATGGCTCAGTCGGGATAGCAATCGGCTGCAGGTGTCCAGGTGGTAGCACAGGGGGTTTCTTCCGGCGTTGACAGAGGTCGCAAGCGGCTACATAACGTTGGACAGAGCGGTAGACTCCAAGCCAGGAGAAACGCCGGCGCACGCGGTCGTATGTGCGTGAGAGGCCAAGATGACTAGCAGTAGGAGCGTCGTGCATTTGTTCGAGAACGGCAGAGCGTAGGTGTTGGGGAACGACCAGCAAGTGCTCAGCGCCAGTCACGGCTGTGTGTGCGGAGGCGGTCAATAAGAGAACTAAGGGTTGGGTCCAACCGCTGTTCGTCGGCTATGTGGGAAAAGTCCGATATAGAGAAGACACAGGGGTCCGACTCATGGTCAGTAGAGGAAGGGGGATCGACGGGATAACGGGACAGACAGTCTGCATCGTGGTGAAGCCGACCGGATTTGTATACAACGGAAAAGGTATACTCCTGCAAGCGCAGTGCCCAGCGGCTGAGGCGGCCAGCAGGATCCTTGAGGGAAGAGGGCCAACATAAGGCGTGGTGATCGGTAATTACAATGAAGGGTCGACCAAACAAGTAGGGTCTGAATTTTCCAACGGCCCAAACGAGAGCCAGGCCCTCCCGTTCCGTAATAGAATAGTTCTTTTCTGCTGATGACAGGAGACGACTGGGGTAGGCAATAACGCAATGTTGGCCGCGTTGTCGCTGTGCAAGAATGGCACCAATCCCGTGGCCACTGGTGTCGGTGCGAAGTTCCGTTTGGGCAGACGGGTTGAAATGGGCCAACACAGGAGGATTGGTGAGAATAGCGATGAGGGTGGAGCATGCGTTAGCTTGCTCTGGTCCCCATGAGAAAGGAACGCCTTTCTTCAGCAGATTGGTGAGAGGACGAGCAATAGCGGCAAAGTTTGGGACGAACCGGCGAAAATAAGAACACAGTCCTATAAAGCTGCGGACAACACGGGGTGAACGGGGAAATGGAAACGCACTGACAGCGCGAACTTTGTCGGGATTGCGTTGCACGCCGGTGGCATTCACCAAATGGCCAAGCACTTTAAGTTCGTGGCGACCAAAACTGCACTTCTTTGAGTTCAGTTGAAGTCCGGCACGGCGGAAAAGTGCCAAGATGGAAGAAAGGCGACGAAGATGGCTTTCGAACGAGGGCGAGAAGACAATCACGTCATCCAAGTAACATAGACAAGTCGTCCATTTGAAGCCGCGGAGTAAGGAGTCCATCATTCGTTCAAACGTGGCAGGGGCGTTGCAAAGTCCAAAAGGCATAACCTTAAATTGGTAAAGTCCATCGGGTGTGACAAAAGCTGTCTTCTCGCGGTCTTGTTCGTCAACAGAGATCTGCCAGTAGCCGCTACGAAGGTCCATGGAGGAAAAGTAGCGAGCTCCATGTAAACAGTCCAAGGCATCGTCTATTCGCGGCAGCGGGTAAACATCGTTCCTTGTAATCTTGTTCAGATGTCGATAGTCGACACAAAAGCGCCAACTGCTGTCTTTCTTTCTGACGAGCACGACAGGAGATGCCCAGGGGCTGTTCGAAGGTTCGATGATATCGTTGCCCAACATCTTGTCGACCTCCTGCTGGATGACTTGGTGCTCAGAAAGGGACACACGATAAGGCCTCCGATGTACAGGCTTTGCATCACCGGTGTGAATGCGGTGAGTCACAACTGATGTTTGGCGCAGAGAACCGGCAGCAAAGTCAAAAATGTCGGAGAAAGATAACAAAAGGTTGTGCAGGTCCTGCTGAGGTCAGAGGCAATCATTGCGGAAATAGGGTCGGTAATTGTGGTGAAGAGTACGGGTGTTGGAAGGACGCTTGAATGTGGGCCAGGAGTGAGTGCACAAATAGTGCAGTCTGTGAGAGGGGACAAGGTAGCAAGGGATATTCCTTCGGGGAGAACTTGGGGTGACAGACTGAAGTTCAGGATAGGAAGGTAGGTGCTGTTCTGTGTAACGCGTACGATGAGATGAGGAAGAACGACGTTGCGGTCGAGAAAGACCTCGGTGATAGGGCAAGCAAGATAGTCACCGTCAGGCACAGGCGGGAAAGGTAACAGAGGTAGGTAAACAGCAGAGTCAAGGGGCAGGCGAGCGAACTCAGTGGAGCGAAGGCGGGGTGCAGATGGAGGATGTTCTGAGCAGACAGGTAGGTCCAAACGAAGAAGGCCGCTGGAGCAGTCGATAAGGGCAGAGTGGGCCGTTAAAAAGTCAAGGCCGAGGATCACATTGTAAGGGCACTGGTTGAGGACGGTGAACAAAGCAGGGATGTGATGACCAGCAAGGGTGACTCGGTAAGTGCACAGGCCAGTGACGGCAGCAGTACTGCCATCGGCAACACGAACGGTGGTCGAAGCGGCGAGGGTCTGTACTTTCTTGAGGCGGCGGCAAAACGATAAGCTCGTGATCAAGACTTGGGCACCAGTGTCAATAAGGGCAGAGACGGGAACAATATTAGTGAGGGTAGCATTGAATAAATCCCAAGTTCGCTCAACAGTGCGCAATAAATATTGATTCTTGAAATGGACAGCGAAATAATCTAATTCAGTGTTAATTTTTTCATAATTAGCTCTGTTGTAACATCTTATTTGTTTAACAGTAGTTTTCTTTTGGTTAAAAGAACCGAAAATGCGTCCTGTTATTACGTCGGCATCTGAAATGCCATCTAAATTAATTACGTCTAAACAAATGTCAGGATTATTTGTTAGTAATAAACCAAGAATGTTGGCGGTGCTCGATGTGCGAAGTGTAAGATTGGTGATAAATTGCGATAGCGAAAAATAAAGACATGATAGAAGTAACATGTGAGCTTCGGTTTCACTCGCTCTGACAGATTGTGTTGACTAGTTTACACTAGAGAAGTTGAAGTCGCCAAATATTAGTAGTGTAGAGTTAGGGAAACGCGTACAAATTCCACACAGAATTCGATTAAATTCGCCAAAAAAGCAAACAGTCATACTAGAAGGGCTGTAGATAGCGCCAATGATTACATCAATTGAAAAGCATTTTAAAGAAACCCATACACATTCAAGAAAAGAACTAATCATCACAGGTACAGCTAACAAATAGTCTTTTACCGCCAAGAGTACGCCGCCTCCTCTACGATTTTGTCTGTCGTTTCGAAAGATACTAAAACGTGTTTCGCTGACAAAATTGTGCGTATCAGGAACTAAGTGAGTGAGCCATGTTTCAGTTAGCGTTATTTCTGATGCGGAGCTTGAGTCGATTAGTGAAGATATTTCAAAAGCCATCGATATAACACTTCTGATGTTAGTGTAAAGGAAAGCAAGGATCTTATTGGTATTTCATGATGATTTTTGTGAAGAAGGGGAAGCTTATGTCTTATTTGAGATAAAAGAGGAACGGCACTCTTCCGTGGATTGGCGAAAAACGCAGACAAAGCGGGCAGCCTGAATGTCCCACATATAGACGTCATTTGTGCGGCTTATGAAAGGCGAGACGAATGCAGTCCCCTTGTCTTTTTACAGATTTGGCGTACTGTCAGAGATTACCGCACTTTTGTCGGACGGCATCAGAGTAATCGCGAGAGATGCTGAAACGTGTGTCCTTCAGCTTGGAACCGTTGTACAGCACCAGTTCCACATCTTTATCATTATATAAGTTAGCAATGATAGTTGGCATCTTTTGTGTCTAGAAACGACCCAAACGATGCGCTCTCACGATCGAAGACGGCACTACAGCAAGCTTACTGGAACAAAATTCACCTACGAGTTGCTCCGAAGTCCCAGTTTGCTTTCCCACCCCTCATGTAAAGCCCTCTCCCAAGGGCCCTTGAGGTATCTGAAATAAATAAATAAATAATTTCAAGACTGACACGGGCCCAGATGTGCACATCGTTTTTCTTCCGGCCAAGTGTCATCCTGAGGGAAGAAGGGAAAGATCTAAAGTGAAAAAAAAAATGGTTGGTCGCAGAGACAGCCCCACTCACAAAAACAAGCACGAATCGCTGAACCAGTTATGAACAGGAAAATGAAAACAGAAAATATCGGAAACTATTTTGTTCTACAAAAAACATCGAAGAGGACAGAAGCTGCGCACGTGTTTGGCATTTTAACTCCGAAAACATCTAGTAGAAATGCAGTTAACCGGAACAGCAAGAAATTCGCATGGAAATTATTTACCGCGTGTTTATATCCGCATGACATTTAACTAGAAGCATATTTTCTGCGGTTCCATGAAACTCTACGTTAACAGTAAGGAATGCCTGCGAGAGAGGCGACGTTTTCGAGGGAAATGAAAGAGAGAGACAGAGTAGAATGCCCTGTTTTCTGGTGTCTGTAAAGAAATGCATAACTGCACAGAGGTTCTTTTTTTTCAATTTTCATTTTTTAACCTTGAGAATCTCTTGTTTATTTTCTCGTTTTCACAAAGAGATGTGGTCTCTATGTTTAGCAACATTGCTGCTCCAGAGCTAGTCAGGAGAAAAGAACCAACGTTAGCAATTGAGCGCTTTTTTTTTCATTTCATTTAATTTCATTTTTATTTCCTTAATGACCATATTTGAGCGGCATTGCATAAGAGCAGAAAATAAGGACCCTCTTAGCGACAAATATTGAATCCGTTCATCGCTCTTTAGACAACAATTGTGTGTTTTCCTCTCGTCTTCGGAAGTCTATGTTATATTTTCTGAGAACTGTGCAGTTAAAAGAAGCTGGTAACCGCACTCGGAGATTGTCGCAACCAATTCACCAAGGCAGCAACACGTCGCGGTGCTACTTGCTCTATTTACCGTTCCCCATTCTGAAAATTTCTTTGTTACGGCTATCTTCAATTAGAGGACGGGAACCTTGTTCTTCAACCTGGCTGCCTTTTCGCCGTCATGGACCGCATTTCTGGCCTGCGCTTCCTCGTCAACACTGATGCCGAAGTCAGCGTACTGCCGTCCACCAAGGCCGTCCATGCTTCCAAGTCACATGGACCTATTCTGTGTGCGGCCAACTCAACCTCCATCGCAACGTATGGTCTCCGATCCCTCACTCTAGATATTCGCCTGCGGCGCACATTTCGATGGGTCTTCATCGTCGCTGATCTACATCAACCCATCCTCGAATCCGACTTCCTGACGAATTTTGATCTGACCGTCAGCATGCGTTGCCATCGTCTCATCGACAGCAAGACGCGCCTTTCCAACACTGGCGTTATATCGCCTGTCACTTCCACTGGCATCCGAACTCTGATTTCGTCATGCCCGTGCATCCAAGTACTCGCAGACGTTCCCGAGGTCACGAGGCCTTGAAATCTCCATCAGCCACCCAAGCACGGTATAACCCACCACATTGTCACGCGCTGTCCACCTGTCGCAGCTCGTCCGCGCCGCCTCTTCGGTGAGCGTCTGGCTATTGCAAAACGGAAATTCAACCACATGCTCCAGCTCACACGGTCCACGACAGCTATCCCCTTATACACATTCAAGGCTTCACTGGACATCTGGAAAGCTGCAATATCTTTAGTAACGTGGGCCTTGTCAAGGCGTACCACCAAATTTCCGTTGAGCCGGTCGATATTCCGAAGACAGCCATCACTACACCCTTCAGACTGTGAGTACGTGTGCATGCCATTTGGGTTACGCAACGCAGCTCAAACGTTCGAAAGATTCACTGCTGAAGTGACGCATGGACTCCCGGCGGTATTCGCCTACATCGACGACATCCAGGACGCGAGTCGTTCTCCACAGGATCATAAGCGTCACCTCCGGGAACTCTTTCAATGCCTACAATAGTTTGGCTTGGTCGTCAATGCCCAGAAATGTGTTTTCGGCTCTTCTAGGCTCGAGTTCTTGGGCCACCACATCTCGGTGCTCGGAATTTGTCCATTGCCTTCTCACGGCCAGGCTGTTAAGGACTTTCCAGCACCGTGAGTTCTTGGGCCGAGTGAATTTTTCACGGCGCTTTATTCCGCATTGCGCCGAGCTTCTTCATCCCCTGACTGACCTTCTCCGCACCACGAAGTCCGCATCCTCCACGATTTCCTGGTCTCCCGAAGCTCAGGTCGCTTTCACGGCTGCAAAACAAGCCCTCGCCTATTCAGTCGTCCTCATCCACCCTAGTACTTCACGCCCACTCGCATCATGGTGGATGCTTCTAGCGTGGCCATTGGTGCGGTTCTCCAGCAGCAAATCGACTCCAAGTGGCTCCCTCTGGGATTCTTTTCTCGGAAACTCAAGTTTGCCGAGATTCACTACAGCGTATTTGGCCGTGAGCTGCTCGCCATCTACTCCACCATCCAGCACTATCGCCACTTCTTGGAGGGCCAGCCACTTTACGTTCTCACGGACCATAAGCCTCTGGTGTATGTGTTCCATACGCACTCTTCGAAGTATGTCGTCCGAGAACTTCGTCAGCTAGCCTACATATCCGAGTTCACAACCGATCTTCGAGATATCAAAGGCACCGATAACGAGACAGCTGACGCACTTTCACGCATTACCACCATCGGCGTGTCTTCACCTGCTGTGGACTGGCAATCTCTGGCCCGGGTGCAGCTTGAAGACCCTGAGCTGCAAGCCCTGCGTGCCCACCCCCGAGCCCTCCGTTTGCAGCTCGTGCCTCATCCGTTTGTACCCTGATCGCGCTGGTGCGACATATCATCGGCTATACCGCGACCGCTCATCTCGGAGGCCTTTTGTCGTGCCATTTTCCATTCCCTCCACGACATTTGCCATCCTAGCATTCGAGTCACGCAGCGCCTCGTTACCCAGCGGTACGTCTGGCCGAACATTAACACGGACGTTTGCCAGTGGACCCGCTCGTGCCTTGCTTGCCAGTCCGTCAAAGTGACACGCCATACCCAGACTCCCCCTCAGTCTTTCCTGCCGCCTGGATCGCGCTTTGGCCATAATCATTTTGACCTGGTTGAACCGCTTCCCCCCTCTCAGGGCTACAAGTATATTCTGAAGATGGTTGACCGCTTCACCCGTTGGTCCGAAGCCGTGCCAATTCCAGACATTACTACGCAAACAGTTGCCAGAGCTTTCGTTTCAGCGTGGGTTTCCCGCTTCGGCTGCCCCGGCATTGTTACCACGGATCGCGGCCGCCAGTTCGAATGTGCTCTCTTCCCTTCGCTCACACGGCTACTCGGACTAAACACTGCCGCTACAAATTATACCACCCCTGTGCCAACGGCATGGTCGAGCGGCTCCATCGCCAGCTCAAGGCTGCCCTCACTGCGCGCCTGGATCGCGAGCACTGGGTCTACCACCTCCCTATGGTGTTTCTAGGCCTACGTGCCGTCCTGCGTCGTGACCTTGGCTGTTCGGCGGCCGAACTCGTCTTTGGTACATCCCTGCGGCTTCCCGGAGACTTGTTCGTACCTTCGGCTCCCTCTTCCCAGCCCCTACAATACCTCCATCGCCTAAAAGACTGTCTTCAGAATCTGCGCCCAGTACCACCTTGCTAATCTGCCCATCAAGTTTTTGTGCACCCAGACCTTGCTTCCTCGACGCATGTTTTTCTCAGGCGAGACGCTGTAAAGGCGCCTCTTACCCCCTCATACGACGGCCCGTACCGCGTCATCAACAAGACGACAAAGTTAGCGACAATCCTGCCTGATGGTCGTGAAGAATCATCTCTCTATATCGCCTCAAACCCGCGTACCTCAAGAAACCTCCCCAGGAGCTCCCCTCAGATGTTCCCGGCTTATCTGCAGACCTGCTTGCCGCCGTAGCACCTCATCTCTGCCCCGCCGGCGCGTACATTTTGCCGTTCCGTCTAGGCGGGAGGGGGGGGGGGGGGGCTATAGCGCCCGCCGACGCTATCAAGCGGCGGCACTGAGATCAGCGTTACCAGCCCTTGTTAGAGGAAAATAAAGTTATACAGCGCGTGCTCGGAGCGCAAGCATACACGGGCTGTTCAGAAATAGAAGCGTGATTCCGTTCCCTCAACGGTAGGGTCCTCTGAGTAGCGTCACCTGGCGACAGATAGCGGAAATATTGTAAAAATGAATAAGAGCGCATTTAAAGCCTGCCGTACTAGATGCCTCAGTGGCGCAATGGTGGGGATAAAAACGAAGACGCTGTTCCAAGCGGCTGCGTTTCTCGATGTTCTCTACTTAAAGGCTTCAATCGGCCTCTGGCCGAGGTACTGCTCAGGATAATGCCAGCAGTACGGAATACCGGATTGTTTTGCCCCGTCTCCACAACTGGTAAGCTGGTCGCTGACTCCGTTTTCTTGCATGCGGACCTTGCCGGACGCCCGTACCGGGCACAAGACTTCAGAGACTCCCTTCCGAATTTTGTGGACCTCAAGGAAATTAGTTCAATTGGCCAATTTCAAATGTCCCATGTATGGATGGTCACCTGTAAATTGGACCTTGCCGGACGGCCCGTACCGGGCACAAGACTTCAGAGAATCCCTTCGGAATGTTGTGGACCTCAAGGAAATTAGTTCAATTGGCCAATTTTAAATGTCCCATGTATGGACGGTCATCTGCAAATCGGCACAGTCGAAAGAGAAATTGGTGGCTTGCAGTGATCTCATTGTTAAGGTGCGCCGTTGTGTCGTCGTGGACCCAGAACCAAAAGTTGTGAAATTGAAGCTTCTGTGGCTTCCCGAACGCCTGGAAAACGCCTTCATACTTGAGGCACTACAGGCTTACGGGAAGGTGACCTAGATTTCGACGGAAAATTGGAAAGTGGCGGAAATGGAAGATTTGAGAACTCTGAACCGGGATGTTGTTGTGTCTCGCGCTGAAGGAGTCGGCGTTGGCGACGTCCCACATATACTGACTATTTGTGGTATACAGAGCTTTGTTTTAATACCAGGAAGGCCACCGCTATGCCTCCGATGCAACCGTGCTGACCACATTCGTAGGAACTGCCGTGCGCCGCGTTGTGACGACTGCCGACGCTTCGGTCACACCGCAGAAGAGTGCGTCGTTTCCTATGCGGACAAGCTGCGGCATCGTGTGCGGCCACCGGACGACGCTCTACAAGAGCATATTATGTACGCCACAGTAGTGCTTGACGCGGCTGCTGTCCTCTCAGCTGCTACTGTGGGCAGGGCTACCACAGCTAATACAACGGTTGTTTCTCAAGGTGACTCCAAGGTGACTCCAAGGAATGTGAGACGCTGCTTCGATATTTTACGCCACATCCCGCACATGATAGGGAGCCTGGCACCTGTTCTAATCCTGCCAAAGATACCGCCTCGGTTACTCCAGCCACTGAGGTCAATGCCTAGGAAGAGCTTGCAGGTCGGGCCAATCTACCTGCAGCTGAGGCCGGCCCTCCTGTTAAAGAGCATCTTCATAAGCGCCGGGGAAAATACGCATCTGAATCGAGTGAAGATGATGATCTGGTAAGCGTGAAGCATTGCCGCCGGCGGCGCAGGTCGAAACACAAGGGGAAGTGCCAACGTTCGCGTTCCTGCAGTCGTGGTGGAGGTCCGGAGGCGAGGTCCGGAGGCGACGTCGCCGTTTCTGCAGAGACAAATGCAAGCCTAGTTAGCACTTGTGTGGTCACCATGGCGAACCTGAGGAGCTAGTGTTTGCAACGCTGAATGTGAGAGGCCTTAGGCCTCATCAGAAGCGGGTGCAACTTCGTCGACTTTTCAGCAGCAGGCGGTTTGATTTGGTCGCCGTCCAGGAAACGAAAATTGAGAGTGAGCAGGATACAGAGAGGGCACTAGGACCTTTTGTGTCTGATTACAATGTTATCTTGACGCATGCTATTGGTTTTTCGGCGGGTTGCTTCTTGTTTCTGTGAAAGGCTCTCCTTTATTCTGCGTTCTCTTATCTTACTATACTGACTCGGAAGGGCGGCTAATAAGCTGATTTTTTTGCTCCACGGGAAGCCATGGAGACTAATCAATATGTATGCTTTTAATAGTGCAGCTGAGCGTGCTGATATGCTTGAAGCCATGGCTAACCTCTTAGATTTTGATAAGAATGTTGTGCTAATGGGAGACTTTAATTGTGTATGTTACCTGAATGATCGTGCTGGGCCTAGTGTACACAGAGACAGAAGTGGTGAAATGTTGTTGCGTGTTATAGATGCCTCAGGACTCATAGGTACAGGGGCCTCATGGCATGCAACTACACTATCCACGCATATCCAGAGGAGGTCCCACGCGCGCCTAGACAGGATTTATGTTTCTTCCACGCTGATTTCCCGTGATGTGTTGTGTGAAACTGTACCGGTTTCCTTTTCAGATCATTTTATGGTGGTTGCTCGGCTCGGGAGAACTTACTGTTCAAATTTAAGCCGCAATGGGAGCTTTGGAAGCTAAATTCCTCACTTGTAAAAATGATGAGGACTTTGGTTTTCGGATACGCTCCCAACTACAAGTGTGTTTGACAGGTGTCATGGCAATATTTGCCGCATGGGAGCTGTTTAAACAGGAGGTGCGAGCGATAGCTATTGAAATTGGGTCTGTTAGGTCATTTTACAGGAACTTTCAAGAGAGGACATTGCATAAGAGTTTGTATAATCTCTATGAATTAGAAGGGAGGCACCTGGAGTATATTTAGACGAAATTGCTAGGATAAAGTGTGACCTACAAAAACAGGGCGCTGAAAGATACAGGGGTGCCCGAGTTCGATCGCGTACAAATCGTGCTTTGCACTCTGAAACCCCTACGCGACAAGCTCTACTTGATGAGCACCGTAATGCTACTGCCAAATTGATACCGGGAATGATGTCCAATGGCACCCTAGTAACGAAAACATGTGACATCATCTCTGTGCTTGTGAGGTATTACAGGACACTGTTCAGTGACGCTTCTGCTACTTCTAATTCGGATCTACAAGCTGACTTTAAAGCTCTTATAACGCCTTTATCAGATGAAGACTGTCGTCTTATCAATGGTCATTTCACGTTGGAAGAAATAGAACACGCAATTGACCATTTACCCCTCTCTAAAACACCTGGCCCTGATGGCATATCGGGCAAGTTTTACAAAACCTTTAAACATTTGCTGAGCCCTGTCTTGCTGCAGATCTGCGCTTTAAGTTTTCATGTGGGGGTCCTTCCTCAGTCCTTTACTAGGAATCACACAGCCTTAATTACAAAGAGTACGGATAAAGAAAAATTGCTTTCAGTGGATGGCTACAGGCCAATCACGTTGGCAAATGTGGACTACAAATTTTTTGCGAAAGTTCTATCAAATCGTTTACAGTATGCCATGACGGTTCTCATTCGCCCTCATCAGACGTGTGGCTTGAGGGGACGCTGCATACAAAATAACATACATATTGCAACGTACAATTCTCGAATCTTGCTCTGGCTCTTATGAACAGCTTGCTCTACTCCAGATTGACCTTGCGAATGCATTTTATCGTGTGCGGCATTCGTTTCTATTTCCTCTTCTCGAGCGTGCAAATGTTGGATCAACTGTACTGAAAAGGGCGCAACTTTGTTACGACAACTGTTCCACTCGCTTGATTGTTAATGGTCACCTCTCAGCTCCTGTGCCAATTCGATCATCCGTGAAGCAGGGCTGTCCTATGCCAACGCTACTCTTTGCCCTCTACCTAGAGCCACTTTGTTTGAGTGTACTGGAAAACCACAGTATCCGTGGTTATGTTGCCTTCAGTAATGAAGTCAAAGTGCTTGCGTACGCCGACGATTTGGAGTTTTTCTGCAAAGACAAACCCAGCATTGACAAAATTATAACCACCATTGAGCAGTTTGACATTGTGTCTTGCGCTCAAATGAATTAGTCTAAAAGTTCGGGTCTGTGGTTCGGTTCATGAGGAGCAATGCCGACTCATTATGCTGGAATTGAATGGCCTCGTGTTCCCTCTAAATACCTTGGAGTTCCCCTTCATGCATTCAAGTTTAGTGGGCGTTGATGGAAACATAGGGTCACGGCACTGAAACGCTATGCTCAGACTTTTGTTCCGCACCACCTATCAATTGTAAGCCGAGCGCAGGCATGTAACATGTTTTTTGGCTACATAACTTTATTAAGTTTTACAGGTACGTCATTGAGCGAGGAATTACATCCACAGTTTTCACCGAACGTTTGCGACGTTCATATGGTCGTCCAGTTTTGAGCCTATGCGGCGCGATAACTTATTCAGGTCTGTTTCTGCTGGCGGACTAGGTTTGACACATCTCTATGTCTCGAAAGTTAGTTACTCGTTTCTTCTTTTTCCGTAATAGCTCCCATCCAATTACCATAGCATCCCTGCAAACTAACCTAGCGAACCTTCTTCGAGACTTAGTGGTCTCTTCCAAAATTACCGATCGGCCCTTATTTGATTTTATGAAAGAAGTTTACGGTTCAGCGCGTTTCTGGCAGTTCGCTTCTCTTATGAGTATTTATTCTGTTTCACGGCAAAATGTATACCAAGATTTGATATCTATGTTGTTCCCACCTCCCTTATATCGTTCACTCTATTCTAATTATATGGGGCATGATGTGTTAAAAAGTGTGTGCAAAATGCCGATCTCGCCTTCTACTAAAACGTTTTTCTTTAAACTTCATGCCGAGGTTTTGCCTGTTAAAGTGTGGCTTCAGAAAAAAAATATTTTCGTTTCTTTTGTTAATTGCCGGTTATGTGGTAAACCTGAAATCATCGAACACTGTATTATTGGCTCCAAAGATGCAATAATATTTTGGGACGTTCTGCAAAGAACATTGAAGAAAGACTTTATTTTGAATTCCCGCAGTGTGCGTTACTTGATAACCACCGAACATGACCACAAACCCTTTTACGTGATTTTCTTCCTTGGACTGCACAGCCTGTGGAAAACGCGTATGTTGGACCGGAAGGCTGAACCTCTAGTCTCCCCCGCTACTCATTTCGGCCAGATGGTACACCAGCTTAGAGACACTTACGAAGAAAGTGACTATCAACCGGACTGGCTGCCATTGTTGATGTGTTGTCTTTCCTTGCCACCGTTTTAGTGAAGTGTGCTAAGTCGTATTCTAGTTGTGTGGTGTTGCGTGTATGTTCCAATTGGACTTTTCGCCTACAGGCTCATTACTCTCTAAATAATGTATATAACTCTACGCTGAATTTAAAATCATGTAATAAATACCATGCTAAAAAAAAAAACCCTCAGTGGCGCAATGGATTAACATTACTTACCTGAGCACTTAGCGAATAGAATAGATGCTCGATTCCTGTGTTTAAGTTTTTTTCTGATTTTGTTTTTTGAATTGCAACATTAAAATAAGCTACCAATATCTTTCCTGGGATGTGTTCCCCTTTAGGTCGCATCATGCCATGTTTTTAATTCTTATAAGCCACAATACCAGCCGTGAACACAGCCACTAAACAACAGCATGACAACGCTAACACTATTTAATTATTTTGAACGTAATCATTTTCTGCCTTTAGTGAGTGTATGTTACCTAGGTTGCGTTCAGACACACCTCTCGGTAGCAATTGCCGTTTAACCCACTGAGAGGCAACCATTGATGAGAAATAAGTTGCGGGACCCTACCGTTGAGGAGACGGAATTACGTGAATGAGAAGCCTGCCATGCTGGTCACCTTGGTGTGGTGCTGCGCTGCGACGCTGCAAATTTGCAACACCTCTATCAGTTGAAGCAGGTTTTTGTAATGCATCTTATTTTCACCTACAATACAGCCAGCCGCTCTGGTAAAGATGCCGTCAAGAGGTACGCGGGAACATACCTACTTCTTGATGTAAGCGGTTGCGCGGAAGTCAATACAGCTGTACCAATGTCCTATTGACCTAAGGGTCCCAAATAATTTGGCTCTCTGGAAGAAATGTGGAGCATGGCTCTGTCTTTGATGTATTGCAATATTACACTCTTCTAAATTTAAAGATGTGTCATGTTCGGCAATACGTCGTCCTCCATCTAAGTTCAATGTCGAGCTCACTCTGTATATGGCATCGAAGATTAGAAACATGTTGGACGCTTATAATTTCACATCGTGCTTTTCAACATACCCACATGGTTCCGTAGCTGAGGCAAATGTTTATTTTATTCTGTATCTGGTTCGTCTCAAAGTGTTTTATTCGCAACCTCGCTTTTTGGTATTATAAAGTACCACTCTAGGAGATTGTATGCTTAGGCACTCATAATAACTGAAAATTAAAGTGAAAATCTTGAAGATTACCTGAAAGTTTTAAAAAGAAAACAAGCCCACAAACCTGCTTCTATGCACATAAAATCAGCAGTCAAGCTACCATGCAGAATAGGAAAAAAGGAATCGCAAAGACTGGAGTAAAAGGCTTTATTTCTTTAAACTCTAAATTGGAAGTTTTCAGAAGAAACGAACATGTCTTGCGGAAATTCAACGCACCTGCCACAATTGGCTTCCTTCGAATAACCATGGACGCAGCGTCTCAATTCGCTGCTGTCAGCCACACATTTCCCAGTTGTTCTCGGAGGAAGGCTTGGGAAAGATAGGCTGAAGGTTTCAACCAGATGTTAGTTAGCGCATGAGTTAGCGAAGGATAACCGATGGTCTCTAAGAGTAACCAATTTCCAATTTCATTCCAAGATAAGGAAAGCATAGAAGGGGGCGGCAGAGAATTAGTGCGGGTGGATGAGGTTAAGAAGTTCGCAGGGGTCAAGTGGATGCAGCCAGCACAGGGCCGGATTAATTAGAGGCAAATGGGAGAGGCCTTTGCTTTAGGCTGGCATATTCCAGCTGATGATGATGATGATGATGATGTAGATTATGAATTATCGCCGCATGAACCACCTAGGACTCTGCGCCAGGCTGCCGCGTTTCGATAAGTGCCGGTAACAGCATCCCTATTTTTTGTTTTCGTTCTGGGCTCCGCTAGCCATCTGACCGACTGCGGGGCACAGCTGTGTCTCTCAATCCACACGCTACGGCGCCAGCGTGTTTGCGTCTTTAAAAGGGCAACTGGTCTCCTTTTCGGCATCTCTGCGTAGGAAATAAGTAACGTGGGCGATGCGATGTGACCGATGGGACCGATGTAGAACAATAACCATGCTTATTTAAGTTCTCGTCATCTCTCTTCCCGGTTTGGCACCATGCTGAAGAGGAAACTATTATTCGCCGAGTGCCCCTCCATTGGGCGTTTCATTAAGACCACGCACATGGCTCAACCGAACTGATTACTGGTTAGGCATTATATATAAAGTGAATTCCCCTCCAGGGACAAGTGTACAGGGCCCCCAAGAAGGCCGAACGTTCTACTTTTCAGTTCTCAGCATATAAATAAGCCTGTCAAGATCTATCTAAATTTCGGTCCGTCTCTGCTTCGGCGACAAGAGCACCATGTATGTCCAAGTTCCTGAAGCGGAAGCTTTCCTTAGCGTCTGGCAGCATTGTAATCGTAACCAGTGCTGTCTTAAATTAGAGTCGTGGTTAGCTCATTTAATACATACGGCGCTATAAGAAATGTCTTGTGATCAGGAGCCTTACAGTGCGGCTATGCCCACCCACTATAGTCGTTCTTTTGTACCTAATTTAAAAAACTGCTACCATGATATTGCTTTCGTATACTTAATGCGACACTGCTTTTGTTCTATTACGCCGAAGTCTATCAAGTGCATTGGTTGTATACTGCCAACGTATACTTTGCTAACCCATCTTAAAAACAGGACTTTGCAGATGAGATGGCGTCAGCCGTTTTCGCCTTTGTAACTGAACGTGCTGCCGGTGTGCAGGGGGCCGACTTCGTGAAAACTATTTTGTGAAGGAATGCTGGCGTGCACCTTCTTGGTGTCGCAGACGACGTATCATTCGAGTTCTTTCCCGGTTATAGCAGTAGAGTGGTGACTTACTGCACTGATATCTAATCTGCATACACAATGCGTGTCACCTACCTGAGTTTCAGGCCATAGCACGCCGGCCTCTGGGCGGATGCGTCTTTTGAAGAAAGCACGATAAAAGGGAAGCAAGCAAGATGCATTCCCGCTTTTAGGCAGTCAAACCGCCGCCTAAAGCACCACAAATGTGCCCGCCGAGAAACATAATTGGCGCTCGGTACTGCCGCAAGGAGCCAGCTTGCAGCCACAGCCGTGCGAGGCATTTTAGCCGGTGTAGAAAAAAAGACGAGTGCAACGGGCGCGAGCAGCACGTAGAGAAAGCGCTCGCAGCGCATATTTAACGGTCAACCAAGGCGACCCGGCGGCGTCGCGCCAGGTAACCGCCGCAGAATTTCGCCGCTGGGGGAGTAGCGCTCGCTGCCGTTGCACCGCCAAACTTGAGGTTGGGTTCCCCACTTGAAGTTAGCAGTGTGTCAATGTGAAATTCATACTTTAGCGTTATAGGGAATGTAGTCGTTAAATGCTATTTTACACCTTATAAAATTTGTGCGAAGTGGGAAAATGTGGTAAAGTACGTGGTTGAATTTAGCGAATGTAAATGCATTCACATTTATGCGGGATTACCGTGACGTATACCAAAGCATCCAAGACTTACACTGATAGAAAATAATGATTTTATAGAAGATAAAAATTCAGACTTACATTAAATTTCAAAACATGATGCAATTCAAGCTGATTGGCTGGTATATTAAACTCTTATGTATCTACAATTGTTGTAAATTTACCTTGAATAAACCATTAGTTGCATTCTCATTGCTATGTACCCGTAAGGTATACCACCATTTAGCTTAGCCAATCTATTTTTTTTATAAAAGGAAAAGTTTAATAAAGGGAGAAGACGAGCTGAAAATAACAAGACCGGAAGGCGCTTTTCCACATGACCTTTTATTTAATGAATTGCCTAATTTTATTACTGAATTAGGAGAAATGCTTTAGAAAAAAAAACAATGATTCTACTGGTTAATCTACTGGTTGTTGAGCCTAGTAATTTTATTCGCACGGGCACCTTATATCAATACCTTTTTTTGCTTCGCAATTCGCGCTGACTTAAGGTAGGGCTTTAGAAATCATTAGAAAGAGCATGCAATTAAAGCACGCAGGCAATATCAAGCAAAAAGAAAGAGAAATAGCAATGCGCGTTGAGAAAAGAAAAGCGAAATAAATCAATAGCGGATACACGCGTGCCGAAGAAGACGATAGTAATAGTGAGCCATATAAATATTTCGCAAATATCTATTTCGCTAACCGCATGCTTGGGTATGCCCGCAGAAAGTTTTCTTTATCGCCACCTGCATTGAAAATGTTATTGTACACCACACCTATCCGTCCGCAACTCGAGTATGCATCCTCCAACTGGGACCCCTGTAATATCGCATTAATAAATGAACTAGAGGCTGTGCAGAATCGAAGCGCCCGTTTCATAGTTGGAAATTGTCATCGGGCAGCAAGTGGTACGCGTATGAAATCTAACCTCAAACTTCAATCTCTATGTGCTCGCCGTAAAATTTCACACATTTGACTTTCCACAAGCTATATTACCACAACGAACAGCTGAAGGCTACCTGTATAAAAGAGCCATCTTTCATCTCGCCTCGCGTGGGCCACATTCGAAAAGTTGCTATTCCCCACTGTAGGACAATAACCTGCTCTAATTCCTTCCTTCCTAAAACACCGCTCTGTAATGCGAAAGCACTGAAGGTACAATAAATGAAATGAAATAAAATAAAATATCTCAATAATTTTGAACGCTTGCCGTTAAGTGTTTAACAAATTTACGTCTTGGGGCGGTTTCAATTACTTAATTATGGCGCTAGCAATTGTTGGCGTTGACTTCAGCATATTTGTACGAAGCGTGTTGCCAGTAGTGTCCCGAGAGCCTCGATCCATTTTATGTTCCACCAATCGTAGGTGCATGCACCCGGCGTAGCATGCATCCGGCACTACTCCCATTGTCACCCAGCCTAAGTGGAATCCAGGGATGTCGGCCAAGGCGTATTGTGTAACACTTGACCATGGTCGAATGTTTCACAACTACTGCAGCTTGTTCTGCGTGTGCGTACTGGATCTCGTGCTGTGCAGTTTATCCCTCATCTCACGCAAACCTAATTGTGATAAGCTAAGAGGACAACCACGGCGAGGCGTCAGACACTAGCTAGTAACGATGATGCCTCTATCACATAGGCCGGGGAAAATGTGTTCCTGGTGTGTCAACCTCGCAACCATCCTAATGGTACTGGTTGGCCACGACGGCAACTGATACGAGCTGAGAATGGTGAATCGCGCTATACAAATTTCGCTGATAAAAGAAAAGGGATCCAGAAGAAAGTAAGAGATTTTACAGAAAATCAGTGTGAAAGAAGCAAAGAGTGACTAAGGATCCACTAGAAAAAGAAGTGCACGAAACAACTAAGAGGCGGCTTTTTTCGTGATGCTGTGCGCCTCGAAGTAGAGAGAGCCGCAAATCCTCTTGTGATTGGGGCCCCATAATGAGATAAGGGGTAAACAGAGGAGCCATCTGTAACAGAGGAAAGAACATGGCCAAGAAAGACGAGCAATGGAAGCGAGCCTTGCTCAGATGCTATTAGGAGCCAAAAACAGCGAACCCTTGGAGAATAAAAGATGGCGGTGGCGAAATCGAGACTGGCGAAAGAAAGTAAAAAGATGATGCTTGGCAGAACATTAGACGGACATTGTTGAAATGGCTGTCGACGAGGAAAGGGAGGATGTGGAAGACAACAGAAGGGAGCGGCGCGGTGATGTAAGGGAAGAACAAAAATAAAAGAAGTAGAAATGAAGCATTTAGCAGAGCCTTCACCTTGTTACGCCAATGACAGTTTTCTTTGCTTAGTAGTAACGCAGAAGACATGGGTTTTCTGGTCAGTGTTTATTACAATGTTCATTACAATGTCGGTAGTTTTCAAATTTACCGAGTCATTCTTATGATTAGAGTAATAGTTTAGGGCGAACTCTCTGCGTTGTGATTTAACAGTGCAAGGTTCCGGCCACAAGGAACACTCGCCCTGGCAACGTTCAACGCTTGAAGCCAAGCTAGTGAAGGCAGTTTAGCAGTACTTTTAGAGGAATTAGAGGGAGTGATATGGGATTTGATAAGGCTTAGTGAGGTTAGGAGCCCAAATGAGGCATATACTGTACTGAAGGGCGGACCCATATTTTATTTATTTCTTATAAAACCCAAAGCACTGCAAGCGGCATTACAGGGAGGGGGAGGAGAGGGACAAAAACATCATTTGTGTAACAAATATGCAGTAAAAAAGAAAAACGCAATGAAAACACGACAAGTCCTACATCTAGTTTATAGCGTATCTAAAGAGTAGCAGCAAAAGGTCCGCAGGACATAATTGACACTACTTGTTCGGCCAGCCTATTCCAGTCCCTGATAGATCTTGCAAAAATGAAACCTTCTATGTATTCATTTTGCAGACAATTTTCTTGACCTTTAATGAATGGTCAAGCCGCAATGTAACGCAGTTTGAGGCCTTAGTCTACAAGTGACGGTAATGGCAGTCTTCCTGTAATAAATATAGTGGTAAACTTTTAACCCCAATATATATCGGCGTGTCATCGATGTTTAACGGAGAGTCGAGAGCTAGCAGCATTGTTCCTGGCTAACAAGAGTATAGCTGGTAATATTGTTACGGACAAGCAACGATGAAGAAGCGGGCAGTGGCGCGGGCAGGAGCACTCGCGCTAGGCTCACTAACTTATTCATAAAACGTCATCTCACAGTCATCGACCATGCTCTGTCTGTCCTCTGTTATCCTGATTTCGTCGGCTTGCCACATAGTAGCAATATAGAAGAATTCTATACCATTAATGAGAGAGTAGCAGGAATCATAATTTTAAGAATAATTAGCGGTATAAGCTGAAGGTTCTACATATCTATGCGTCAATATGTAGTCATGATGACCAGGCATTTCAATGCTTCTACGAAGATGTAGAGATGAAAGTAAATATTCAGTGTACTTTGCTAATGCGTGGCTTCAATGCCAAGGTAGGGAAAAAGCAGGATGCAGTCCAGGCAGTGGGTGACTATGGAATTTGATCTAGGAAAAGCAGAGTGGAGTTACTAGGTGAATTTGCAGAGCGCAATAACCTAAGAATTATGAATACCTCCTTCAGCAAACGGAAGAACCGGAAGTGGACATGGAAAAGTCCTAATGGGGAGACAAAAAATGCAATTGACTTCATACTGTATTATGACCCGGCCATTAAGCAGGATGTAGAGGTTATCGGAAAGGTACGATGCAGTGATCACAGGAAGGTAAGGTTTCGAATTAGTCTAGACTGGAAGAGGGAACTAAAAATATTGGTAAGAAAGTAGTCCATCAATGAACTAGCAGAGAGGGCGAGGGTAGAAGAATTCAGGTTCTCGCTACAGAAGAGATATCCTGCTTTAAGGAAGAATTATGTCCTTTGCGTTGAAGCAATGAACTATAATGTCAGATATCATTACTGAGTGGTCAGTGGAAGTGTGTGGTAGGATATTCAGATATTATATCGGCAAACTACCTGAGCAGATGAAAGCTTTGATTAAGAAACGCAAAAGTGTGAAATCTTGCGACCCAACAGACAGAAAAGAACTGGCAGATGTATCGAAGCTAATCAATAAGCGTAAAGTGGCCGACAGTTCCACAGGCCTGTCCTTGTCTTCTCTGCGTCTTTTTCGCGTGTTGTCTACTCTTCGCGCTCTTCAGTTCCGTAAGAAAGAATAACATGTGGAAAATAAGGTATGCGCTAGAGAACGGGAGCTGCCTTAAAGCGGTGAAGAGAAAATTAGGCATAGGCAAAAATCAGATGTATGCGCTAAGGGACAAGGTGGGAAGTGTCATCACAAATATGGACTAGATTAAGTAGCTGAGGAGTTCTATACTGATCCGGACAATAATGAGATGGGCAGTAGTGAAAGGTATTTAGATGTACCGCGAGTGACGAAGGATGAGAAAGGGGAAATAAGCTGGATGGATTAGGTAAGTACAGATGTGCTGAAGGATTGGGGAATATCGTGCCAGAAAAACCGGCAACCCTGTAAACGCAATGCCTGTTGGCATTGACGGTACCGGAGTGTTAGAAAAGAGCTAACATTACCTTAATATATAAGAAAAGGAATGCTAAGGACTTGAAAAACTACAGGCCAATGAGCTTGCTACCTGGTATATATAAGGTGTTTTGTAACGTAATCGCCAACAGGGTAAGGACCACCTTAGACTTCAATCAAACAAAAGATCAACCACGTTTTCGGAAAGGTTACTCTATTATCGATCATATCTCTCCATCAACGAGGGTATAGAAAAATGTTGGGAATGTAACCAGCCCTTATAAATAGCATATTACGAAAAGGCATTGGACTCGGAATAAGCCTCGGCGGTCATACAGGCATTGCTAAATCAGGATGTAGACGAGCTTTACGTGAAAGTACTGGAAGATATATATAGTTTCTGCACTGCAATCATAGTTCTGCATAAAAAAGTAACAAAATTCCCATGGAGAAAGGTGTTAGTCAAGGGGACGCGATCTCCGCAGAAATATTCAACGCTTGCTTAGAGGAAGTATTCAGAGACTTGGAATATGAGCAATTAGAGATGAGGATATATGGAGCATAACAGAGTAATCTGCGATTCGTTGATCACATTGCATTCCTAAGTAACTGAGGGGACTAACTGCAATTACGAGTGGTGACAATGATAGTGCCGCGAAACGTTCAAAACTGTATTTGTTGTTTCTTAACAGCCGCCGGCATGCGGCCTTACCACTCTGATTTTGGATCGCGTATCAGTTTTGTATCCCGTGTTGTTCATGCTCGTTGTCGCGATACGACGCGTTGTCAAATTCTTTGTCGCGAACGATGCGCCGAGATCTGTATCGAAGATTCCGATCACTTGCGTATGTTGCTATAATGCTCCAGGTTGTACTAGTAGCAGTTTGCGACGTTATCTAGACTGTACTGAGCAGCCTTTAAATTGAGCGTTGACGAAAGTGACGGGCATTCTTTGCTCGACGATCGACGAGCACGTTTATTCCTATCGCCGCCGCCAGTTGCTTAGTTCTTTTTTGGGCGCAAGTCAGCCCAATAAAGAGTTTCTTCAGTGCAATTACCGATTCTTCATTTTGTCATCGACCTTGTCACCACCACGTGACATCTGGTGGAGGTGCTGCCCTTGATCCTTCAAGCGAAGACCTCAGCCTTGTTTCTGTCGCCCAGGAAGACCAGCCTACAGGTCACCGAGCCAGCCACCGACACCAAGGCCTACAACACGAACACGGTCTACTGCCTAACCCGGTTCGGCTCCGGAAGGCATCAACTTTAGAAATGGCCTGGTCAGCAGCACCAGGCGTCCTCGTGCAGCCCAGGGAGCCCTCCATCTTTCAAGGATTGTCCAGTGAAGATGCGGAAGACTGGATGGACCTTTTCGACCTTGTGGCAGAATTCAACGGCTGAAACGACGTTGCTAAACTCATTCAAGCCTACTTTATTCTCCAAGGACATGCCTGAGTTTGGTTCGAAAATCACGAGACTTCTTTAAAGGATTGGGAGATATTCAAAGCACAAGTTTTGATGGACTTTGCAAGTTCTATCCGAAAAGAAACAGCTCAGGCTCTCCTCTAATCGAGAATTCAACTCCCAAACGAGCCCGTCCTGGTCTACGTTGAGGAGATGAAGTGTCTCTTTCGCTGCGCCGACCCTAATATGACCGAAGATGAGAAAGTCAAATGTTTAATGCGAGGCGTTAAAGAGTCGATTTTTGCAGGATTTGTCCGGAACCCGCCGAAAACTGTGGACGAATTTGAAACGGAAGCGTCTACCATAAAGAAGACGTTGGACACTCGGATGCGCCACTTCGAGCGACCACTTCAACCGAACTACTCAAGACACACCCAGCACCTCCACCGGATGTCACGGGGTGGTGACAAGGGCGATGACACAAATGAAGAATCAGTGGACAGTTAGCCTCTCAGCTCAGGAACGTTACTACGCTTGGGATGGCCCGCTGATTCGCACCGCATGTAGCAACCTGATTACTCCATCGGGACGATGCACAGCAAGAATAACTGTAAATGGGCTTGCTTACCCCACCAGCTTTGTGGTCGTGCAGCAGTGCTCCCGAGACGTGATTTTAGGCATGGACTTCCTAAATGAACATAGGGCTATGATCGACCTCCGATCGAAGCTCATCAAGCTCTCTGCAGACAAAACCATACCTGCTACGACGACTTCGACGCAACACGTCGCTCTGAGCGTCCTCGACGGAGAATTGACCGTGCCGTCCCGATCAAGCGTCGCAGTCAGCGTAGGTAGCACAGACATCGAAACCGCTGAAGGCATCGTCGAAGGAAATATTCAATTGCTCTTGGAACGAGGTGTCGGCATCGCAAGAGGCATCGTGAAATTCCAGACAGGACAAGCTCAGGTGCTGGTAACAAACTTCACCGAGGAATGCCGGCATCTCAACAAGGGCACGCCGATCGTTTTTCTCGACGAATTAGCGGACCTCAAATACGTATTCACCTTCCACGACCAACCACTGGAAGACGCACCGGACCAATTCCGACAGCCCACATTTGACATCAACCCGGCATTGACCCACAGCAGGAAAGACCAGATTCGCAGTCTTCTTCAAAGCTACAGGGAGTGCTTCTCGTCATCATCGAAGGTACGACAAACACCACTGGCCAAGCACCGCATTATAACGTACCAACACGATCGACCTCTGCGCCAAAGCCCTTATCGTGTATCGCCGCGAGAACGGCAGACCATTCGCGATCAAGTTGAAGAAATGCTGCGTGATGACGTAATCCAGCCATCGAACAGCCCCTGGGCGGCACCAGTCGTTTTGGTCAAGAAGAAAGACAGCACACTTCGCTTCTGCGTTGATTACCGCCGCTTGAATAGCATAACGAAGAAGGATGTCTACCCGCTTCCCCGCATCGATAATACTCTCGACCGGCTCTGCAATGCAAGGTACTTCTCTTCGATGGACCTGAAGAGTGGATACTGGCAAATTGAGGTCGACGAAAGAGATCGCGAGAAGACCGCATTCATCACACCGGACGGCCTTTACGAGTTTAAGGTGATGCCATTTGGCCTCTGCTCCGCACCAGCCACGTTTCAACGAATAATGGACACAGTCCTGGCAGGCTTGAAGTGGCAAATTTGTTTGGTATATTTGGACGACGTTGTTGTCTTCTCGTCAAACTTTGAAGACCACCTAAAGCGACTACAGACAGTGCTGGAAGCCATCAAGTCACCGGGACTAACACTAAAAACAGAGAAGTGTGACTGCGCTCACGAACAACTGCGGTTCCTGGTAAGGATGGTGTTCGCCCAGACCCGGAGAAAAGAGCTGCAATCATACAATTCCCACCGCCTGTCGACAAGAAAGCTGTCCGGCGATTTCTTCGGTTGTGCGCTTATTATCGACGATTTGTCAGTAACTTTTCGCACATCGTTGAACCGTTGACGCAGCTTACAAAGGCTGACGTACCTTTTTAATGGGAAGCGCCGCAAGGAGAAGCTTTTGACGAACTTAAGCGCCGCCTGCAGTGACCTCCCGTACTTGGCCACTTTGATGAAAACGCCGAGACCGAAATTTACACCGACGCGAGCAGTGTGGACCTAGGAGCCGGTCTCGTCCAGAAGACTGCCGGACAGGAGAAAGTAATCGCCTGCGCTAGCAGGTCCCTCACAAAATGCGAAGTCAATTACTCGACGACCGAGAAGGAGTGTCTCGCGATCATCTGGGCCACTTCTAAGTTTCGTCCATACCTATACGGCCGACCATTCAACGTGGTAAGGGACCATCACGAGCTCTGCTGGCTGGTTAATTTGAAAGATCCCTCTGGCCGCCTTGCCAGATGGAGCCTACGACTTCAAGGATTTTACTTCACTCTAGTCTATAAGTCGGGCCGGAAGCATTCCGACGCAGACTGCTTATCCCGGGCTCCCGTCGACGCTCCCCCGAAGGACAATGACGGCGACGCCTTTTTGGGACCGGTAAGCGCCAGCAGTTTCGCAGAACAACAGCGATCAGACCCTGAGCTGAAAGCGCTAGCCGATTACTTAGAAGGAAAGACCGCTTCTCCTCCTGGAGGATTCAGGCGACATTTATCATCATTCGCTTTAAGCCATGGCCTCCTCGTAAAGAAGAACTTCGCAGCCAACATTACCGCGCCACTTCTTGTAGTCCCCAAGAACCTCCGGCAGGAAATTCTGCAGGCGTTGCATGATGAGCCCACAGCAGGCAATTGCGGATTTGCGTGCACGTTGCGTCGAATCCAGGAGAAGTACTACTGGCCACGACTGCCTGCCGAAGTTGCCCACTACGTGAAGACGTGTCGTGAGTGCCAATGACGCAAGACGCCGCCGATCAGACCAGCAAGACTACTAAACCAGATTCCGCCCCCAATCCTGCCCTTTCAACAAATCGGGATGGATCTCCTCGGCCCCTTTCCATCTCCGTCTATGGGTAACAAGTTGATCATCATGGCCACTGACTACCTTGACTACTTACCCATTACGACGAAGCAAAAGCACTACCCAATGATACCGCGGCAAAAGTCGGCAAATTTTTTGTCAAACAAATTCTCTTGAGACACGGTTCCCCAGAAGTGCTCATCATGGACAGGGTTACGGCGTTTACGGCAGAGATGACGCAAGCCATCCTGCAATACATTTACACAAGCCATCGACGAACAACTGCGTACCATCCCCAGGCCAATGGCCTTACGGAGCGCCTGAACAAAACGATCGCGGACATGATCGCCATGTACGTCGACGCTAAACACAAGATCTGGGACGTCATCTTGCCGTATAACACGGCAGTCGAGGAGACGACCAGAGCGACCCCGTTCAAGCTTGTGTACGGCAGGGAGCCCACGACGAGCTCGACACAATGCTGCCGCACGTAACCAACGATGACAACCTTGACGTCAACGCTTACCTGCAGCTTGCAGAGGAAACCCGTCGACTCACACGGCGGAGTATTAAAGACCAACAGCGCACCGACAGTTGACGATACAACTTACGACGACGCCAAGCAGTATACAATCCAGGAAACCAAGTTTGGGTTTGGACACCAATTCGCCGTCGCGGACTAAGTGAAAAGTTGTTGCGTCGACACTTTGGGCCGTACAAAATCATTCGCTGCGTCGGACCACTGGACTATGAAGTCATTCCCGACGGAACGTCAGCATCACAACGGCGACGCGCACGCGCAGGAAATGTATGTATTGAACGACTGAAGCCAGTTTACGCGCGTTAAAGAAGCTGTGGTGTTTAAACGTTGTAGTGCTTATTTTTAAATTCCTTTGTTTTGGAACATGCAGGCGACGTTCTTTTAAGGGGGGAGTAATGCCGCGAACAGCCGCCGGCATGCGGCCTTATCACTCTGATTCTGGATCGCGTATCAGTTTTGTATCCCGTGTTTGTTCATGCTCGTTGTCGCGATACGACGCGTTTTCAATTTCTTTGTCGCCAACGATGCGCTGAGATCTGTATCGAAGATTCCGATCACTTGCGTATGTTGCTATAATGCTCCAGGTTGTACTAGTAGCAATTTGCGACGTTATTTAGATTGTTCTGAGCTGCCTTTAAATTGAGTGTTGACGAGTGTGACGGGCATTCTTTGTTCGACGATCGACGAGCACGTTTGTTGCTATCGCCGCCGCCGAGTTGCCTAGTTCTTTTGCAGGCGCAAATCAGCCCAATAAAGAGTTCCTTTAGTGCAATAACCGATTCTTCATTTGTGTCATCGACCTTGTCACCACCACGGGACAATTGTAATAACAGAAAGGTAGGCTTGCAAATAAGTATGCAGAAGAGTGAGGTAATGTTCAACAGCCTAGGGAAAGAGAGAGAGAGAGAATAAAATTTATTGATACAAAGTGATTACGCGGGTGGTTCACCCACGTCCGGAAACCATTGGCGAATACGGCCCTCCAGGCCTGACCGATCAGCTGGCTCTGAAGGGTGAGCTCTGTGTGATTTAGCTTCGCCTTCCACTGCTCATGGCTAATGATTTGTTAACTGTATGATTTAAGTTGTTCGGGTAGTTAAAAAAACAGAAATTCACGATAGGCAGCGAAGCACAGGAAGGGTTAGGCTAATATATCTACTTAGAACAGATAGTAACCGCCGATCTTGACCATGAAAGGGAAACAACTAAGAGAATATGATATGGATGGAGTGGATTTGGCAAGTATTCACAAATTATGACTAGCACTTTACCGGTATTGTGTAAGAGAAAAGTGTACAGCACCTGCACCATACCTGTACTCCCTAATGGCGCTGAAACGTGGAGGCTAACGAAAATGGTTCTACTGAAGTTGAGGACAGCGCAGAGTGTTATGGAACTGAATATGGTAGTTTTAACGCTAAGAGATAGGAAGCGCGCAGAGTAGGTCAGAGAAATAGCTCGAGTTAAAGACATTCCACTGGAAGCCAAGACGAAGACATGGGGATGATCAGGGCATATGTGCTTAGAAGGGACCACTGATGGTCGCGTAGGGCAGCAAATTGGATTCCTTGGAGAGGAAAGCGTACAGGGGGCGGCAGGAAGTTAGGTAAACGGATGAGGTTAAGAAGTTTGCCGGAGTCATGTGGATTTAGCTAGCACAGAACCAGGTTATTTGGGAGAATACGGGAGCGACCTTCGCCTTGTAGGGAGAAACGTCCGGCTGCTTCTGGTGATGATCTCACGAAGCAATTACCATCAAATAACTCTCATAATTACGTTCTTGTTTACGTGTCATTATCGTAATTTCTCCACTGAAAAACTTCTTTTAGAAGCATGAAGAGATTTCAAAAGGTCCACAGCATATCCTAAATATTTTCCTTCTTTAAGTTGTGATATGTTAGAAGTGAGACCGAAGTTTGGCTAATTTCTGCAAAATACGTTTTTCTTTTCAACATTACTATTTATCTATTAGCAAGAAGCGGACATTATATCAAGTTCCTTACCTTTAGCATGTGTAGTGACCACTTGTAATGTATTCACGGTATTAAAATATAATAATAATAAGATTTTACCGTAATGACCTGTAAGCAACGAACATGTAATTTTGTGATATCGTCTCTTTCTTACCGCATATTTATATGTAAATGACCTTTTTAAATCCGAATTCTGTTCTGTTAGTTCAGTTTAGCAGTTCAGTCATGTCCGACTCTTCATGACCCTATGGACCATATCACGCCACGCTTTCCAATCTCTCACTGTCTTTCTAACATCACATAACTTTATCTGCAGCGCTTCGAGGATGCCATCTAACCATCGCGTTCGCTGCCTACCCCTTCTCCGGTGACCCTCAACCTTTCCCAACATCAAATATTTCTCGAGCGACTCATTTCTTCTCATAAGATGACCAAAGTAGCTGAGCTTTAACTTTAGAATTTGACCATCCAATGAGCAGTCAGGGTTTATGGTCGACAATATCGACTGATTTGATCTTCTGGCAGTCCAAGGAACTCTCAAGAGTCTCCGCCAGCACCACAATTCAAACTTGTCAATTCTTCGGCGGTCAGCCTTCTTCACAGTCTAACTCTTGCATCCATACATCTAAACTGGAAAGACCATAGGACGAGGTATACGGATCTTAGTTGGCAGAATAATGTCTCTTCTCTTTTTTAGGCGGTCAAGGCTAACCATTGCTCTCTTTCCCAGAAGCAGGCGTCTCCTAATTTCATGGCTTCAGTCTCCTTCCGGGGTAATATTGCAGCCCAAGAAGAGAAAATCTGTCACAGCTTCCACTTCTTGTCCCTTGATGCTCCAGGACTTGATAGGGCAAGACGCCATGATCTTTGTCATTTTAATGTTCAGTTTAAGCCCAAACTTCACACTCTCTGCTTGTACGCGCATCAGAAGTCTCTTGAGTTCCACTTCACTTTCTGCCATTAAAGTGGTATCATCCGCATATCTAAGGTTGTTGATGCGTTTTCCAGCAATGTTCACTCCAGCTGAAGACTCGTCGAAACCGGCCTTCCTTATGATGCACTCAGCATATAGGTTAGAAAGGCAGGGCGACAGTATGCAGCCTTGCCTCACTCCTTTCTCGATCAGAAACCAATCAGTAAGACCATGCCCAGTTCTGACTGTGGCCTCTTGCCCTTCATAAAGGTTCCTGAGGAGACAGATGAGGTGAATTGGAACTCCCATCTCTTGAAAAGCTTCCCACAGTCTACTGTGATCTACGCAGTCAAACGCTTTCGCATAATCAATAGAGCAGAATACGATGGGTTTCTAGAACTCTCTTGCTTTTTCCATGATCCAGCGAAGGTTGGCAATCTGGTGTCTAGTTTCTCTGCCCTTGCGAAACCCAGCTTGCACGTCCGGAAGCTCCCGATCCACATAATGCTGCAGCCTACCTTAGATTATTTTCAACATCATCTTGCTAGCATGCGAAATAAGCTCGATCGTGCGGTAGTTTAAACAATGTTTGGTACTGCCTTTCTTTGGAATGGGGATGTAAATGACCTCCTCCAATTCTGTGGCCACTACAGGGTTGTTTAAATTTGCTGACATAATGTATGCAGAAAGTTAACAGCATCATGGTTAAGGTTTTGAAGCAACTCAGCTGGAATGCCATGAAATCCGCCAGCTTTGTTCTTAGCAATATCTGGCTAAGGGCCATTCAACTTCACTCTTCAGGATTCCCGACTCGAGATCAGTAATTACAACCGTCTTATGTTGGGTTTTCACATACGGGTCCTTCTTGTCCAGTTCTTCTGTGTATTCCTCCCACCTCTTCTTTATCTCTGAGGCTTCAGTGAGGTCCCTGCCTCGTTTGTTCTTTATCACGCCCAGCTTAGCACAGAAGCTTTCTTTGATATCTTTGATTGTCTTATACACAGCTCTTGTGTTTCTCAATTGGCTGTTGTCCTCAACTGCTTGGCACTGTATGATCAGGAAGACATTCTTATCTCTCCTTGTTTTTTTTTTCTGAAACTCCGCATTGAGAACCTTGTATCTTTCTCTTTCCCCCATAACCTTTGTCATCCTCCTTTCCTACGCAATTTGCAAAGCCTCTTCAGATAACCAGTTTGCTTTCTTGCTTTTCTTTTGCTTTGGAACTACCTTAGTAGCAATGTCTTGTATTATCAAATCAAATCAAATCTAATCAAATTTAGTTTCCTTTGCACAAAGTACAAGGATGGAGCAGCAGCAAAAAGCTACTGCTACCAGCAGTTTGACGAGGCGACTGCCCCCACTCATGACAGCAGCAGAGGCGTAATTTGGAACAATCCACTATCAAAATAACAAAATGAAAATTACAAATGTACTGTATTCGGAGACAATGTATACAGTGTCACGAAAAAAGGAAAAATAATGAGGAAAGAAATCTCACTATCAAAATAACGGAGCGTTACAAATATACTGTCATACGAGCCAACATATAGTGTTTCACAAGAAGGGAACATGAGATTGACGGATCAAGAGGAAAATCACGCTGAGTTCACATTTCACATTGTTGGATTATTATACCCCAAGAACAAACGTTTCAAACATCTTTTAGACATCGTAGTTATATCGATGGACTGATGAGCATAACTGTTGAGGAGAACTGGCAGAGTAAAGGTTAATGACTGTTGGGCATAGTGGTTTGGCGGGGTTGGTATATAGAACACATCTGGACGACGTGTGTTGTACTTCTGAACAGTTGGCTTCAGTGTGGCGATGTTGTTGTGAAAAAGGTTATTCTTTTTTAGAGCTGTGGTGTACGATACGGTACGACGGTAGTTATAAGAATCACAAACCTTAATAATGCAAATCGTTTAAAACGTTCTTCTGTGTGGGAATCAGACTTTATGTCAGCTATAATTCGTATTACTTTCTTTGTAACAACAATAATTTGTTTAAGTTCGTTTTGGTTGTCGTTGTCGTTACCCATACCAAATGGGCATACGTTATTTGGGGAAGAATTAGAGAATTATAAAGCAGCAGCTTAATCGTCTGAGGTAACACATGCCTGCATTTGTTTATTGTACCAATAGCTCTGCAAACTTTCTTGTAGGTGCCATCAACATGTTGATCCCAAGTTAGGTTACTGGAAAAATGAACACCGAGAACCTTCATACTCTCTACAATTTCAATCGGAGTGTTACCAAGCGCTATTTTAGGTGTGAAAACACATTTGTTTTTGGGTCGGAATAGGACTACCTTAGTTTTTTCTGTATTTATATATAGTGAATTATGCTTCGTTCATGCTGCAAACAGCAGTAGTGACTCATTACTGACTGTTTCTGTCTTGGGTTGCATAACAAATCAAAGAAACCCGTGAGTTTGGAAACAAGCAATACAACTCATTGATAAACAAGCAGAATAAAAGTGGCCCTAGAATACTTCCCTAAGAAACTCCTGTTTTTATGTGTTTATTGTCTGAAACAAAATTGCCAATTGATACAAACTGCTTACGCTGATTTAATTAAGATGCTAGTGACTAATGCGAAACACCACGAACACCGTATGATCTTAGCTTAAGAAGGAGGTTTTCATGACGCAAGGAATCGAAAGATTTAGAGAGGTTTATGTATATTCCAAGTGTTAAATTATTTTAAAAAAGCTGTTTAATATTATTTCCTTTTGCTTCAGTAGCGCTGTCTCGGTAGAGCGATACCTGCGAAAACCGTGCTGGAAATCGTGAAGTATCTAGATAGTCTTGAGCGTGTAAGCTTTTCCAATGCCTTGGAAAAGAGAGGCAATATTGAGATAGGCCTGTAGTTTTTCGTTATGTTTCTATGCCTAACTTTAAAGACCAGAGTCACTTTAGCAGTTTGCATTGACGTAGGAAAAACGCCGGTAGACAGCACTAAAATGAAAACATGCGTTAGTGGGGCTTTTATAATTCCAACCACGTACTTAAAGGGCTTTATTTGTAAATTGTCAGCGTCGCACACGTCGCTGTTATTTAAATTCATCATTGTGGAAGCGACTTCGCCTTCAGCTGTAGGACACAAAAACATGGTACTTTCGCTTGGTGAAATATCTGGTAGTGCAGGATCTGTTTCTTCTAAAGAAATACTTGAAGTTGAAAACTGGCTTATGAAGAAGTCATCAAAAAGGTTTGCTAGACTAGATTCTGAGACATTTTTACCCTCATGGGAGATCGCTTTGATTTTATTAGAGCCATGGGTACGGCACAACACAGCATCTAATTTCCTCCAGGTTAAATCAGAGCGCTGAGCATCATGTAAAAATAAGTTAGAGTAGTAGGTTGATTTAGATTTTCGGATTATACTGACAAGTTTATTTCGAAGAGATTTAAATTCAATAAGGATATTCTGATCTTTTGTTTCAAGAAACTGTTGAAAAAGACGATTTTTGCGATCAATCTTCTCTAGAATATCCCTCGTTATCCAAGGCGTTCGGATTCGATTTGCCTGCTTGACAGTTTTAAGAGGAAAACTTTCAGTATAAGCAGTCTTCACTGTTGCCAGAAACATTTCGTAGGCCTCCTCGGCATCTGTTTTTGTGCATAAATGTTGCCATGTAATGTTCCGCAAGGATGTTTTAAAGCGCTCTAAATTGTTCTCCGAAATATCATGAATTGTTCATTTTTCTTTCTTCTTCTTCGACGGAGTTGTTGTTTTCACAATAATATAAACAGGCAAGTGATCACTTATATCACCAGCTATGGTATCAGCAATTATCAGTGAAGATAAGTGGTTAGTTACAAAGAAATCCAGCAGAGCCGAAGACGTTGTGTAAATAACTTCACTGCCATACATGCTAACGACACAATTTAATAATGCCTGCCTTGAAGCACATTCAAGCAAATTAACATTAAAATCACCACCAACGACAAGATTCAGGGTTTTTTTCTGATGCAAAACACAAGATATTGTTTCAAAACAGGTACAAAATTGGTCAAAACTTCCATTAGGTGGTCTATATATACCAACGAACAATTGATCCTTGCAGTAAACCGTTACTGTTTCGTAGTCATCGGTTGCAGTGGTGAAGGTCTTTTCAACATAACGCTGAAAAGATTTTCTGACGAGTACAGACACACCACCCCCTCGCTTCCTGTTTCGAGTCACAAAAAAATGGGAGCCGCCTTGTGGTGTATACATTTCTGAACTATCATTGTACCAGGTTTCAGTTAATATGATAACTGAAAAAGTGAAATTGACGGTGTCAAAAATTATTTCTAAACTTTCAGTTTTGTTTTTCTTTGAGCGACAGTTAAGATTCAGGAAGGAAATGTGCTGTGTATGTTTTCTATTTCATTGAGAAAAAAGCGACGGTACAACGACCATGTTGGATTAAATTGCATAATCTAGAGTTCACCTCGAGTTGCTGAAGAGTCATTTCTGTCCTTACGACGGTCGCTGCATCCCCAACGTCCTTCCTCAAGAGAACGTTGCCATTTGCATGCCATGCAAAGCGGAACCTGTTTATTGTGGCCCAATCTTTGGCTTTCCGCAGTAGCTCTCGGTTGTGTTTTGTTAGATTTTCCATGAGAAATGCATCCTTTTTCGCTTCCGCCAGCTTTTTTCGTTTCTCAAGCCATATATCCCTTTGAATCTGACGGGCATACCTCCCAATGATTCCAGGGATTGTCCCTCATTTAGCAGGTAGACGGTGGATGGCAATGACGTCACTAGGCTGCAATGGAGGCAACTCAAGTACAGGTGAAAGGTCGTCAACTTTTTGGGATGTCGTCGTACATGTCGTTTATGTGCCTTTTTGTGTCCCGTTTTTTGCGCAAGTATACATAACCTTTCAAAGATGAACCAACTCGCCCAAACAAGAGTATTACTTGAACTTTTTGGGGCAGATCTTCGCCTGGTGTTACAGGAAGAGCATGGAGTACTAGAATAGGACGCCTACCGCGCCACTCTAGATCACATCTTCCAGGAATTGTCTCTGGGTTTCCAAGGCCCGCCCGTTATCAACCTTATTTAGTATTTTTTTGAGTGAATGTATTTCCCTGTCCTGTTGATCCAGACGAGTGATGATATCATCGAACGTTTGCGACATGTGTTCCACAGATCGTTCTATATCATGAACTGTATCTTTCAAGGGCAGAAGTTGTTCTAGTTTTTCATTTATCAGAGCAAGCTGGAGTGCTACATCGCCTGGCGAAAAGTTTTGCTTAGGTTTTTCAGCCTTATTGCTGGCTGCTGCTTTTTCCCGGCATGATGCGCACCTCCAGGTTTTGCGAACAGACTCAGCTTTAGATCGTAGCGTTCTGTCAGTTACTTCGCAACACGTTCCAGAATGAAAGACGCTAGCACATGCGCTACATGCAACAGACGAGTCATCTAAAACACAGGTTTCAAGGCAGGCAGGACAAACAAGGTTCGGCATCACCACGGTAGGCAAAAATAAGAGCAAAACTCCAAATGCAATTTGGCGGCAGCAGCAACGGAAGGTAAACGTTCTACACGCAGTATTAAAAGTGCATTACAACTAACCTGCGTAAAATAGCAATACTTTTCAGCGGACATCCCAGTAGCCGCCGCTGCTGCCAATGTCAACAACATCAGTCCACATCTCTTCAGGCCCTCTGTCTTCTAGATCTAATTCTAGAAATCGATTCTTCCCTTCCACAGCATATTCTGGTGGAATTTGATCCAGATCTTACCTGAAAGGCCTTTTAGTGTTCTGCGTTTTCCTCAATCGAAGCTTAAATTTGGCAACAAGAAGCTGATGATCGGTGCCACAATCGGCCCCAGGCCATGTTTGTACTGCTTGTTCTGTATTTCCATGATACATTTTAACAAGATATGTTGAAAAAGAAAGCAAATGTTTTCAGGACCCTCATCCCTCTTAATAGTAGGCACGAATTCAGTTTAAAAGCGGCTCTTTAGTCCGCAATATTTTATGACTGAGAGGGTACAGAGTTGGATATTGTTGATTGTCTTGTAAAAACATTATGGGGGCTTAGGCATTGCTTAATCCTGTTGATATGAGCGAAACCAGTGAGAGTAGCACGGTATTGGCTACAATACAACTTTTTCAGTCCGCAATTTTGGTCATATTTTTCTTTATTCCAGGTTTTAGGAAATGTGAGGCGTAATATATTTTTGAGTCGACACCGCAGAATCGCGGACACGCACACTTAATTAGGCGAACGTCCCTTTACCTTTTTGAGTAAGCCGAAGGTTTGGGGATGGGAGGGGGATTAGTCAACTGCACCCCCTTCTTTCTCCGAAAACTCCAGTGCGTCCAAAAAGGTGTTATTGACCTTCAGCTGATTAATTGTAGGTGTCCACCGTCAACTAAGATGTGTGCTGTTCCTTTCCAAGAAACCTAACTTTAAGAAAAATATGAAAGCGTGAGGTGATAATCGGTGAACAGATGAGAAGATAAAGGGCGAAATGTAGTGGCGGATATCTAGCGGACAGGAATAGGTCCAGTGTCTGACGACGGCGTGTCATTCGCTGGATCTCAGGACGGCAGAAACGCGTCGCTGAGGGGAATTCCTATCAAATAAATTTTGAATGCACTTACATAGGCTTTTGGTAGCAATTGGCTACACCAGTATTACTGCTACGACTGACTAAAACAACTGACAATTATGGTCTTTGTCACGTGGCATTACAAAAAAGTAAATACATCAATATATTTCAGGTAAACTTTCTTGTCATTATTAACTATTATTGAGGAAAGAAGAAAGCCTTTAACATCTAGCTATGTAACGGACGCTCTCCTTAACACACTTCAGTGCACATACCTCTCACCCGGCACATCCGACCCCATGTCCCCCTACTCAGAAAAACCTAACCCGGAACTAGACGCTGATATTTCTGAAGCGGAGGTAAGAGCGGCCCTCCTGACACTCCGCACGAATATAGCACTGGGACATGAAATATCTGCAATTCTATACTCCGCAACCTGGATGTCAAATCAATCGCACAGATTACAGACTACTTCAACAAATGCTGGGCGGAAGGCACCCAGCCCAGTCCCGGCGACACGCCAAGGCAATATTTATACCAAAACCGAACAAGCTTCTTAATCTAGAAACCCGGCGCCCAATCTTTCTCACCTCGTCTGTGGAGAAATTTCTTGAGCACGTTGCACTTGCGAGATTGACACTTCACATGGTGGACAACGACCTTTACCTACACAGCATGGTGGACTTCCGTCCCCATCTCTCCGCTCAGGACGCCATGCTGCAGCTCGCTTACGACATCTTTGACCCGGCTAGTCCGGGCCACACAAAGGCAGTCCTGGCTTTGAATCTGTCCAAAGCTTTTTATTGCGTCGAACATTGGGCTATGATGACTGCCCTCTCTCCCCTGAATGTAGATGTATGGATGCACACTAACATTCAAGCTTTTTTAACGAACCGCATGGCTGAGGTTCATTTGGTCCTCTTGCCTCCCCACCCTACACCAGCAGGAGCGTCGGTATTTCACAGGGGTCCGTCCTCCTTCCTTTCCTATTCACTGCCAGCCTCATTCCCCTCGCCCAAAAACTGTCCACGATACCTCATCTTAGACACACCCTTTATGCGGACGACATCACACTATGGACCACACACGGTAGTGATGGCGGCATAGAGGGTATCTTACAAACCGTCGCATCACTCCTACAAGAACACATCCCAGAGCACCGGACTCTCATGCTCACCAGAGAAGTCTGAGCTACTTATACTTCGACCTACGACCCTCGGATGCCTCACCACACCCATTGTCTTTGAACTCAATGACCGTCCCGTCCCTGAGGTGAATACTCTCCCGGTTTTGGGGCTTCACATCCAGAAAAATTCTAAGAAAACCTTAACTCTCAAGAAACTAAAGCAGGTGACAAGGGCAATCACGTACCTCATCCTCCGAGTTTCGACCCATCACAGAGGCATGAAGGAGAACGACCTATGTCTTCTGATTCACGCCTTCGTCCTCAGCTGTTTCTTATACACATTCCCCTATCTCCGACTCAAAAGGCAGGAAACGAATGCCTTGGACGTAATGTTGAACACGGCGTTCAATATGGCCCTACATATCCCAATTAACACTTCCACTGAACGCCTTCTACAGCTTGGCCTCAACAACACAGTTGGGGAGCTTCTGGAGGCCCATTGCCAAGCCCAATAATTGCGTATCACCAAGACCTCCTACGGTCGCCATATCCTGGAGACTATAGACATTTGCGCCCCGGCGAATGACCCTGCCCTCCTTCCCATGCCTCGCACCCTCCACCGAGGCCTTCTCATCAAGCTCCTGCCTCACAACATGCACCCCCAGTGTCACGAGAAACGCCGCCGAGCCCGAACAGAGGCACTCCACAAATACGAAACGGACACCGTATGGGTGGATGCCGCATGCACGAGTGAGGGAGCGGTATTGGCCGTCACCAATTCTTTCCTACAACCTCTTGCTACATGTCCCCATCCCCTCACTCATCTCTTCGGAGGCAGCCTAGAAAGCAGTCATCGTCTACGCGCTTGCACACACACGGAAGCGCGCTACATAATTTCTGACTCTAAAACTGCGATACTAAATTTTGCGGGCGGTTCTACGTTAACGTTTCTGCGTTCAGCATGTCGCGCTCGCCCGCCGCCAACCCGCCCCGCCATGTGGAGCTAATATGGGTACCAGCGCACTCCGGGAATCTCCGTAACGAGACCACCAATACGTTAGCCCGAGGTTCTTTAAACCGGGCGCCGGCGGCCTCTGATTCGGGATTCACGCTTGATCTCATGCATTCCTTCAGTGAGCTAACGTAGGCTTATCGGGCCGAGCAATTACTCTACTCCCCACCTCACGCATCTCTAGATAACTACCTCCACACGCTCAGGCGACGACTCCAAACGCGCACCCTTCCATCTAACTATACTACGTCTCGCTACCAACATACCCTCACCGATGCCTCCTGCACCCTTTGCAACAACTCTACCACCCCCCTCGTCCAAATCCTGTTCCAATGCCCGGCTGATCATCCCCCGCGGCGTCTGGAGCATCTCACCACCTGGGAGGACTGGAGACCCTGCAGCACTCTGAGGACGCAGTTCGGCAGACGAGTGCCACAAATTGGACTGCCGATGTCATGAAGCATAGGAATATGAACGTTTGAGTATAGTGGGGCCATGCGGGGGCCCAGGGGCATGCATGCCCCATGCCCCAAGCTTCTTTGTTTTAATGAAGTTATAACTACTAGTGCTACTCTACTACTGCGTCATACCCTTAACGGTGGATCCTAAGTGCCTCTAACATTTAGTAGGTTTTTGAATGTTTGCCACTGGCTATTTTTTTTAAACTCTCTAATAATGAAATAAGTGTTTTACAGTTAATGAGGGCACATATGTGCGGGATTTATTAATTGCATACAGCTCGTATAAAAGTAGTTGGTGATTTTTAAGAACCTTTATTTTCTCCTGTCTGAATAGTTCATGAAGACACAGAACTTACCCACAACATCGTAACGCAGCTTATACAGTTAAACATATCACTCTTTGGGGCTCACTGCAAAAACAGGAGAAATTCAAGAGCAATCATCAATAAACATTATGTTGGCTTTTGTGCACAAAAGTTTTATTGAGTGAGGGCTGTTTGGGAACAATAAACGCTGAATTTCAATTCAATTTCTGTGGTCTCAAGATGACTTCAATGAATCATCAAGTAGAATTTAATACCCAGTTTTCGTCGCTCGCATCTTTCGCAGAGGGGGCAAAGCCCCAGCGTGTGTAGTTATGCGTATGGGTAAAGTGATCCTGAAACCAAAATTTCTGCTCCCATTTCGCTGGGAAATGCTCTTGCATTCAAGGCGTGTTTGAACCCTTTGTCGGTGTGATGAAATGAGTTTCTTCTACTAGTGACGAAGGGAATGCGGTGTACCTTCCTCGGCCTTTGTGGGCAGGACAATAACTTAGCGGACAGTGGCAGGCAGCTATGCCGCGCAAGCTCTTAAAACGTCCTGCAATTCGAGGATGTTCCCGCATTGCCGTGTGTCGATCCATCGACGACATATATGGGGACCTGTCCCACTTGCGTGTACTTTACGCCCTTGCACTAAAATAATTAATCGAAGGACCGGGCATGCGATATTTACCAGCGACGGTTCGGCGCGAATCGATTAGCATCGCTTGCCGCTGCTTTGAAAAGGAGGCATTTCCATAGTCTTTCAATTCTAACGCCTAAGACACTAAAGTTCCCGTGGTGCGGTGCTTTGGGTATTTGTGCTGTGTTATTAGTCCAATCACTGCACCACGTCACATCTTGCACGTGCGAGACAAAGTTCGTACACGTAGCTGGCATTTCGTATCCGCACCCATACTCAAAAGAGCGCGGGCACTAGAATTCCAAAAACAATGCAAGCAATCACGTTCTGATGGGCATGCCATGTCGCACAGAACAACGGGAAATTTGAACTATCACGACAGGATTAACAAATCACTGTGTGAATGAACTCAATTGTAAATCAGAAAGTAGTTTCTGAGTGGGAGTCGAACTGCTAACGCCTTCCCCCGCCGCGTTATTTGCACTGATCACAAAAAACGTTTTAGCGCCCATAACCTGTATTGTTTTTGCAATCTGTGGCTTTAGGCCCCTTCTACATGGCTCCTTATACATATCTACTGAAACATATTATATGACTCCTGGTTTGATTTAAAAGGTCCCAAATCTACTAAGAAAAGAGCAGTGCCACAGTGGAGGCAGGAGTTTGCCACGGCCTGCCGTTCCTTAAACCGCAGTAACCTTTGCCATTAAACAAAGAAACTAAAATTAGAACTATAGAGCCTACGTACTTGACCAAGAGCCTCGATTGAAACACTACTAATTATGCACTAAAAAGGTGCAAAAACATATCAATGCTAAAAAACCTGTAGAAGCAGTCCTGGCACTGCTGAGTTTATTATCTGCTTATAGCGCAGCACAAAGACGACCCCACGATTCATATTCTCTGATGGCCGGCGCAATATTTTGAATGCATCCATAGCGCCACACGAAAACGTGCTACCAGCCCAATGGCCCCAGGGTTTCTCGACATCCTGACGAGTGTCAACAAAATGCACGCACATGGATTAAAGATAGCAGTGCTAAAAATCTACGTTTTCTGCCATGAAATATCAGTTTGGCACTGAGTGCCGCTGGCGCAGATCATGGACTTCAAAAAGATTTTCCACTGTCAAGCAAAACTTGCATAATATCTCCTAGATTAACAGCTAAGAGTCGATGTGCATAATGAGTCATCCTGAATGTTTTATTTCTATGGTATTGATTCTCAACACAGGCATGAATAAAAAGGTTACTTTTTATGGTTTGGCGCAAATTGTTTTAAAACCTGCTGAGTTCGACATGTTAAAAATATTTTAACATTGCCTAGAGCAACCAGTAAATGTGCAACAAAACTTCTGGCTTGCACCTAATTCGTGTTGAGGTAACATATTCCCTAAATCGCCACATTTTTGGCATATTGATTGACCAGAAAATGCGAAAAAGCTTCCATGAATCGATCAAAACCAGTCAGTACTCCGAACACATACGCTGGTTTAAATCACTGCGCCGGCTACAGCGAGAAGCGGTCATTGCGTAGGTCGATCAAAACATACAACCATTTTACTTGCTATTTACGCGCCTTAGGAAGGAGCTTATCTTTCTGCGCGCTACAGTGCAAGCAATGACGACATAACTCATGTATTCAGTGACACATCAAGCTAGTAATCTCCAGCGGGAGATTGGTACTATCTAGACCGACATGTTCAAACGCGAAATGAACACGGGGCAGAAAGACACCAAAGGCTGTTCAAATTGCGGCCCACAGAGCCGCCATAAAAGTTGCTTCCTTGCTTATTAAGTACTCACACAGTTCAACCAACTCACAACGTTGTTCTTCGGCGCATACGACGCTGTAGCGCGCTGAGATGCTTTGAACTGGACTTCAGCGGTTACTGTTTCATTGCTGGCGGAATTGACCTCAAGAGCACGCGCTTTAAGAAAAAACAACATCCCAAAATGACTACCAAATACAGGGGCTGCAGACGAGACTCGGAAGAAGTGCCACGCCCTGCGGAGGGCGTAGCGACCAACGGCGCTGGTCTGCCGAGCACTGAGAGCTTCGATTAATTCGGCTTCTTCAAGTTGCGCGGGCTTGCTCGTCGGACACTCGAAATGCTTTGCAATCCGGTCCAGATTTGCAGGCAAGGTCCGATTTCATCTGTGCGGCATCACGCCGTAGAAGGTCTCTCTCTCGATTTCGCTCTTTTTGGTGTGATGTGATGACGTCTGTCCCGTTTTAGCGGGATGCATCGCCTAGCTGCCTGGCGGCGCCATACATACACAAAACATTATAAACTCTCACTGGTCGCCACTGCAAAAACTGTTGAATGCTGCAACATCGTTCATTCTGTTGTGCTCGCTGCCTCCCAAATCTGTGTTGCAATCGACCTCCATGTTTCCGTTTCCTTGGCGCACCGCCCCCTTTCGCAACCAGTACTTCAAGCGTCATTTGGGTTCTAGCGAATTGCGTGCCATCGTTGCCGACGGAGCCGCAATGACGTCACGTCAATAACCACTATATAGACTTCTGTTGCTGAGCGTTTCACTGGTGATGTCATTTTTGGCCTAATAATTAAAAATTGACGTGTATGTTTGGTCATACCGTGAGAAAGAACGGAAAAAGAAGCTCACAGGTACTAACATCAACGTGCGAAGCGCTGCTTTGTACGGAAACCCTAAACGCACCAGCGATTTTATAATATTTTTCTTACAGAAAATCCACTGTTTGGAGAAGAAACTTCTTTGGCGTTACGTTTTTTTTTCGAGAAGAATAAAATCTCTGTAACCCTAATCAGACGTTATATTGTACCAGTGATAATTTTCTCAGGACAACGAAGATGTGCTATCTATTGAAATTGCATGTTGCGAATCACCTTAATCTCTCAGGGTTATGCATTTAAATTTTGTGCAGTGATGATGGAGTTAAAAAAAAAAGCAGAGATATGCTGTAATAAATTTCATTCTAACTACGAGAGCAACCTATGTAAGGCTGTACGAACACGTTTCTGTTGTTTCATCTGACCTTTAACTTCTCATAAACAGCGACATTTCCTTTCTATGATTGATTGTGCTTGTTATCGCTTTTACCAAAAAAAAAAAGCGTTTCTTCACTTCCGTACGGGGCTAGTTAAAAATGTACAGATATTTCTTTGAGAAAAGGTATAGTCAGCATTTTAGTGCCATCCACTGCCATCAGCACCAAGCCGCAGAAGACGTGAAAGTGTACACGTCTCGAAAATAAAATATATGCTACCGTTCTCGGATTTCGCGGCGTCCTTGCTCCTTACACAATCCTAGAACCGCGAGGGGGAGAGTATTCCCTCGCTGAGACACTAGTACGGTCGCACACAGCAACGTGACCTGCATGAACCGTTAGCACTTGTAGCGCTGCAAAAGCATTCCACTTCCTGGGCTGAACGCTTTCCTTAGCAATAAGCATTACGAGAATTGCGGCTATGAGGCGGTGATTTGTGAGAGTCTGAACACACCGTCTTGTAACGTGGCGCTCGTGAGCTGCATACGGCTCGTCTGGCCTTTTTACCCCTCTGATATTTTCAAGTAATGGCTGCTCTTATGCCCATGAACATCAGTGTAATAAAAGACGTGCACTCCTTGGTTTTTTCGCCTGTTTGTCTGAATTTTTCTTGCGCAATAAAAATAGTGCCGCGCATAATCCGGTCGCTTTAAATCTTTCAAACCAAACTAAATCTGTGAGCCTGAGCCAGTATTCTGCATAATCGCGGCAATATTTTTTCTTGCAAAAGAACAAATACTGCCGCGATTGTGCAGAATGGTCGCTTAGCCTCACAACAACCATTAAGGTGGTTTAGTTAGGTTTAAAAGGTTTAAAGCGACCAGATTAGGCTCGTATGATAGCAGCCACGTCTGAAACTGCTTCGACATTGTTCGACTGCCTTGGTGTCACTTTTTGTGGCATATCGCGGCGGTTATTTTATGAACTCTCCATTCCAATTTTTCTAGAGCATCGATAATTCTGATCTTGTTTACCTATATGTAATCATTTTTTCATTATACCCTCAAGTTACAGTATTACAATGGGCAGGGGATAATACAAAAAAAGAATAACCACAGTCCAACTATGCAAGTAGCATTATACCTCATATATTAAGCACCAAGAAAAGCGTGAGAGACTGAAATTACAGGTGGGAATATTTCGCAATTGAAGTAGGAATGCGGTTTCACTCATATTATAAGCGAGGATTGATGGAATCTAAGAAGCTTTTATTTCCGAATCTCGTAATTCCTATTTTATAGACGTCGACAAAGCGCAGTGCGATATATGAAAGGGAAAAGACAATTGATGAATGAATTCATGCTGAAGAATTTTGTGAGAAAGACAATTCTGCATTTTGATTCAAGGAAAGTAAGGCCTCGGCAGATTTTACAGTGTTTACGATTGATGTTTGCTGATGGGGACAATCAGGCGTCTTAATTTGGTCTCTAATTCCAAGTGGGTAAATAAGACTCCAAAGACCAGAAAAAGTGGAAAGAGAGAAAGGGGGGTCATAGTGGAGGGCTACGGAGTAATTTCGACCACCTGGGGATCTTTAACGTGCGCTGACCTCGCACAGCACACGGACGCCTCTTCGTTTCGTCTCCATCGAAGCGCAGCCGCCGAGGTCGGGTTCGAACCCGGGTGCTCCGGCACAGTAGTCGGTCGTCTTACCACTGCACTACCCCGGCGGGGCTGGAAACTCGACGGAACTGTTGTTGTTGTTGTGGCTTTAGGAAGAAGGAAAAGAAAATGCACGGGCCTGCTACTGGCTCTGTAGCTGAGTCACCTCCGCTGCTTCGTGCAGACAGAAGAGAAAATATAGAAGAAAGAAAAGGAACAGGGAAAGAAAGATGCGCGCCACAACACCAGCTGTCGTCCATCACTGAAACGATGGCGGGTGCAATGACAGCCTACAATAGATAAAAATTCTTTCCGCGACCATCCGAAAACAGGACCCAAACAAAGAGGAGGGGTGGGCTCATTGATATTGACATTTCTATACAGTGTGTTAGACATTCCGATCTGGGAAAGGTTGAAGAATGTGTGGGGCTTGACCTCGCTTTAAATCCGCATGAAAATCTTTTACTGACAGCTTTTTACATTACTCCGAATCTTCCTCCTCCAGCCTATGATGATGTTCTACTCTCAATCGAACATGCTATAACTTGACATAGCGTACACAAACTTCTCATTTTAGGCGATTTTAATACTCCAGGCATCAACTTGAACTCATTTACTTCTCACAACAATCATTATATATTAAGTAAGTGTAACATTCTATTTGATTTTATAGCCTTTACCTCTTTGCAGCAACACAATTTCATTGAAAACTGCTGTGGTAATATTCTTGACATCTGTCTATCGAATTTTTAAAGTGTTCGAGACTCGAGCTCAGATATGTCACTGACTCGCTGTGACAAATTTCATCCTCCACTTCTAGTTACTACTTCTGTCTCTGCCTCACCTTCTACTAATTCAGATCGGGCTTGGAATTCGCCCCGTTTCGCGTATGTACGTGGTGAATATGTCGGCTTCAATTTATTTCTTCCATCAACTGGTCCCTTTTAAATGACATTAGTGATGCCGACGGACAAGTCAGTCGCTTCACTCAAATAGTTCTCGATGGTATGAGTCAGTACATATTTCTGCATACTCCGACGCGTAGGAAGTTTCTTTCCTTGTTTTCAAGGGAACTGATAATGGCGTTAAAACTTATGGAACAGGCTCATCGTAAAGCGAAACGCCCTGGGTTTGACAATTGGGCAGGTGAGTTTCGCCGCTTGCGCTCTATTTGAGGACCACGACTCTTATCTTGAAGGGGAGTGCCGGAAATGGTCCTAGTCAGCTCTTGCGAGACGTTCGCAAGCGTTCCATTGAATCCGATTAAAGTATCAACTTAGTTGACTCTCAGAGGTCGAAATTCGGGATGTGGCAGACAGTTTTTCTCAACATTTTTCCTCCGTAAACCAACCTCTAAATAGCGAATTCTTATGCCTCCTATCCTGAGCACCACCTCATTCCGTTCTCTGTGACGAGATGTTAATAACTGCGAGTCTTCAGCGTCGGAGAACATCTTCATCTCTTGGACCTCATGGCATTCCAGCCGCAATAATAAAATCTTTCAGTAGTATCTTTTTATCAGTATTGACTAATATATTAACTGTTTGAAAAATGCTGCCTTTCGCCGCGTGTGGAAAATGGCACTTCTGTTTCCTGTCTTCAAATCAGGAAACAAATCTTATGTTTCCAATTATCGCCTGATTTCTCTTCTAAGTACCACCTCTAATCTTTTTGAATTAGATTTGCACAAGTTACTTTCCTTTCATCTCAAACTAGTCATCATACTACATCAACGTGGCTTTACATCAAGTCGCTCTACTTCACCCAACCTAGTCACGTTTATGACGTATGTGTTTGCAGAAGGCCTTCAGAGAGGTCATTTTGACACTGTGTACTGCGATTTGAGCTAAGATTTCGACGTTGTATCTCACTCGTTACGTCTTGAAAAGCTTCTGCTCTCGGGCGGCGTAGTCACAATCGTGGCCCTTCTACGCAGCGATCGCCTTGATCGCTCCTCTTTGTTACTTTCAATGGAGAGACCTCCTTCGTTCGCCCTGCAACCAGTAGAGTTCTTCAAGATTTTGTATTAAGCCCGCTTCTTTTGTCCGTAAGGCGTTTTCTGGGTAATCAAGAACACCTCGGTTCCCCTTTTTGCTGATGATATTAAAATATTCAAGGTCATATATTTTTTTCAAGATTGCTTGTTGTTGCAATCGGACATATATGCTTTCTATAATTGGTGGGCGAAGGTTGGCCTCACTCTCAATTTTTCAAAAACTAGGGTTTTTTCAATTTACTCGTAGAACGCACAGCTTTTTCTCCCATTATTCTGCGAAATCTGAGATGTTGGACAGGGTGGATGAAATAATGACCTTGGTGTGCATTTTGACCGCACTCACAGTTTCTCCTCTCACAGTAAACCTATTACTGAGCTTCTCCTCTCATAGTAAGCACATTGCTCGGTGGGTTATGCGCACACTCGGATTCATCTGCAGACTTTCGAGCGAGTTACGTACTCCACTTCCGTTCTTAAAGCTGTACCTCTCCATATGCTTGCCGCCTATGGAGTACTCGTCAGTTGCTTGGAATGGCACTTGCAGATCGAACTGTGACAAGGTTGACAGATACCAGCAAACATGTTTACGGATATTTCAATATCGCTTTACTTGCGCAACTACCTCTTCTCCCTCCACTGGGATTACCCCACTGCATCATCCTTCTCCTAACTGCCGCCATGTCAGCGGATACATAACTTTTCTGTACAAGCTCCTACATGGCCACATTATGTGCCCTCAGTTCATAGAGTACATCATACTGCGCTTTCTGCAAAAGAGCATGAGGGAATTCAGACCGTTTCAAGTCTGCTTCAGCATTGCACAGATTCCTGAGGTTGTTTAACTTTTTTCGTCTACACCTTGACATCTACCGAAACACGCTCTCTTCATTTATATTGGATTTTCATAGCGTTGTATTCCAAGCAGTACTTTATCCCATATTACTTCGACTTTCAAGTCTTAATAGTGTATTTAATTAAGGCTCGAGTTTTCTCCTGTTCAATGCTGCTTGTATCTTGAACTGCTTTTTATCCGTTTCTTATTTATTTTTAACATGGAATTTGATATTCCTCTCTTACTGCCACGTGTTCATGAGAATTTAATCTTCGTATTACCAGCACTTCTAGCTTGTGTTTTAGAGAGAGAGAGAGAAAGAGAGAAAAGGCAGAGAGGTTAACCAGGAAAGCTTCCGGTTTGCTAGCCTGCACTGGGGAAGGGGAATGAGGAGTTTAAAGGAGAAAGATAGAAGAGAATGATAGGAAAGGTAAGGCGGCGAGGAGCACAGTCACTGTTTTCTCAATCAAGTATGTGTCTCTCATAAAACACATAAGTGTTTTGAAGGCTTTGCCGTTAGACGCCTTCTGTGGCCATGGGCAGCTTGTGTTTTAGGTACCGCACACTTGGTGCACCTGAAATGATTGTTTTTTGTTGTTGTAAGGAAGGAGATAATACAGCGCCCACGCAAACGACCATGACGACTGCTGGGTTCCTGGCCGATCAGCTGCCGTGCGCACTGGAAGCTCAGACTGTCTTGTTCACACGAGATTGTGCTTCACTCTACAGTCGTCGTGTTTCAACGGTCGCCGTCTCTATTCCTCTGAGTTACCCCCAATAAAGACCTCTTCATTTGGTGGAACGTGCCGGGTAAGACTTACACAATCAGCGTGAAGCTCCGCAGGCGTACGATACCTATGGCGACAAACGAGGTAGGCCTACAGCCAGTGGGGGCCCCATCGCAGTCCATCTCATGCTCCGGTGCCTTTCGGCAGCGGGACCCCGCGGTTTTCAGCGGGCAGGCCGACCAGGACGTGGAAGATTAGTTGGCCTCTTACGAGCGAGTGAGTCGTCACAACAACTGCGATGACCGCATGAAGATCAACGTCATATTCTATCCGAGTGACGTTGCTAACCTATGGTATCGAAATCATCAGGCCGACATGCTAACTTGGGCTTTAAGGCAAAGTTCACGGACGTTTTCGGTCGTCCCACAGTGCGGAAACTGCGTGCTGAAGAAGCCTTGCGCGTACGAGTTCAGCATAAAGGGGAAACCTTCAAAAGCTACATTGAAGACATCGTGGATTTATGCAAGCGTGCCGACCCGTCTATGGCTGCGGTTAAAAAGATAAGCACATAATGAAGGACATTGATGCCGATGCATTTCACATGCTGATGGCAAAGAGCCCCATCAGAGTGGCCTCAGTATACACCCTTTGTCACAGTTTCGATTTCGACGAGTTGCTCAAGCAACGCCTCTGCACTCACCGCCCATCAGCACCTGCGGCGTATATCTCTGGCCTGGCTATGAGCAGCGACCTTTTGGCTCACATCAAACATTTCATTCGAGATGCGGTCTCTCGACAGTTAGTGCTTTTGTCTGACCCACGCCTGTCGTCTACCGCCCAGCTACTTACCTCTACTATCCGACACACCATCACGCAGGAGGTTGCCCATGCACTTCCCAGTTTTGGCCAGCCAACACCTGTCACATCTCATGCAGATCGTGCTCCATTGCAGCCCACACCACTTGCCGCATCATTGAGTTACAATCCCCCTATTGTGCCGCCTCTACCTGTGGATGTACAGATGCCTCCCACGTATGCAGAAGTTACCGCCCGCCCACTGTCGCCACAGTCCTTTGAGTACGTGCCGACTATGGCGCCACCGTCTGTCACCCCCCGGTTCCGATCAACGACGCCTCCCTATAATCCTTGGCGCACGAATGACAACCGGCCTATTTGCTATGCCTGCGATATTCAAGGCCATGTCGCCCGCCTGTGCTGTCGTACTCTGCGTTCTGCCCCTGCACGCACTATGGCTGACTGCAATTATCAGTACGACGCCTTGCGTCCACCTTCGGTGACATCTCCAGGGCAGCCGCACAACTTGCCGGCCTGCCAGCACATTCCACTGCACCTGTGGCCGTCTCCTCACCATCGGTCCGTGTCGCCAATGCGGCGTCGCAGCTCGAGACAAGACTAAGAAAACTAGCAGCCGCAGTTTCTGGGGTACGAACTGCGCACATTTCGCCTACCACAACTCCTCGTCTGTCTCGCCCGAACGTTCTCGAAGTTTTTGTTGACTGTGTTCGTGCCCTTGCACTCGTTGATACAGGGCCACTCGCTTCGTCATTAGCGAAAGTTTTTGCCGCTCACTTCATAAAGTCACCACACCACCTTCTGGACCTTTCGCACCGCCAGCGCCAATTCCGCTTGTCCGTCTGCTGCTTCCACAGCGCGTGTCGTTATCGCGGACCTCTAACGAGTTTTTATTGCTTGCGTCATGCTCGCATGACTTAATTCTTGGTTGGGATTTCCTGTCCTGCCATAATGCAGTTATTGACCACGCCCGCGCCCACGTCGCCTTCTCAGCGCTCTGTGATGCGCTCTTGATGATGAGCCGTCTTTTCTTTGCGCAAAACCTATTGTCGCCGATGACACCGACATTCCGCCGAACTGTGCTGTGATTGTTCCCGTGTGTGTACCCTTTTCTGTAGACGCTACTTTTTTTTGCGCCTTCTCCCATGTTCGCTTCTCACCGTAACCTCCTTCTTAACTTTGCTATGATCGATATTACTCGCGGTGCCGTTGACATTGTTGCTTCGAATGCCTCAACCACTGTGGTCCCGCTACTTCGTGGCGAATGCCTCAGCCATATTGAAGTTGCTCATCTCATCTCGCCATTGATGTTGATGGCTATTTACCACAGAGTGCTCACGTAGCCTCCCTAATCCCGATTACTGTGTCTTCCGATATACCGAGTTGGGACCTTTTTTAATCATCTGTGGCCAGTGACCTTGACCTCGACCCGACTCACCGTGAGCAACTGTTTGACCTCCTCAACCAGTTCCGTTCTTTGGTTGACGTTCAGACGAATTCCTTGGGCCGTGCGACCGAGGTTGTTCACCACATGCTGCCCCTCTTCGCAAGCGCCCTTACCGTGTTTCGCCTACAGAGCGAAGTGTTATTGCTGAGCAGGTCAACGACATGCTACAACGGGGTGTAATTCAGCCTTCATCTAGTCCGTGGTCGTCTCCCGTGGTACTTGTGAAGAAGAAGGATGGCTCCATAAGATTTTGCGTTGACTACCGCCGTCTTAACAAAATGACCCGTAAAGACGTATACCCACTACCCCGCATTTAGTCTTTCCGTACCTGGACCTGCGCTCTGGCTATTGGGAAGTCTTTATGGCTGAGTCTGACCGAGCCGTTGTTACACCTGATGAACTATATGAGTTCACTGTGATGCCGTTTGGTCTTTATTACGTTCCTGCTAAGTTTGAGCGAATGATGGACATCTTACGCGGCCTCAAGTGAAACATTTGCCTTTGTTATTTGGATAATATAGTCGTTCTCTCTCCCGATTTTCCGACGCACCTCGTGCGGCACCAGATCCTGACCTGTCTCACTAGCGCCAGTCTTCAACTTAAACTGAAAAAAATGTCGTTTTTGGCGCCCGCAAGCTGACAATACTGAGTCATGTCGGGTCCAAAGATGGCGTCCTGCCCTATCCGGACAAACTAAGTGCGGTTACTGAATTCCCAAAACCGACTTCTGCTAACGAGCTGCTCAGCTTCGTCGGCCTATGCTCATATTTTCGCTATCTTGCCCGAAATTGCGCTACCATCATTGCACCGCTTACAGTATTGCTAAATGGTCCCGCCGATATGTCTATCTCGACTCCAACCTGCGACGATGCTTTCACTACGCTGCGACGTCTACTCACTCCACCGCCCCTTCTCCGCCATTACGACCCATCGGCTCCTGCAGAGATGCACAACTGACGCCAGCGGCATCAGTCTAGGTGCTGTCCTCGCTCAACGCAAACCCGGCTTTTCGGAATATGTAGTTGCTTACACTACATAACACTGGCAGGAATACACAGAAGAACTGTACAAGAAGGACCCGAATGTGCAAGCCCAACATAAGACGGTTGTGATTACGGATCTCGAGCCGGGCATCCTGAAGAGTGAAGATGAATGGGCCTTAACCAGCCTTGCTAAGAACAAAGCTAGCGGAATTGATAGCATTCCAGCTGCGTTGCTTCAAAACCATAACCATAACGCTGTTAACATTCTGCGTCAGAAGATTTGGAAAACCCTGCAGTGGCCACAGGATTGGAGGAGGCCAGTTTACATCCCCATTCCAAAAAAAGGCAGTGCCAAAGATTGTTCCAACTACTGCACGATCGCGCTTATTTCGCATGCTAGCAAGGTGATGTTGAAAATCATCCAAGGAAGGCTGCAGCAGTATGTGGATCGGGGATGTCCGGACGAGCAAGCTGGGTTTCGCAAGGGCAGAGGAACTAGAGACCAAATTGCCAACCTTCGCTGGATCATGCAAAAAGCAAGAGAGTTCCAGAAACCCATCTACTTCTGCTTTATTGATTATGCGAAAGCGTTTGACTGCGTAGATCACAGCAGATTGTGGCAAGCTCTCCAAGAGATGGGAGTTCCGATTCACCTCATCTGTCTCCTCAGGAACCTGTATGAAGGGCAAGAGGCCACAGTTAGAACTGGGCATGGTCTTACTGATTGGTTTCCGATTGAGAAAGGAGAGAGGCAAGGCTGCATACTGTCGCCCTGCCTATTTAACCTATATGCAGAGTGCATCATGAGGAAGGCCGGTCTGGACGTGTCTTCAGCTGGAGTGAAGATTGCTGGAAAACGTATCAACAAACTTAAATATGCGGATGACACCACTTTAATGGCAGAAAGTGAAGTGGAACTCAAGAGACTTCTGATGCGCGTACAAGAGGAGAGTGAGATGTTTGGGCTTAAACGGAACATTAAAAAGACAAACATCATGGCGTCTTGCCCTATCAAGTCCTGGAGTATCAATGGACAAGAAGTGGAAGCTGTGACAGATTTTCTCTTCTTGGGCTCCAAGATTACCCCAGAAGGTGACTGCAGCCATGAAATTAGGAGACGCCTGCTTCTGGGAAAGAGAGCAATGGTTAGCCTTGACCGCCTAGTAAAGAGCAGATACTTTAGTCTGCCAACCAAGATCCGTATAACTCGTGCTATGGTCTTTCCAGTTGTGATGTATGGATGCGAGAAGAATTGACGCGTTTGAATTGTGGTGCTGGCGAAGACTCTTGAGAGTTCCTGGGACTGCCAGAAGATCAAATCAGTCAATATTCGCGACCATAAACCCTGACTGCTCATTGGAGGGTCAAATTCTAAAGTTAAAGCTCAGCTACTTTGGTCATCTGATGAGAAGAGAGGAGTCGCTGGAGAAAGATTTAATGTTGGGAAAGGTTGATGGTAGCCGGAGAAGGGGTAGGCAGCGAACGCGATGGTTAGATGGCATCCTCGAAGCACTGCAGATGAAGTTATGTGATGTTAGGAAGATAGAGACCGGAATGCGTGGCGCGACATGGTCGATAGGGTCACGAAGAGTCGGACACGACTGAACGACTGGACTGAACTGAGTTGCTTACACTATCCGAGCGCTAACGAAAGCTGAATTTAACTACACAGTCACGGAGAAAGAGTGTCTTGCAATCGAGTGGGCTTTAACAAAGTTTCGCCCCTACTTATAGACCATTTTAGTTTCGATGCCTGGGAGCAGCCATCTTAGTTTGATGGTGGCGCCCTGTATAAGCTAAATTGGGAGAGTCCGCTCCGGCTCCTCTTGACGCCATCTTGGGCTGTGCCGTTAGTGCTGAGGCTGCGGTGCGGTAGTGTAAAAGTGCTGTATCGCGGTGCTCGTGAAAGCTATCCGACACCTTGGTGCTATTTGTGCTTCGTTTGAGCGCGCGAGCAAACCGCATACCATCCGCTCGGCATGGCGGCCGCTGTTGGAAACAGCACTAGCGGCCGGGGTGACTGCGAAGGACTGCGCTCCACTTCCGCAGTGAGGTTGTATTAGTTGTATCTTTCACGATATATGTACTTTCAATTATATATTATTATCAAAATTGTAACGGTACACACAAACACACAGCGAATGAACTGTACGGGCAGCTACCGAACGCGGAATGCAGATATTACGAAAGACGCTTTCCAGTTATCGTCGCATTGATTTAACTTGAAGTGCGACCCATTTCGATATACGATCGAGCTGTCCGGCTTCAGCAATGTATACTTTCAAGTTAAACCACAGTTTAGACCAGCAAATAAATGAGTTGTGTCTAAAGTACCATCCGTCGAAGTTTTTATGCAGCCTTGGTGTTCGTCCTGCGTCGCAACAGCATCGTATACCCCGTCCCGTACGTCGTAGCAGCATCGTTTTCACGACGTATTGTTGAACAAAACGTCGAAAAACGTGCACTCTCAGCTTCACCATGAACGAAGACGACAAATTCGCAGCTAATACAGCAACGCTTACGAAAGCGCCGCCGCCCGCTCGCGCGGCGGACTACCGTACTCTCGCCAAGCGCTACTCCCTAGTCGTCGCTGGGCATAAATTGTTTCGCATCGAAGGCACATCCGACGGCGCTTTGTAACTGCTCAGCGCTAGAGTAAATGGTCTTTCATGGAACTGCCTTACTGCCGATTCCATAGTATCAGTAAAAGAAAGATGCAAAGTTCAGTGACGCCTTAGCAGCTGAGCCAGCGTGCAGACGACCCGCGCGCCGCACCAGCGGCAATGTGTTGCGTAATTAATTTGTATTGCAATTATCAATAACACGGTATGGGTCAGAAATCCGCAAAAATTTATTTTTTGCTGTTGGCTTATTGTTTAAGTGAAGAATAGATATCAGCACGCTCTTGCGCTGGCGGAAGAGATCCACCGTATCGTTGGCGCGGAGGGCTTGGGAGAGACACGGCCTGCCCGGCGTGCGTGGTTACTACGGCGAAGAAAGTGAAATAGGCGTTATATTAGTGGGTCTGTCATTGATACTAAGTCTATCTGGCGTACCTAAAACGTTCATAGGGTTATTAAATCAGGATAGAGTGGAAAGCGGGGAAGCAGAAGCATATCAGCCGAACTCGGACTGTCGATGCATGCTTCCCGCATATGCTGTCGGCAATCATCTTGCGATTGTTTTTTATTGTTTGTGCAGTCCAGGATCGCGCATTGCTGTCCCAATCACATGACCACTAAAATGGGCGCTAAAAAAGGTATTTCAGTTTCTCAAACGACAATATACCATGGTGCAAGGCCGCTCTGCTATGCTTGAAGCGTGCGAATGTCCAGCCCACTCGGTACTGGCAACAATGGGCTGGCGCAAGGAATATGGTCAGAGACTATTTTTTCCTCGCCTGCTTGCTCTCGATAAAACTGTCTGTATGGCCGCCGCTTCAACGTTATCACCGATCACCATGCCCTCTGCTGGTTGGCTTCCCTGAAAGACCCTTATGGACGCCTCGGCCGCTGGACTCTTCGCGCCCAGGACAGGCCGCCATTGAAAACTGACCCTGGCAACGTTTAATGCTAGAACACTAGCTAGTGAAGCTAGTTTAGCAGTGCTGTTAGAGGAACTAGAGGGCATTAAATGGGATGTCATAGGGCTTAGCGAGGTTAGGAGGACGAATGAGGCATATACTGTACTGAAGGATGGGCATGTACTCTGTTATCGAGGTTTACCAGAGAGGCGACAACTAGCAGTAGGTTTCCTTGTCAATAAGTATATAGCGGGTAATATAGATGAATTCTATAGTATTATTGAGAGGGTTGCAGGCATCGTAATTAGGCTTAATAAGCGGTATAAACTGAAGGTTGTAAAGGCCTATGCACCTACATGTAGTTATGATGACCAGGCAGTTGAACGCTTCTATGAAGATATACAATCGGCAATGCGAAAAGTAAAGACGCAGTATACTGTACTAATGGGCGACTTCAATGCCAAGGTAGGAAAAAAACAGGCAGGAGACAAGGCAGTAGGTGACTATGGCATTGGTTCTAGGAATAGCAGGGGGGAGTTACTAGTTGAGTTTGCAGAGCGAAATAACTTACTAATCATGAATACCTTCTTCAGCAAACGGAAGAACCGGAAATGGACATCGAAATGTCCTAACGGAGAGACTAAAAATGAAACCGACTTCATAATGTGTTCAACCCCCGCCATTGTGCAGGATGTAGAGGTAATCGGGAAAGTGCGATGCAGTGACCACAGGATGGTGAGGTCCCGAAATTGCCTAAATGTGAAGAAGGAACCTATAAACAAATTAGCTGTGAGGGGGAGGGCAGAAGAGTTCAGGATCTCGCTACAGAATAGGTATTCAGCTCTAACTGAGAATGGCAACATTACCCTAGAGGCAAGGAGCAATAACTTCAGAGATATCGTTACTGAGTGCGCGGTAGAAGTAGGCGGTGGGATAGTTAGAGAGGATACCGGTAAGCTGTCTAAGGAGACGAAAGATTTGATTAAGAAACGCCAGAGTATGAAAGCTTCCAATCCAACAGACCAGATCGAATTGGCCGAGATATCAAAGCTAATAAATAAGTGCAAGGTGGCCGATATAAGGAAGTATAACATGGAGAAAATTGAGCATGCTGTAAAGAACGGGGGAAGCCTTAAAGCGGTAAAAAAGAAATTGGGCATAGGCAAAAACCAGTTGTATGCGATAAGGGACAAGGCGGGCAACGTCATCACTAATATGGACAAGATAGTCAAAGTAGCCGAGGAGTTCTGTACAGATCTCTAAAGTAGCCAAAGTAGTCAGGACCGTAATGAGATTGGCGGTAGGGAAAAACAGTCAGACGTTCCATCAGTGACGAAGGACGAGGTCAAGAAAGCACTAGAAACTGTGAAAAGGGGGAAATAAGCTGGAGAGGATCAGATAACTACAGATTTGCGGAAGGACGGCGGGGATATCGTGCTAGAAAAACTGGCCACCCTGTATACGCAGTGCCTGGTGTCATCCACGGTACCGGAACCATGGAAGAATGCAAACATTATCATCATTCACAAGAAAGGGGACTCTAAGGACCTTAAAAATTACAGACCAATCAGCTTTTTGTCTGTTACGTATAAGGTATTTACTAAGGTAATCGCTAATAGAATCACGACAACCTTTGCAATCAAGCAAAGGATCAAGCAGGGTTTCTG
>JAJIZL010022523.1:516440-535251 GCA_023969395.1 Amblyomma maculatum | reverse complement strand
AAATCAGCTGGAGAGGATCAGATAACTACAGATTTGCTGAAGGAAGGCGGGGATATCGTGCTAGAAAAACTGGCCACCCTGTATACGCAGTGCCTGGTGTCATCCACGGTACCGGAACCATGGAAGAATGCAAACATTATCATCATTCACAAGAAAGGGGACTCTAAGGACCTTAAAAATTACAGACCAATCAGCTTTTTGTCTGTTACGTATAAGGTATTTACTAAGGTAATCGCTAATAGAATCACGACAACCTTTGCAATCAAGCAAAGGATCAAGCAGGGTTTCTGAAACGGTACTCTACTATCAATCATATCCATACCATCAATCAGGTGATAGAAAAATGCTCGGAATATAACCAACTTTATACATAGCATTCATTGATTACGAAAAAGCATTTGACTCAGTTGAAACCTCGGCGGTGATGCAGGCGTTGCGAAATCAGGGGGTAGACCAGCCGTACGTGAAAGTGCTGGAAGATATATATAGCGGCTGCACAGCAACCATAGTTCTGCATAAAGAAAGTAACAAAATTTCCATAAAGAAAGGTGTTAGGCAAGGAGACACAATCTCCCCAGTACCATTCACAGCTTGTTTAGAGGAAGTATTCAGAGACTTGGAATGGGAGCAGTTAGGGATAAGGGTAGATGGAGAATATCTCAGTAATCTGCGATTTGCTGATGACATTGCCTTGCTAAGCAACTCGGGGGATGAACTGCAAATAATGAAAAAGCAGAAAGGTAGGCTTGAAAATCAATATGCAGAAGACAAAGGTAATGTTCAACAGCCTCGGGAAGGAACAGCAGTTTACATTAGGTAGCGAAATACTGGAAGCAGTAGGCGAATATGTCTACTTAGGACAGGTAGTAACCGCAGATCCGGACCACGAAAAGGAAATAACTAGAAGAATACGATTGGGATGGAGCGCATTTGGCAAGCACTCGCAGATTATGACTAGCAGCTTGCCGGTATCGCTCAAAAGGAAAGTATACAACAGTTGCATCTTGCCTGTACTCACCTATGGGGCTGAAACATGGAGGCTAACCAAGAGATCTCTACTTAAGTTGAGGACAACCCAGAGGGCTCTGGAACGAAAAATGGTAGGGGTAACATTAAAAGATAGAAATCGTGCAGAGTGGGTCAGAGAAATAACTCAAGTTACCGACATTCTAGTGGAAATTAAGAAGAAGAAATGGACATGGGCAGGCCATGTAGTGCGAAGAGAGGGTAACCGATGGTCGCTGAGGGTAACAAACTGGATTCCAAGGGGAGGAAAGAGTAGCAGGGGGCGGGAGAAAGTTAAGTGGGCGGAGGAGATTAAGAAGTTCGCAGGGGTCAAGTGGATGCAGCTAGCACAGAACCGGGTTAAGTGGAGAAATATGGGAGAGGCCTTCGCCCTGCAATGGGTATAATCAGGCTGATGATGATGATGATGAGGAGGATGATGATGGCCGCCGCTTCAACGTTATCACCGATCACCATGCCCTCTGCTGGTTGGCCTCCCTGAAAGACTCTTCCGGACGCCTCGGAAGCTGGGCTCTTCGCCTTCAAGACTTTGACTCTGATGTGATATATTGATCGGGACGCAAACACTCAGACGCTTACGCCTTGCAGCCCTCGCCGCTGCCTTTTCCTGCACCCTCGATATCCGAACCCTCCGCTCCAGCCCTTACTTCCGACGACCTGCATTTTGAACAACGCCGGGATCCCTGAATATCTTCGCTCCTAGACGTCCTCAACGTTTTCATTCCCGCGAGCCCTTCATCGCCAAGCTTCCCAATTTATGATCGCAAAAGCTATCGCCAAATGGTCGCAAATGGCTCTTGGTCATTCCTCGCCATCTTCACACAGAAATTTGTGCCTTTCACCATGCCGACCAGCAAAGCGCACATGCTGGCTTGTTGAAGACAGACGAGCGTCTCCACCAGCGGTACTACTGGCGGGTGATGTAAAACTTTGTCCGCCGATATATTCGCTCCTGTACTGCTTGTCAGCAGCAGACGTCGTCTCCGCGCCCCTCCAACCGGCCCATTGCAGCCATTGCCTTGTCCAGCGCGACCCTTCGATCGTGTCGGCATCGAACTCTATGGCCCCTTTCCACCTTCGACATTAGGCAACCGCTGCATAATAGTCGCCGTGGATCACCTCACTCGCTACGCGGAGACTGCAGCCCTGCTTACGGTTAGTGCTCGTGACGTTTCCTCCATTATCCTGCGTCACTTCGTTCAACGCCACGGGGCTCATTGTGAACTTCTCAGTGACCGCGGCCGCGGCTTCCTGTCACAAGGGCTCCACGAGCTGTTGGAAGCTTGCAAAATAATACATCGAACCACCACAGCTTAACATCCTCAAACTAACGGCCTAGCAGAAAGGTTTAACTGAACTCTTGGTGACATGCTCGTCATGTACGTTTCTTCTGGCGCGTCTAATTAAGATTAGGTGCTTCCGTACGTCCCCTATTCCTATAACACAGCGTCTCAAGCAACGACTGGATTTTCCCCATTCTTTCTTCTATACGGTCGTGAGCCTTCCTGTCAACTGAACACCATACTTCCTTACCACATTGACAATTAAGAGTACACTCCTCTTTCTGCTGTTGCCCGTAATGCTGAGCAGTGCCGTCGGCTGACTCGCTCATGCACGTCGGACATTCAAGATCTTCGCTGACATGAGAGCGATCACAGCAAGCCCACTTCTGAATTTCCTACCAACACCCTCATTTGGCTCTCTGTTCAGGCTGATTCCAAATTCGCTGCAACGCTTAATGGCTCTTATCGTGTATTAGCGCGTACATCTCCAGATAACTATGTCGTGGAGCCGGCAACGCCTTCTTCTGACCACCATCGCCGCAGGCGAGATGTTGTTCATGTCAGTCGACTTAAACTATACTACAATCTCCTTGTCGTCCCCTCGCCTTTAAGTCCTAAGGTCGGCTCCCTCTTTCCGCCGGGGCAATTACAAGGAAGAAGATGACACAGCGCCCACGCGAACGACGATGAAGACTGCTGGGTTCCTGGCCGATCAGCTGGGGCGCGCTCTGGAAGCTCGGACTGTCTTGTTCGGACTAGATTGTGCTTCCCTCTACGATCGTCGTGTTTCACCAGTCGCCGTCCCCAGTCCTCCGAATAACCCCAAATAAAGTCCTCTTCATTATATATATTTCTATATTACTATAGTCAATTATTAATCTTTTTTATTTTTCTCTATCTATTAGTTTTGTTTTTTTATGTGCTCGGCAATTCTTACATCTTGTCTACAATGCATTCTACTCAATGATTTCATTCTTTCCGTGAAATTTTTTTTTGTCTCAAATTTATTTCATGGGTTATTTGTTGCTCTTTTTAGTTCTATCTGTGTGTGTATAAAGCTTGCGAATGCGTTTTTGTTTCCTATTTGTGCTGCAGCATCCAGACCTTAAGGTTGTCCCTGCACACATTAAATAAGGATTGATTGATTGAATATTCCCCTTTTTAATGGAGCGGGAAGCGAGGCATCTGTTTGCTGTGCAATGCTAGTGCATGTCAGAGAACCCCAGGTGGTCGAAATTTCCTGACCGCGCCACTGCAACGTCCCTTATATGCAGGGTCACGTTTTGACCTCAACCTGTTTAAACCAAACTAGACCAAACATTTCTTTGCCGGTCAGTGCGACACACAGTGAGCACAAGGATGTTGTTAAAACAGAAGCTTGGGCACGTTGGTAATCGTTTGCGGAGAACAGCGCGAAAAAACAAGGAAGAAGGAAGACAACAAGACAAGCGCTTCGTCCTTGATTTTTCGCGCTGTTCTATACAAAGGATGTTGTCATCCGAAGCAGCCATGTTTAAGTAGCTGCGTCTTCGCTCGGTTACGAATCCAGCTGTAAACTATGCTTAGTACTGCAACACATGATATCTTGCACATATTGTGTGAAAGACCGCCCTGCTTACAAGCAGATGCCTTTTAATAGAGAGATTTATGTTGCAGGACAGGTACTAATGTATATGTATATAGGTTCATTGGACGCCTCCTGCGCAAGCGCATTGACACGGGTGGGCTATTGCAGCCACTGCTTCTGCGTAGGAGGTGCACAGTAAACCTTCATACCTCTGGGTTATTAAGCCTATCCGACCTGCTAAAATCGTCTAGTAAATCGTGCGAAAGTTGCTATCTGACCTGGGTATATCTCCCTATGTGCCCTATTTATATGTAACCTTCCCATGTAAAACTATCTGCTGGAGTCAATAGCCCCTGCCTCGTAATGTGGCCTCGTTACATTGCTCAACTCGCCTGCCTGCCAGTTGCACCTACCACTTGTGAAAGGAAAGTCAGTTGTTTCGTATTAGGGACTTAGGGTAGCGATGCATTTCTAGTGTAAGATGGCGTTGCTGGGGTTTCACTTCACATGTATTCATGACACGCTCTCTACGGCATGGCCTCTTTGATGCTCAGACTTGTACGGGTTTAAGAAATAAAAGTCACGCCTCGGGCTTCAGTTATGCTTTTGACTTATGATTGAACTCTGGAGAAGCTCGCTAATGCTTAGATCTCGGGAGTTTACGAGGCGAACATGGAAGTACCATGGCGGGTGCAGCAGCCCCGGAGGATATCTCTTCAAGCTGCGCCAAGCGTCCTATGTGACTTGTGTGAAAATAAAATATCGTGCTGAATTGTCAAAAATACCGCTGCGATGATGGTGCGACCATGTTAGACGGCGAGTCAAATCTCACCAAGGCTACATAGCAGGGCTCGCTTGATCAAACGTTGAAGAGCAAGTCCACTGCCTTCTCGGGTTGTATGCGACATTTTGGGTGCTCAGAAGCACTCGTACACAGCTGTACGTTGGACGCCGCCAGCACAATGTGGCTCACTATGTAAATCATGACTCTGAAGCACTTATTGACAACAGTGTTGAAAAACGTTGAGTCATTCATTTTGCTAAAATCCAGCACAGGATTATATTAGCTGAAGTTTTATTTTCTCTGCAACCTCATACCTCTGCGTTATTTCGCAGTGACACTTGCGCAACAATACACTTCACTTCGAATACAAAATTGGCAAGGTGTATAAATAATTCCTACCATTTTTATTTCGATACCCCTATGCGCTGTCTTCAACTTAAGTATAACCCACTTTGGGTGCTAGGGATTCTGTTAAGCGATAGGAAACGTGCACAGTGGTCAGAGAAATAACGCAAGTCGTTCACATTCTAGTAGAAATCAAGAACAAAAAATGGGCATGGGCAGGACATGTAGTGCGAAGAGAGGATAACCGATGGTCGCTTGGATTCCAAGGGAAAGAAAACGTAACAGGGGGCGGCTGAAAAATAGGTGGGCGGATGAGTTTAAGAAGTTCGCAGTGGTCCAGTGGATGCAGCTCGCACAGGGTTAATTGGAGGAATATGGGAGAGGCCTTCGCCCTTCCGTGGGTATAGTCAGGCTGAGGATGATGATGATGAATAATCAGGTACCGTATATGGGCTAGAAAGCATATACGAACAGAGGAAGAGCAGCAACCACGTACTTAAACTCTTAATTGCTTCAAGGACGTGTAGAAGAGAAAACGATTTGAAAAATCATTCATAGTAATTGCAAAAGTGCGGAAACAAAAAATCACACAGCTTTGTGCCAACTTAGCGTTTACAGGAAGGTTTTTTTTTTTTTTTTTTTTTTCTGGGCAATCAGGAAGGTCATCTTAAACACGAGCAACATTTGAACTCTGAGGGCAACTGTTGGCATGTAAGAAATGCTGCTTCGTCTAAGGCTGCTCGGTTTGCTAGCTTTGTTGTTATCGGGTAGAAGCCAATGAGTATTCAGCGCTTCCCGAACGCCGTATACGCGGGGTAAAGTCGGACGCACATGATTGCGCGAAGAATACAGTCAGATGTAATGGTCCCATCAAAACACGCGCGTAGAAAGCCAGATCACTTTGCAAACGTAGAAAACGTCCCCGTAAAGGTTGCAAGTGAAATGAATGCCAGCCAGGTGATCGCTGCACAATAGATTACAAGTGATTCCAAACTAAAATTCAGCGCACACCTTGACTTATTAAATGCTAAAATAGACCTTAAATGCATATAAATGGGATCGAAAAATTTATTCTACAATTTACTGGCACTAGTATCGAAATTTTGGAACGCGAACAAGTTGTAATGCATAAAACATGCGTTCATATTAGTCGGTTTTTTAGACTTCCCAAGAAGCCGATTAAGCGGCGTCCATGTAGCGATCATTCTATATTTAAAGAAACGCTACTACAAGGCGTGGCTCGGAATAAATTCCATGTCTTCATACGACTAGTTCCTTCAACTTAAGGCGCTGCCAGAACTAAGGGAGATAAACATTTGATAAACATTTATGTTTATAGAATTTCAAACTGGTTCAAAGTTCACGTTGGACAACTTGTTAAGAATGAAATACATTCGCTTAAAGTCTTTGTGTGAAGTTTCCCGATTGAATGTGGTTTGTTCAGTTGTTAGAAAGGAAAGGAAGAGCAGCTCATGTAGAAGGGTAAATAGAGGCTCAACGGCACCGGAAGTAATCCGCTATTTTTTCGCAATCTTTACGGAACGGGGTCCTTATAGATATAAACCCAGGCATCGAGCCACCCCATTTAAACCCTTTAAAACAAAGAATCTCGTTGAGAATTTCATTCACTCACTGTCACGGTACCTCCTGACTGTCATTTTTGTGTAAAAAAGATCACTAGCCATTTTGCGCGATGTTTTTTCAAATAAAATAGAAAATATTGTGTAGGCATCTGGGAATTAAAAGAAAATAAACACTTGCACCGAGAGCTACACTATTCCAGTCGCATAGCCTCTTCACCATAATCGCACTTTCGTCATGGCCGCACCTTAACCGTGGCCGCACTTACCTTGGGCCGCTGCCTAGAAACGTCTAGAAGAAGAAGAGGTCGTGGGACAAGAATGCTAAATTGGGCGAGTTGGTGCACTCGCATTTTAGGAAACGTAGCGCAAAAAAGACAAGGACAAAAAAAGAAGGAAACACACACGAGCGCTTACTCACAACTGATTTTTTATTAGAAAAGCTAACAGAATATACAGGGTACAAAAAATTATCAAATACATGTAATAAAGAGGTGAAACTGACAAAAAATTGACAAAAATGTGGAAAAAGGCAAGTCTGCAAAGATACACAAAGGTCGTGGGAGGCGGTAGCTGGAAGCTGACATAGCCTCGCACTTCCTGGCATTACTTTTCGAAGGAGCTACCAAGTAGGGCCTTTGCTTTCATATGGGAGGGTGATATCACAATCAGCCTGTCAAAACATATGCATTCATGTTATCCTTAGGCCACGCAGGCTCATTCGTACGGTTTAGTTTAAAAGGTCGAGTTTATATTTTGGCTGGTAGCTTACGCTATCACGCCATCGCGAAGGTGGGAGTGAACACAGAGAGAAAGAGATGCCCTAGTGGTGAATTTCGGACCACAGTGCAACAAATGCTTTCGCCTCATGGCACTGTAATGGTCACAAGTTCCCCCTATGGTATACCGAATGCTGGGACCATATACGTAAAGTACTATGTGCAAGAGTCATGTTTTTACTTTCAAGTCGATCCTAAGCATAGCCATGCAGATAGCTCTCACGTAACTCCAGGTTTAACCACAAGTAAATCACATTTATTGTTTTGCTGGATTGGCTGCGAACGTGGCGGTTATGGCCAGTCTTGATTTGAGCCTCGCTCAAACAAAAAATATAACTTTTACAGTTCTGTTTATCTGTATCTGATATACGCTCTCTGCTGGTTTTTCGTCAATTGCATTTCTGCCGCTCGAAGTTTTCAAAATAAGTGTGGACGGCCGTCTTTGCAGCAAGTTGGTCGTAGAAAGCGGCCTGTAGAGGACTACAGCCTCTGGTCATGTAGGGAGACCTGCAACCATCTCTGTCGAGCGAGTGGAGCGGATAGTCGGCGTGACTACGTAAGGAGCTTACTGGTACTATTCTCTTTTGTGTCAGAGTGTTCGCGCTCGCTTTTATGGATGCAGCTTATACTCAATGGACATATGCACAGTGTATAGGGAGCCGAAAAAGAAATGATTAGGTATTAAAGCAAGTCCGTACGGTGTGCACGAAGAGCTCAGGAGGAAGCGGATGGCTGCTTCGCACCGGTCTCGCTCTGCGCACAGCAAGACGCGATGGAGATGGGGATACACATGAATGTGTCATAAGGCTGTGTACAAGCGGGAGCAGCGGCAAGCTCGTGAATGGGTGTGCTCAGAAATTGCGTTGTCAGGCGAAGACGCCGTCAGTGGAAGCTAGTTCTGCTTCGTGCGCCGAGTATCTAGGGGGACGTTCTAGCTAACTTTGGAATAGGCTCTTCACCTAAGAATAGCAAAAATAACCAGCTGACGCCTAAAACCTGGCTATAGCTTAACTCAGTCAAGCCAGGATATGCAGAGCGAAAGCAGTACCAGTCGTGGATGAGACCGAATAATTATCTGCTGCTATTTTTGTCGCACCTTCTTCTCCTCCGCCATGGGTAAGCAGTCAACACGGGACAAACAGAAAATATAGAATCACGTTTGCTCTCATTTGGAAACAATGTTCTGCAGAAGCTAAGAACGGCGCTTGCACTGGCCTCTAACAAGAAAAACGCAGACGGGTGCAGTACTTTCACTCACAATGGCAGCGCCGAAACAAAATAATTAGGGGACTTGGCTGGAGCGCTGGAACCAAGGCGACAGCGCGCAAAAAGGGCACGGGTTGCACAGACACAATCACGTTAGTCGCAATTTAATACAGCCAAACCGTTATTAAAGATAGATAGATGGATTTACTAGTTACCCTAGTCAGGTTAGCGAAACTATATTCTTCGAGCCAACTGATGTAAATGAAGTTTATAACGGGCATATGGGAATTAGTAATAGCAAAGCCTTAGATATAAACGCCATGCAGATGACACCGTTGAAATATGTCTTATCTATAATTTGTCCCATGCTTTCTCATATCTAAAATCTGGCACTTGTTCCGGGGTTTTTCCTAACGGAATGAAAACTGCAAAAGTGTCAGTAATTTATAAAAGGGGCGACCGAAACCTATTAGGAAACTATAGGCCGATTTCGGTGTTCCCCGTGTTTTCTAAGGGACTGGAAAATGTTATCTCTTCAAGAATAACGGAGTTTTTTTGATAAACATAAGGTAATATCTGAGTCGCAATTTAGTTTCAGAACAGGCAAATCAGCAGAAGCAGCTTTATTAGCATTGAAAGAAATTACCTTGAAAAATATTCATGATAACCTGTATACGATGGACCTTTTCCTGGACTTTAGTAAGACATTTGACTGCCTAAATCATGCGATTCTTGGTTATAAACTTAAAATGTACGGAATCCGTAGAAAGCCACTCAGACTGTTCGAAGATTACCTCCAAAACCGAAGCCAGTCAGTATCTGTAGATAAAAAACTTTCATCCCCTTTACCTATTAGCTGTGGTGTCCCGCAAGGGAGCGTACTTAGACCCATTTTGCTTAATACCTACATTAATGACATTGTAACTATAGATCCTTCTATTCATTTTGTAATTCAGGCCGATGATAGCAAATTCCTTCTTTCAGGCCGTAATCTCAACGATGTTATAGCGAAAGGTAACGACCTACTCGATAGATTATCTAGGTGGTCAATGATGAATAAATTAAAGATAAATCCTACAAAGTCGAAGGCTGTAATATTTCGCACAAGAAACAAGCCGACAACACCAAACTGTGTACTGAAGTTTGAAAACCAACAAATAGAAATTGTTGAGGAACATAAATTCCTTGGTGTATATTTTTCATCTCATTTAAACTGTAATACTTACGTTGAACATCTCTGCAAAATACTCTCTTCTGAATGTGGGGCGCCCTCTCGCGATGTCGTGCACCTCTACCTATGAAGTGTAAACTTCACGTTTATTACGCATTATTTTTTGTCACCTTAACTACTGTAGTTTAGTGTTAGCCACAATGACTAAGGCAAGCATAAATAGGCTTCTCATATTGCAAAAGAAAATTGTTCGAATAATAGCTAATGTTGATTATGCGACTACCTCCAAATATGCATTCCAAGCACATAACATTATTCGTGTTGATTAATTATATTGTGAGCACTGTGTGGCGCTTCATTTTCCACACGGCTGAACGTGCTGATTCATCTTCATCCTGCTCCCTCTTGTAGGTACCCATCGTCATCGCGGAGTGTGTTTGGCTGCAGTGTGCGACCAAGGCTCCAGATCTGCAATAAAGCCTGATCCCCCAAGTCCGACCTTCGCGTTACCTTACACGTGGTGGAGGTGCGCCTTGATTTCCCCGCTGCTTCGTTACCTGCATCCACCTAGAGCTTCGTTCTGGCCGCCGTTTGACCCCGACCACCATCGTCATGACTCAAGAGGGCCACTCCGCTATTCCGGCCTCTACCAACTCGACTCCAGCTCCCCTTGCCAGTTGGACTGTCAGTAGCCGTCAGCGCGACCGGCAGATGTTCGCCGGTCTCTGCGGCGACGACGCTGATGTCTGGCTCGACAGCTACGACTGGGTCAGTGCTTTCAACCGGTGGGACGATTCTCTTAAACTAATAATGTGTCCTTTTATTTGACGGATCTGGTCAAAACGTGGTTCTTAAATCATGAATCGACGATTCCGGACTGGGCTACCTTTAAACAAAAGTTGCGCCAGATTTTCTGCGCTCCTACTGTTCGCACGGAGTCCGCCAAGAAGAAGCTAGAAGCTCGACTTCAGCGGTGCAATGAGACCTATACATCTTATATAGAAGATGTTCTTGCACTTTGTCGGCGCATAAATGACACCATGCCAGAGGCCGAGCGGGTTCGGCACGTCCTTAAAGGTATTGGGCCGCTCACCTATAACGCCTTGGCCGTGCAGAACCCTACAACAATCGACGCCATCATATCGACTTGTCAAGGCCTTGACGAACTACAGTCAATACGCCTGCAGCCTGGTCCCACTTCATTTGGTTTCACTGCCGACGCTGACCTCCTGCGCTCATTCGCGGATTAATTCGTGAAGAGCTTTCGGCTCAAGGTAATTTGTGTCGCCCTGCATCTGAACCACATCCTTCAAGTGCCGGCCTGCGTAGCATTTTCAAAGAAGAGCTGGCCTCAATGACCTATTCCCCCCAAACATCGGTCGCTCCTACCATCTGTCAGGTGCCAACGTACGCCCAGGTCACGTCCTTGCCGCCTGCAGTTGGAGATCCTACGCCACCGGCGCCTACCACTGCTAAGGTCGCCTCATTGGCACCACCGGTCGCGGCGCCTACATACTACCCCAAATGGCGCCCAGCCCGCCCTGTTTGTTATTACTGCGGGTACCGAGGCCATATTTTCCGCTTCTGTCGTCGCAGGCTCCAGAATGAACGCCGCGGCTACGACTCATTTGAAGCAAACTACCCTCCGCGCTTTTCCGGCTCTAACCACCGTTCATTCCCTAATTATACCCGATGTTCATCAGCCCCTCCAGAAAGCCCCGCTCCGCCTGCTGGTTACAGGCCTTCAACACGCCGTTCTCCTTCGCCTTTTCTCCGCTCAACCTCGCCTCTCCGTCAAGCTTCTCTGACGACCCCCCACCTATCGGAAAACTGACCACTGCAGTTTTAGGAGGGAAAACTGCACTCTTCGGCCATCCCAAAAATCCTCCGGAACGTCCCTGGAATACTATTTTAGTGTGGGTTGAAGGTTTATCTGTTGAGGCTTTGGTTGACACGGGCGCCGGTGTTTCTGTGATACACACTGACTTGTGCTCCCGCTTGCGAAAAGTGAAAACGCCTTATGATGGACCTGAACTCCGTGGAGCTAATGGTGCTATAATTCGGCCTTTTGCTAAGTGTACTGTGCGAGTTTTTGTTGATGCTGTCCGCCACCATGTACAATTTGCCGTGATGTCACCGTGCGCTCACCCAATTATTTTAGGCTGGGATTTTCTGTCTGCGCATCAGCCAGCATTTCGTGTCGCGACAGGGTCATTAACATGAACGAGAGCGATCCGTCTTCTGAACCTCCCGAGCCTCGTAATCGCCCCCCTGCGGCTACTAACTCAGTGTTGCCCCCTGGATGCGAACAACTTGTAGCGCTTACTTCTGCTGACATTGATAACGGAGATGTGCTACACGTGCCTTCTGATCGCCATCTGACCCGTGGAATCACGCTACCACCAAGTCCTGTACGGTTTGAGCATGGCACAGCGCTTGTAGCTGCTTCGAATATTTCCCCAGAGCCCAATGTTCTGAATAAAGGGACATGTTTTCCTTGTGCCCTGGACATTCACCCGGTGTCCCTCACCACCCTTACCGCCCCCTCTTCCTCACCAGCAGCTTCTTCCGATGCTTCTCTCTGTGTTCTCTTTGGCACCATCAATCCTGACCTTCCTGCGACTCACCGCCAAGCTTTGCAGGATTTACTTCGAAAACACCAAGCCTCCTTTGATGTCAGTTCTCCGACTTTGGGCCGAACGTCTTCTGCACAGCACCGCGTTATTGCAGAAGGTACTTCTATTGTTAGCCGCCGCCCTTACCGTGTTTCCTTATCAGAAAGTAAAATCATAGAAGATAATGTGAATGATAAGCTCCGACGAGACATTATTCGGCCCTCAGCTAGCCCCTGGTCATCTCCGGTCGTCTTGGTAAAAAAAAAAAAGGCTGCGTCTGTACGTTTTTGCGTTGATTACCGCGCACTTAACAAAGTCACTCGCAAAGGTGTTTACCCTATGCCACGAATTGACGACTCCCTCGACTGTCTTCAGGCCACCGAATATTTCTCCACTTTGGATTTGCGTTCCGGTTACTGGCAGATACCGATGCACGAAGCCGACAAAGAAAAAACCGCATTCGCTACTCCCGATGGGCTTTACGAATTCAATGCCATGCCTTTTGGACTTTGTAATGCCCCCGCTACGTTTGAGCACATGATTGACACTGTTCTTAGAGGACTTAAGTGGAAAACATGCTTGTTTTACCTGGACGACATAGTTACTTTCTCTGCGACTTTTTCTGATAATTTATGCCGCTTGATCAACTATTAACGTGCCTGGCATCCGCCGGTCTCCAGTTGAACACAAAAAAGTGTAATTTTGCCAAGAAAGAAATCAAGATCCTGGGCCACCTCGTCAGTCGCGATGGCATTCGACCCGACCTTGACGAGCTTGCTGCAGTTTTGAACTTTGCACGCCCTCAGCGGACTAAGGAACTACGCAGTTTCATTTCATTGGCCTGTCTTCATACTTTCGCCGTTTCATTCGCAATTTCGCTACCATTGCTGCACCGCTCCACCGCCTCCTTACCGACCGTACTACTTTCAATTGGTCCGAAGAATGCGAAAAAGCTTTCCAAACCCTAAAGAATGCCCTCGCTTCGGACCCTGTTCTCGCTCACTTCGACGACACTGCTGCCACCATTCTCCGCAACGATGCCAGCAGCCTCGGTATCGGCGCCGTACGTCTGCAACGTGACACCGCTTCTCGGGAAAAAGTAATTGCGCTTGCCAGTCGAACTCTAACACCAGCGGAACGCAACTGCACCATCACTGAGCAAAAGTGCCTCGCCGTCGTTTGGGCAGCTCAGAAATTCCGCCCCTACCTCTACGGCCGTCATTTCACGATCGTTACCGATCACCACGCTCTGTGCTGGTTATCAACCCTCAAAAATTTGACTGGACGCCTGGGCCGTTGGATTCTGCGTTTGCAGGAGTACCACTTTGATGTCATATTCAAATCGGGTCGCAAACATTGAGATGCTGATTCTCTTTCCCGCTGCCCGCTTCCAGAATCACCACCTAGTGCTTCTTCGCGCCTTCCTGCGTGCACCCTCGATGTCCCAATGTCGTCCACAGCTCCAAACTTCACCTGTGCTAATCCTGCCGCTGCTCCAGATCGCTACGCCATTATTTCACACCAGTGAGCAGATCGCTACTGCCTTTCCTTAATCTACCTGCTTACCGGTGCTTCTCACCCTCCTACCGCTAGGATGCGCAGGCAACTCCAAAAGTTGAAACATGACAACGGCGTGCTCTCCCGTTATATTTATTGCTCTGAAGGCACCCGTTGGGTCCCTGTTATTCCGAGAGCGCTTCGCACCCGTATCCTGGAGGCTTTCCACGATGATGCTACAGCCGGTCACTTAGGCTTTCATAAAACGTACCACCGCGTGAATAACCGTTTCTTCTGGCCAGGCCTCGCCTCAAGTGTGGCAAAATACGTCGCCTCTTGTCTGCCATGTCAGCGCCGCAAACGGCCCACTTCTGCTCCGGCTGGCCTACTGCAGCCGCTACCTTGCCCTGCTACTACTTTTGCCGTTGTTGGCATAGACTTATACGGGCCACTTCCATGGTCCGCACGAGGTAATCGCTGGATCGTCACCGCCGTCGACCACCTAACACGCTACGCTGAGATCGCTGCCCTGCCTAATGGCTCAGCACATGAGGTCGCGACCTTCTTTTTGGAATCGCTCGTACTGCGCCATGGGGCCCCTCAAGTGCTTCTCAGCGATCGTGGTTGGACATTTCTGTCGACGATTGTAGCCGAAGTTACTGAGGCCCCAACCACACATCACAAATTGACCTCCAGCTATCACCCGCAGACCAATGGGTTGACTGAGTGGTTCCACCGCACGCTTTCTGACATGTAGTCTATGTACGTCGACCAGGACCACCGAAACTTGGACGTAATACTTCCTTTTGTTACGTTCGCCTACAATACGGCTGTACAGCGGACCTCAGGTTACACCCCGTTTCTCCTCGTTTACGGCCGTTCTCCCGTTACCTTTCTTGACGCCTCTTTCCTTTCTACACATGCCAGTTCTTCATCCTCTCTTCCTGACCAGTTCCTTTCCCGAGTGGCCAAATCTCGCCGGCTTGCTCGTGTCAACACGGCAGCTAGCCAGGAAGGCCGCAAGTACCGCTATGATGCAACCAATCGCCAAGTTTCGTTCCGTCCCGGCGACGAGGTGATACTTTGGACCCCATTACGCACTTCTGGCCTTTGTGACAAGTTATAGCACCGTTACATTGGTCCTTACACAGTTCTTGCAAAAACCTCTCCGGTCAATTATCGCGTCTCCCCTGTTAACCCTCCTCCGGACTGTCGTTACCGTGGCAGAGAAGTTGTCCACGTTTCACGTATGAAACGTTTTATTCGGTGCAATCCTACGGACTAATTGCGGCCAGGCTGGCCGCTTCAACTGCGCGGGCGAAATAGTGTGAGCACTGTGTGGCGCTTCATCTTCCACACGGCTGAACGTGCTGCTTCATCTTCATCCTGCTCCCTCTTGTAGAAACCCATCGTCATCGCGGAGTGTGTTTGGCTGCAGTGTGCGACCAAGGCTTCAGGTCTGCAATAAAGCCTGATCCCCCAAGTCCGACCTTAGCGTTAACTTACAATATGATTATAGGCTACTACAAATCATGCATTTTTCGAAGACATCCGCTCCCGAATTTTGTTCTTCCATAGCATCTTTGGAGACCCATCGTGCAATATGACACCAGAAGTACTAATTCATGGAATGTACCACGTTTTCGCACTGATTATAAATTACAAATGCTAGCTTACAACCTACCCCATGTTTTAAACACTTATCAAAATACAATAGGGTACACAAAAGCCGAGCTGCGCAAATATTTTGTTGAAATGTGATTTTATGCTTCTGTTTGTAGATTGCTGAATGTTTGCCCAGTTGGCATTTTTCTAAATTAATGCGCATGTTAACTGTTTTTATCTTTGTGCCATTTAATGTAAAGCTTATTAGTGAGTTTACATGTGTATTTAATGTTTTGTTATTTTAATGTGACTACTGGTATGTAAGACAGATTTGGAGATTTCCTTCACCACTCATGTGCTGCTGCTTGCATGGGTTTCCTGGACACTGTCAAGCTGCGAAGGCAGCTTTTATCCGGGAAACCCTCCAGTTGAACCTAGAAATAAACTTATTATTGTATTGTAAAAAAAGTAAGAAGATCATGATGGGTGACGATATGGGAGAAGGCATATGATATATATATATATATATATAAAGTACGGCAGCTTGCTTTACAAGTGCGTATCAAGTCCAGTAGCGCACAAAAAACTTCAAAGATCCCGCGCTGCCTTGAAACCCTTCCCCCTGTACTGCAAAGCGCCCAGCAGCTGTTCCTCCGGCAGAGGCCTCTTGTCTAAACGCTTCAAGGATGCAGTTAGCACACTCCTTTCGCATACATACACTGGGCACACCAATAATATATGGTCCATAGTCTCTCGGAGGACACAAGTTGAACATTCCGGCGAGTCCAGCTGTCCAATTAAATTTAAGCACCTGCGCGTGAGAGCCACGTTTAGACGAAGTCTATGTAGCAAGCATGCCTGATGACGCGGAATATCACGCGAAACATAAAATTTCAATTTTCGATCGAGCCTTAGACGAATGTGTCGGGAGTCTGGCTGGGCCCAGTAAGCTGCTGTAGCATTCTTCATACCGTTCGTAAGAAGGCACGTCATATCCGCTCTTGAAAAAGCCACGGCCGTTTGGAGGCCATTGCTGAATGCTCTTTTCGCTTTAACATCGGCTTGTTTATTTGCATGAAGACCGCTGTGGGCCGGGATTCATTGAAACATTATCCTGTGGTCTTGCAGCTGGGCAGATGTAAGGAGCTCTATAATGATTAGTGCTAGGGACTAGTAGGCAGCGTAGCGTAAGAAATGTTCCAAACTTTGCAATGCAGTCTTTGAATCCGTGAATATACACAATGTTTGAGGGGTTCTCCACATATGTAGCGAGTAGACTCCAGAACGGATACAAGTTCAGCAGCAGTTCATGTAGAAGTATGTCCCCCCAGAAAATGTATTCTTTTTCTGAGCTGGTATGGCCACAGCTCCAGAGGATGCCTGTGTTGACACAAATCCGTCGGTGTGTACGTGAATATAATTAGGATATTCTGACCAAATGTGTGCCAGAGTAAGTTGTTTGAGACCACTAATTGGAATCATCGACTTCGTTAGTATCACGGGAGTACGAAGGTGCACCAAAGGTTTATCCATCAACCATGGCTGATGAGCAGGACAATATGGGACAGCCTATTCTCTTAGTAATTGCGACTGATCGCGGTGGAGTGCACTTGCAAAACTGCAGTCCAGCCACTCGTCCTGAATCTTGCTCAGTGGGTGAAAACGGCGTCTTCTATGTGCTCGTAAATATACACGAAGTAGTTCGTGCGACAAGTATATGGATATTGGGCGAGCATGTGCCTTTGGTAGAGGTGCATCTGAGAGTCCAAGTCATATTTTCAGTGCCTTCGCTTGCACGCTCTTGAAAGTCCGTAAGCAGGAATTAAGCATATTAGAGCGTACTGGGAGACTGTACCAGATTTAGCTAACAAACAGTCTCGTAAAGCCGTAGTCAGGAGCGTTCAGTTGGCCTCATTTGATCCCAGCTATGAAATGAAGTACATGGCAAAAAATGATCAGCCTTTTCTTCAGCATATTAATATGTTTCGACCAGGATAGTCGGTGGTAAATAATTACTCTCGAGATTCTGTGCCTGATGACGTACGCTATTACGGCTCCATGAAAAGTAATAGGGTAGCGGCTGACGCATTTTCCCGTAAATGCGATCGCTGCACACTTGTCTGCCGAAAAAAAAACCTTGACACCGTAAGTACATCGATGTCGTTGACACAGCCCGTTGCAATCTCGCACGTAGTTGTGGCCGCGTCGAACTAGAAGTCCAGATGCATATGCCGTCAGCATATGCACTGATGCGGATGTTAGTTGGCAGTTCGCTCACCAGGCCAATTAGTGCAACGTTAAAGTTAGGCTGAGGACTCCTACCTGTGGAACAACACGACCGACCTGATAGCGGATAGTATCTCCATGAGGCGTAGTCATGTGAACAGAGCGGCCATTGAGATAGCTCACAATCTACTTTTACAACCGGCCTCCAACTCCGACGTCTTCAAGTCCATCAAGAATATCATCATGGAGGACGTTGTTGTAAGCTCCTTTTATATCTAAAAAGACCGCAGCTACTAGTCGGCGGTGACGCTTTTCGCATTCTACTGTTGCCACAAGGTCGATGAAGCTATCGATGGAAGAGCGTCCCCTCCGAAATCCAGTCCTCATAATCGGATAAAGATCACTGCTCTCTAGAAACTACTCAAGTCTTGCCAGAACCATTCGTTCCATATCTTTTGCAACACAGCTTGCTAGGGCAACTGGCCGGTACGAGGTAAGTTCGAGAGGGGGTTTTCCAGCCTGCAAAAGATCAACCAGGCGGCTAATCTTCAGTGTTCAAGAACAGTACTAGAAGCCCATATATCATTGAAGTAATTAAATAGCGCAGATCTACCATACTTGCCTATGTTTGATAAGGTTGAATAAGTAATCCCGTCAGGACTAGGTGCAGACCAATGCCGACAAGAAGCAAGAGCGGCGTCTAGTCCAGATATTGAAAAGGGCAAGTCGTATTGATCATTCGGTGAAGGTGGCGCCAAGACTTCTGAAATTGATGGCTGTGCCTCCTGTGCGCCCACAAGCATTTTATAAAAATCTTCACCTACGTCAACTTCATTTCGGCCTTGATAAAGGGCCAGGGCACGAAAAGGGTGCCTTTCTTGCGGAGGTGTGCGCAAGCTTCTCGCAACATGCCAGATACGCCACAGTGGCTTGAGCAGAACTGTCTCCAACGTTGTAGTCCTAACCCCTACAGGTGGCGCAAAACTTGACGTTGAGCTCGGCGAGAAAGTGCGAGATCGCACGCGGATGTAATTCTCCGGTACTTCCTTTCAGCCTGCCGATGGATTGTAATTCCTTTCAGCCTGCCGATGCCGTTACGCTAGTGTGTGTGTGTGTGTGTGTGTGTG
>JAJIZL010022523.1:407866-501440 GCA_023969395.1 Amblyomma maculatum | reverse complement strand
CACACACACACACACACACACACACACACACACACACACACACCAACCAGGCGCAAACACTTCACCATGCTTACGCTAGGTTATGCTAAAGCGTTAATCTTTATGATTAAAATTTGTCTGCAAATATTTGTAAACGCATTAATGTTTGTCAAACTGAATTTGAAGCCTTCCAAAATAATCGTCGTGACCCCCAGTGGTTATATTTGACGTTTCTCTCCGCAAAACCATGGTAGATGCCGAGTTTGCACGGCCTGATAGCAAGAAAATTGAGCTGTTTTCGAATTTCACTAATCATTATCAGAAGTGATGAGTAGTTATTCAATGTTGAGAGGCGGATAGGCTTTTTTCATTCCTCCGCACCGGCCGTAGACGCAGCCGCCCCGTTTCTGTGCGCCCGGCGAGCTGCCCTCCCTCCCCATCTGTCGAATGTGATTGCATTCGGCTGCGGCGGCCATCTGTGTCCTGACGTCATAATTTATGAAACCTTCGCAACAACTACAGGGTTTCGCATCATTGAGGTTAGTAACGCTCTCGCTTTAGATTTTTCGATCTGCGTTGATTGATTGAGACACGTGTTTATTGAAAGCCCTGAGCCGCTGTGTTCTTTTTCTCCTGGCATCTGTGCGGGCATCTGGCCTCACCACAACTGTCTTTGACATCTTCCATAAAGCTTGGCTCTGGGGTCTAAGTCAACTAGCGCTCCGAGCTTTGCCCAGAGCAAAACAACGGCCGCGTTGGCGAGAAACAGCGGAAGGACCCAGTCGATGTAGCTGGCAGGCGGATGCCAATGAAAATTTCAGTGAGATCCCTAACTCGAATGTCAGAATAACAGTAATAGCAGTCCCATATACTATATGGCAACGGTGGCTGGGCATCGGCAATGACGGCATATCCTTTCGTTGGGGTCGTTTTGGAATACTCTTACCTCAAGGACGGGGATGATGAAGTGTTACTTTTGAGGCGGCGGACTAATGTCTGCGTGAAACTCGATAACTCCTCCGGCAAACAGGGAATGGGGCGCGCCTCTTCCTCGGCTCGTTCCTCTCCATTGCGGAGGTGCTCAAGGGCCTTGCGTGTCGCTTCATTGCGATTTCTTTGATGGTGGAGAATTCCAAAAGGCAGGTTTTGGTAGCCGCCGAGCGGAATAGTCAATAAAATCTTAATAATTTGAGGGATTAGCCATGCTACTTGTACCGGAAGCTACCTTTTAGTTGTTCCGGTGGTGGCCATTGCAAAGTTAAGGATTCGGCCACCCGCCATGTTAACATCCTTCGTCCGCGCTAGCAGCAAATGTCTCCTTCCTGCGGCCGCTACCTTTCGCACCTTCATTTCCAAACGCTACTGGTGGATAAAGACATTTCCTTCTGCCCATTCTTGTACCCACGAAGCGTTGCAGGAAATAGATGGCTCGGTTTCAAGCCTAAATAAACATCTATACAATTCATTACAACGATTTTAAGAGTAATCAAATTACTTACTTCTTAATCGGTTATTATGACTAACTCTGTTTATTCTATGGTAAAAAGCATATTTTTATGGGTAAACAAACTTTAATTTTTCTTAAACATTTGGTGACCGAAACTTATAACTTTCAACGTAAAAAGATGATCACCGAATAAGAAACATTTGCAGCGAAGTGAAAGAAGCCAACCGTTGGAGGGGCGGAGAAAAGCATAGGGGATATTTTTGCTACTGAGTAGGCTTTGTGCTGTAGTCAGTTTGGAAATAAAGATAATTAACCACAGCGTAGAAGGACATACAACGCGCCGATAGTGAAAACCGAACCTACTATCGCGTCCAGTGATCTAGCTTACCAGCCGAGATATATTGACGGCTGTCAAAAATTCTACTTGCATTGGGTATGAACGATGCCTGCAAACAAAGCTTGTGAGCGTTCATCAGCGCCACCTTCATCCTTAGCGGCGGACGTGCAACGTCCAGTGCTACCGCTAGCTTCACGTGGAACGTGATCGACAGAGAGGGCGCAAGCTGTGCGAAAACCCTCTTACGCTGCCTATGGCTTCAAGACTGCCAGAACCGAGACCTTTGTATGCTATCAGTCGAAAATTGAATGGGAAATGAGAAGCTCGATATGAAATGAAACACTAATGAAAGAAGCCAACAGTCTGTGAGGACAAGGAAAGCGTAGGGATATACTTTTTAATTCTGGTTTTTGCAATAAACTAACTATAGAGTCTACAGCGAAAAACGAAATTAAACGAAAATGTCCCCTAATCAATAGCAAAAACCAAAAATTAAAAACATCCCTTACGCTTTCCTTGGCTTCGCCGACTTTTAGCCTCTTTCCTTCGTGTTTCATAACGAGCCCCTTTTAGTTCCCCTCCATGCAGCGAGGTGTAAGAAGCCACGGACCCTGCAGGAAAAATTTTACATATACCGGTTTTGTAAAACGGAATCTTAGTCAACTATTAACTATAAAGCAAAATATATTCAGACTGTCTACTACCTATTTTGGGACACACGAGTGTTTAGAGTCAAATCAACAGCTCTATCACTTTCCTTCCATTCTTTCTTTCTGTGGGTGCGAGATTGAAGCCCTTCGGAATCGATACCGTAATGAAAACATGAAGTGGTAAATGAGGCGGTGATGAGTTATTCTTCATGCTCACAACACAGTTGCCTGAGCGTGGAGCGCTTGCAGCACCTGAACGGCAACGTTGAATTTCTTGACTGGCTCAGCGGGGTTGAGGTGAGCCTTTTGTGAGGGGGAGATTAGAAAAAAGGTATAGTGAATTGTTTAATTTGCGCAGTCATTTCGGCAGGGCTTCGCGACGTATTTAGCGCGTTATTTTGTCACTTACACTTTTCCTAAGTGCTGCCAAGCATATGAGAAAAATATATTGGCTTGCTCTTGTATTTTACTTACAACGAGGGTCTCTTAACTTCGTTACAAAATGATAAACTACATACGAATAAAAATAGTTTTCACTTCAATTGCGATCTAAGAACAAGGACTTTTCACATAAATAGAAAGGTGGAAGTGTTGAGAGAATAATTAGCAGCACATTTAAAAACATTGAAGAGAGCGAGTCTTGCAAAGAAAAGATAAGCTCAATTCTTACGTATGACTAGTTTATGATGAGAAACTAGTTTATGATGAGAAGAGTCATTGTAGCATGCCAATATATATTTTTAAGCGTAACGAAAGAGCCCTACCGGTTATCAACAGCAATGGAGACGAAGCTCAATCTAGCAACTGGCGCTCGAGAGCAGTGCTATGAAAACTTTTGGAGTGTTCCTGGTATGAGAAGTATATGAATGTGATGCACAGTAGGATACGCATCACAGAAACTATTAGAAGTTTGCTTAGACATACTTAAATTTTTTATGTTGATGGGACGGATCCGGTATAAGACTGTATAGCAAGCGCACTCCTCAAGCCCCTCAAAATCTGGTCGCTTAACACTGGCATGTACCTCACCGAACCAATGCGGAGGGCCAGAGAAGATATTGTCCTGTCACTCAGTGCCAGTGCCACATGGAACATTATTACAAATTTCCAATAAGCATATCGAAACCAGCTTGAGCACTTCGGCAATGATGACATAACAATTCAGTTTCCTATATACCAGTTCAAGAAGGAAGAAGATTGGTAAGAGAGAGAGAATAAACATTTATTTCATCTATAGAGTTTGTGGTGGTGAGATGTTTACCATGTTCCGTAGCGGTGGTCGTCCGCCCTTATTCCAGGGCCCCGCAGGATTCCGCCGCAAGCTGGGCCCGTCGGATCAGATCTTCTTGGTCTTCCCGCCGGTCGCTGGAGAGCATTCCCTCCCACTGCTCCACACTCGGGTTTGTTATGATAGGCGCTAATGGAATTCCCTGCCATTCCCACGTCGTGTGATATAGCCTGGGTGTCTCTAAGCACCATGGGCATTTATTTGTGCATTGTATGGGGTACATTTTGTGTAGTGTGTGTAGGTTCGGAAAGGAACCTGTCTGTAGCTGCCTCCACGTGACGGAGTCCTCCTTGCTGAGGGATCTCTGCGGGGGTGGATATCGCAATCTACAGCCTTTGTAGTAGTTCAGGATTGCCGAGTACTCTTGGGGTACGGGATCGTTGTCCAGAGGGTCGCACGTGTTAGATGCCCGGTATTGAGTGTAACCTCGAGCTATCTCGTCCGCCTTCTGGTTTCCCCTTACCCCGGTGTGTCCCGGTGTCCACACGAAGGTTGGTAAGGAAATTATTGAAAAATAAAAAAGGGTTAGGGGGACGTTGCTTCGGGGCAGGCTGTCCAATTTCCGCGAACATACTTTCCTTGGGCTTCTGCTGATTATTAGTCTGGCTCTGAATGAGCCAGCGGAACCTGCGTTCCAAGATTTAGTGAGAGTCTCTTCGTTTATTGCTGGATTGAATTTAAGAGAAAAGTTTCTAATTACCAATCTCCTTCCTTCTTGCGAAAGTGCCTGAACCAAAAAGATTCAGATGAGTACATATGTGTCAAAGGACTTGCTTTTTGACCTCGCAGCTGCGCTTTTAAGATACTAGATAAGATACTGTTTATTTTATGTTTTTCCAAAACATGGGGAGATGAAAGAAAAAGCTGCGGAATAGCAGCTTGACAAGCTTTCACCCCCCGTATTCACACAGAAAGCAGCAGAGCGCACAAAAGACGTGTCCATACAGATCATCCATACAAAAATCATACAGTGATAATTCTATACAGTACTAACGCAATGGGAATTACCCATAACCTCTATGGAACCCACATGCAGACAGCATAGATCCACGCTCAACATGACCCTGTCATTTGAAAGCATAATACAACAATAAAAAGACAAACGATATCTGCATGAGTAGAACAAATTCACTTTCTCTCAGGACAAAACTCCCGCAAAAGAAATAAAAAAAAAGAAACAAAAAAAAGTTTATGAAGTATAGTGCCATGAACAAAACAGAATTAAATGTTTACTGAAGGAATAAATCTCTGAACACTGATTTTGGAGCATTCATCAAGTCAACATCTTTTTGGTATAAATAGTTTAATATACTTCCTATTGTCTGTCGTAGCATCTGGTCGCCATAGTTAATTCGGATGTACTACACTACCCAGAGGTCAGGATGCCTAGTTGTATAAAAATGCCTGTTTCTTCGTTAGTTTGCTAGGTTAGTGACAGGTTTAACGTTCAGTTTCTTTTTATCTCTTATCATTTCACAAAGGCGATAGTTATAGAGGTTCTTCATGTTAATTAGTCTGATTTTCCTGAGCAAGCTATCTGCGGGACAGTCTGGTTTGGAATTTGTAATAATCCGGATTACCTTATTTTGCATTACCGAAAGTTTTCTAATGTTTCTTAATGTTGTCTTGCCCCATACTAAAAAACAGTAGTTTACGTGTGATAAAAACAATGTATGATAGATAAGCAGTCTTGTGCTCTGCGGATATAAATCCCGATTTCTATACAATAATCCTATAATGCGAGCTAAGCTCTTTATGACGTGATTTGTATGAGCATCCCACAGCATGCACTTTGAGAAAAATACTCCAAGAGTTCTAAATTCGCTGAAGATTTCAATAGGCTGCTGGTTTATGTGCAGATAACTGTTTGATACGATTATTTTGCTTTAGCTCGAAAGACAATAGCCTTAGTTTTTTGTGCATTAACAACCAATCCATTGCAAGCACACCAATAATGAAGTTTGCTTAAAGTACTGTTAGCGCGATTGACAAGCATTTCGTAATCATTTCCCTCAAAAAACAGGCTGGTGTCATCGGCATAAATTATAAATTTTGGGTCATCACCAATTTTAACAAGATTATTTATATAAATAATAAATAAATACTGTCCCAAAATGCTACCCTGAGGGACACCGAAAAACGTAGGTTTAAATGAGGAGAAGCTATTATCTATACTAACCGACTGCATACGATTTCCAAGATAACATTCAATCAGTTTCAAGGCAACACCGCGTATACCATAAAATTCTAATTTCTTCAGTAAAATACCCCAGTTAAGGGAATCAAATGCTTTTGTCATATCTACGAAAATAGTCAGTACATACCGTTTTTCTTCAAGTTTTTCTAGAATAAACTCTTTTTGATGAAGCAGGGCAAGCTCAGTGGAACGGTTTTTCCTGAATGCATATTGAGATTCAGTCATAATGTTGTGTTTATCTTTAAATGACACTAGACGGGAATGAACGGCGTTTTCGAGGATTTTAGAAAAAATAGGTAGTATGGAAATTGGTGGGTAATTTGCTAAATTGTTTTTGTTGCCTTTTTTGTGCAGAACGCAAACTTTCGCGTATTGAAGCTTTGTCGGAAATATTCCGCTTGTCAGACAAATATTGAAAATATGGGTAAGGGGAATATCAATAATGTCAGCCACGAATTTGATCGGGCGGACTTGAAGGTCAAAGATATCACCAGAGCGAGTAGTTTTTAATTTCATGATAATAAAAAAAATTCTCTTTCTGAAATTGGATTCATACAAATCGTCTGAGGACAACTGTCCTTCAAGTATTGAGTGCAGTCCCCTGATGTTGCAGGGTCAAGTTTACTAGATAGTCATTCGAAACGTTAGCTACATCTGTACATGAAAATGTTCTTCCGTTCATAATAATGTCATGAATTGTTTTCGACACTTGCACATTTTGGAATGCTGAGCTTAGCTTTTTTCACATAACGGTCGCATTACACAAGTGTATGAAAAGATTGTTGAAATATTTATCTCTGGCATGCTTCAGTTCCTTATTTAGTTTATCACGATACTTCCTAAAAGCTTTCAGTAGTTCAGGATCACGTTGTTTTAGGAATGCCTCATACATCGTATACTTTGTTTTTATTTTCACAAGTAAATCTCGATTGATCCATGCTTTTCGGATCTTCTTGGATTGGGAAATATGCCGAAGTGGGATGCTTGATTCATAAATGTTTCTAAATAGGGCAAAAAAGTCATCAAAAGATGTGTTTGTATTATTATATGAAAGCACATTCTCCAAAGGTACAGCAGAGAGTTGTTGACGAAAATTTTCTAGGTTGTTGGCTGAAAAATATCTTGTGAGACTCGGGAACATATGTTCTTTTTGGTGGTGCGGAATGGCTACAAACATAGGTAAGTGATCACTAAGGTCAGATGCTATTACTCCAGACATGAAATCTTTGATGGTAGAGCTAACAAGAAAAAAATCTATAAGTGTTGAAGAGCTTGCGGAAATTCTAGCTGCCGAGGAAATAACGTTCTTGAGGTCATAACTCTCGTACAACCATGTCATTACTCTTGATTCACGGGTGTCGGACATCATGTCGATATTGAAATCCCCGCCACAAATTTGTTTGAGCCTATTATTCATACAATATTGAAAGAGAGGCTCTACTGAAGAAAAGAACATAGCATGGTTACCATCTGGTGGTCTGTATACACTACAGACCACCATGGTTACTCATTGCAACCGACAACATTTCACATTCGTGGTTTGAAAATGTAAAATCAGGCAAGAGGTCACATCTGAGATGCTTTTTTGCTAGCAAAGCAGCACCATCACCGCGGCGTAACGAGCGATTGAGGTAGAAAACATCATATCCGGGTATTGAAAAACATTGTCATTTCTGGTATACCATGTCTCTGAAAGCATAATGATATCAAAAGTAGAGCCAAAATTGCTACAAAATAAATCCATATAGTCCTCTTTATTTCTAGCAGACCGGATGTTAATATGGAAAACTTTTAAGCTTTCTAAGTCAGGTTTACTAAGGAGTAATTTGAGATCGTCAGGTGCGATATGCATGAAAATATTGAAGGTCTTTAATACAACACTTAAACAAGCGTAATGAGGTGATTTTTAGACTTCACTACAACGGCTGTGTCGCCTTCTTTCCGTCTGACGAGGACTTTGCCACCACTCTACCAAACAGCGATAGTTCATGTCGCGTGTCCATTGCTTCGCTTCCCAGAGGAGTGTTCGTGTAAAAAAGAGAGGGTCAAGGAAAGCATTGACAGATACAAATGGAACCTAATATTTTATGCCAGCGTTGCCGAAGCGCTCAGGGTTGTTTCGAGAGGCTTCTTGGAAATTTGTAATAATGTTTGATCCGACATTGGTACTGAATGAGACGACAATATACTGTCTCCCCCCTTCCCAATGGTTCGATCAGGTAGATTTCAATGTCATGTGACCAGAGTTTTAGGGGCTTCGGGACTGCGCTTGCTATATGGTCATCCACCGGCTCATCCCCATTAACATAGAACATTTAGGTACATCTCAAGTTCTCAACACACTATTGGTTTCTGTGATGCATATCTTACCCTGAATAACATTTGTATACTCTCATAAAATGAACACTCCAAACATTTTCATAGCACTGCTCTTGAACGCCAGTTGCTGGTTGTTGCCATGGGGGTTGGTAGCCGATAGGCTGTTTTCTTTAAGCCGAATATTTTATCTTGGCATGCACCAATGATTTTCCTCATCAGAAACTAATGATACCGATTTATTGAGCTTATCTCTTCCTTGCAAGGCTCATTCTTTCTAATGTTTATAAATATTGCGCCTATTATTTTCTCAACACTCCCACCTTTCTAGGTAAGTGAAAAGTCCTTGTTCTTAGTTCGTGATTGAAGTGAAAACAACGTTTATTCGTATGTAGTTTATCATTTTGTAACGAAGTTAAGAGACCCTCGTTGTAGGTAAAATACAAGAGCAAGCAAATATTTTTTCAGCAGTTTAACAAAACTGTAAGTGACAAAATTAAACGCGCTCAATAAACTGCGATGTCTTGTCGAAATGACTGTGAAAATTAAACAATAATTAATCTCCTCTTTGGTATCTCCCCATCACGATAGTCTCGCTTAAACTTCAAAACAGATGAACCCGTTAGGAAAACGAACGCTGCCGTTCAGGTGCTGCAAACGCTCCACGCTCAGGTGACTGCGTTGTGAGCATAAATAATAATGCACCACTGTATCATTCACCTGTTCATGTTTTCATTACGGTTTTGATTCCGAAGGGCTTCAATCTCTTGCCCACAGAAAAAAAGCACGGGAAAGGAAAGTGATTCAACTGTCGCATAGGACTCTAAACTTTCGTTTTTTCCCAAATAGGTTGCAGACAAGTATTATTCTTAGTTATTGGTGACTAAGATTTTGTTTTACAAAACCTATATATGGAAACATTTTTCCTGCAGAGCCATCGCTTCTTACATTTCGCTGGAAGTAGGCAACTGAAAGGGAAATGAGGGACTTGATATGAAATGAAACACGATTGAAAGAGGCCAACAGTCGCCGAGGCCAAGGAATGTGTAGCGGCATTTTTTTTTATTTGCTTTTTGCTATAGACAATTGTTAATCTATACCAAAAACGAAAATTAAAAAAAAAATACATGTATGCATCCTCTACGCTTTCATTGGTCTCGCCGACTGTTGGCTTCTTTCAATCGTTGTTTCAGTCATAATGAGCCCATCATTTCCTTTACAGTTTCCTGCTAATAGCTTACGATGACCTCGGTTCTGCCAGTCATGAAGCCATAGGCAGCGTAAAAGGATTTTTGCACAGCTTTCGCCCTCACTGTCGAGTACGTACCACGTGAAGCGAACGGTAACAGAGGGCGTTCCATCTGCGCCGTTAAGGACGAGGGTGGCGCTCGTGAACGCTTTCAAGCATGCGCTGTATGTGGTAACTCCAGTGAAACAATTGACCATATTATACTCGAATGTAATGGCATCCATCCGGAAGTCGATGCAGGCGCAGTCACTTTTCCTGAAGCTCTGGGGTTTAGAGATACCAGTGGCCGGGTGAATAAACAGTCGGTGGAAGCTAGCAAAAAACGACTGGAAGATTGGTGGCTTAAAAGCAGAAAAATGGCATAATGTTAGTAATGTAGAAACAAAAATTCAATAAATAGAATGATGGTATAGTTAACCAATCTAAAACAATATATAAGATATAGAGAGAAAAATGAGCATGATAGATACTGCTACCTTCCCGTTTCAAAGGGGACGCTCCTATATTCCATCCATCCATCCAAGCTTTGTTTACAGGCAACATTAATACCCAAAGCAAGTAGCAGGTTGGACAGCTGTCGAGGGATCTCAGTTGATAAGAGCAACGGAAGCGATATTCGTCGATCGTGGATTCGATTTCTACCATCGGCGCGAAGTTTTTGCTTTTGCTTTTGCTTGATAATAAATTGTATTTGTTTCCAAAATGACCACATTACTCATTCTAACGTGAGAAGTTCGACAAGTTGGTAGGTATTCATGCTAGACGAGTGGTTGTGTTGTGCTGTTGAGCACCTGTTCTTGAGCGATTGTGTTGTGCTCTCTTTTCTTCCGTGTTTGTTCTTCGCGCTCGATTAGCATGAACACTCATTATAAAATAATAAATATCCCCTATATATCCTCATAATAAAATATTCCCTAGGCTTTCCTCTGCCTCGGCAACTCTTGGCTTCTATCACTTCGCTGGAAGAGAATTTTAAGGCGAAAGAGGTCCCAGATTTGTGGAACGAAATCTCATGCAAGAAAGTTGTGCACTAGATCGGTCATATTACGCTAGATTCCGCGAGAGTAGTTCTTGTCTAGCGTTCCTGCAATCTGCGGTCCCCACTTGAATGCGCGCCAAGGAACTCCGCGCGACAGGAGTGGTGGTGTACCGTCCAAACTGACACTTGCCGGAGAAACTGTGATAGATACTGTGCTTTTCCTTTTCTGTAAACCGATTACAAATATATGCAGTACTGCAACGAATGCCGATAACAGGCAAATGGTGAAAGGCAAATGATAGGAGATAAAGGGTAGGCTTTCGTCATGCTGTTCTTAAGAGTCATCTAAGAGACCCTCTGAATTTTTATTCGCTGATCATGTTCCTACGTTGCTAGTTATAATGAAGTTTCTATCACATGATGTTTAATAAAGACGAAGGTTTGTTTATACATAAAAACATTTATTTTACCATAGAGTATGCAGAGTTAGCCATAAGAACCAATTGCAATGTAAATAATGGGACTTATTTTAAAAATTCAGTGAACTGACTTGTATAGGATGCTCATTTAGGCGTGAAACCAGGCCCTCTGCCTCCCGCCATATTTAATCGGTATAAAATGCCCCGAAGCAAATGTCTTTATCCACGAGTAGGATGTTGCATATAAATGACAGAAAGGTAGCTGCCGCAGGAAGGAAAAAATGCTTGCGAGCGAGGATGGAGGATGTTCCTAGAGCGGGCGGAGAAATGCTTACCTTTTTAATGGCTGCCACCGGAGCAATCGAGAGCCTGCTTGCGGTAGACAGTATCGCTAAACCTCAAAACTAAAAACATGAGATTTTTTACAAGTAGACATCTCTGAAGACGTCCCAAAAACCGCCCAAATAATATAGGGCTAAATAAAGTTTTTCCTTCCTTCCTTCCTTCTGCATAATTCGTTCGGAAGATAACTTTAGATAGAAAATTCTAAAACGAGAACGCTACTAAAATTCAATACGCGAAAAGCCGTATGTCATGCGACAATTCCTTAAATTATGACGCCAGGACGGAGAAGAATGCTACCGCGTTCAGCAGATAGGGAGGGAGAGGAACTCACCGGTCGCTGAAACAGGGCGGCTGCGTCTAAGGCCATCGCGGAGGAAGGAAGCAAGATGACCTGCCTCTAAAAATTGATTAACTCATCGCTTGAGATATTCATAGCTGAAACTCGAAGACACCTAAGTTGACTTGCTATCAGGAGGTGTAAATTCAAAAACTACCTTTGCTTTTGCTGCGAGAAACACCAAATATTGCCAGTCGGGCGCAAAAAGTTTATTTTTGAAGACTTCAAATGCAGTTCGAGAAATAAAAATTAACGAGTTTAAACACATTTGTCGTAAAATTTTAATCAAGGAGAATAATGATGTTGGATTCCCTAGCGTAAGCAGCGTGCAGTGTCTCCGCATAATTGGTTGTGTGTGTATGTGATAGCAATAAGTGCATAACGAGAAGAAAATGCCGGTTGTGGTTTAATTCACTTCAGCAGGCCAGACTTGCGAAAGCACGTATTTAGCTTGTATTTCCAAGAATTTACTTTGTGTTTAGAAGGCGATAAACACGACGACAGGCAATTTTACGGCACGATAGGGACCATTAAACACGCAGAATATTCGATGAAGGTGAAATCTTATAGGTTCCACTCTCTGCTCGTAATTACCTAGATATGAATTTGCTCTAATTTGAAGATTTTCTTTTTGTTTTACTTTTTTTGCGCTGTTATTACGCTAGGCTGACAAGGCCGCTTCTACGACAAGCAACACAAAAATCTGTGTCGCCGTTCAGAGTTCAGAAGTGCTTTTGCAATAAAAGCCCTAATGTCTGTGTAAGAATCACCCTCATCATCAGCCTGACTATACCCACTACAGGGCGAAGGCCTCTCCCAGATTTCTCCGATAAACAAGGTTCTGTGCTAGCTTCATACACTTGAACCCTGCGAACTTCTTAACCTCATCCGCCCACCTAACTTTCTGCCACCCCATGCTACGCTTTCCTTCTCTTGGAATCCAGTTTGTTACCATAAGCGACCATCGATTATCCTCTCTTCGCACTACATGTCCGTCCCATGCCTGTTTCTTCTTCTTGATTATGGCTATAATGTCAGTAGATTGAGTTATTTCTCTCATCCGCTCTGCACGCTTCCTATCTCTTAATGTTAGCCCTACCATTTTTCGTTCCATGGCCCTCTGCGTTGTCCTCAACTTAAGTAGAACCCTCTTGGTTAGCCTCCACGTTTCAGCCCCATAGGTGAGTACAGGCAAGATGCAACAGTTGTATACTTTCTGCTTGAGCGATACCGGTAAGCTGCTAGTCATAATCTGCGAGTGCTTGCCAAATGCGCTCCATACCAGTGGTATTCTTCTTGTTATTTCCTTTTCATGGTAAGACTTTTCCTGGGTAAGAATATTTAGCTGCAGATGTTTCCATGAAGAAAGAAGGAATTCCGTTCGGCAATTTGGGTTGCACTTTTGAGATGGTAATAGAGTTCATCGGGATACCTCTATCGCTCCTGAGATATACTAATCAGAGGGCATGCAGGCAGGTTCGGGCGGCTGGGTTAAAACGTTCCTTTGATCTCTGCCGTGCGGTGTTTTGTATATTACATTAAATTGTGACTATAAATATCTCACCAAAAAGTGAACTGAAAACGCAAACGCAAGCGTGCCTTATTTGCATTAGGCCCAACTATGCTGAATCGCCTGTAATGCAGAGTTATGCCTGTACAAGTATGATTTATTTATTCCTAATATTATTGCACCGCGTAAATATTCGTCCAGTAAGGCGAAACCGCTGTTCATGAAGGTAAAAAGTGGAGCACTTTGGAGTGGAGCAAAATGGAGCAAAGTGGAGCATTTTCATGAATGTATAAAGTGGAGTAAATAATTCAAATTATTCGCTCCCGTACGACAGTCTAAAGTGGCGTCACACTCTTGCAGAAAATCAATCCCAGACTCACATCATGAGTTTACCGAGGCAGCACTGATGGTTGGTTTGTGGGGTTTAACGTCCCAAAGCAACTCAGGCTATGAGAGACGCCGTAGTGGAGGACTCCGGTAATTTCGACCACCTGGGGTTCTTTAACGTGCACTGACATCGCACAGCACACGGGCGCCTTGCCTTTCGCCTCCATCGAAAAGCTGCCGCCGAGGCCGGGATTCGATCCCGCGTCTTTGGGAACAGTAGTCGAGCGCCGTAACCACTGCGCCACCCCGGCGGGGTGCAGCACTGAGAATTCTGTTCTAACTTTAGACCACCAATAGCAATATCTGAAGCACACACACCCACTGGAGCCAAAGGATCACCACCGACACCACGGAATAACACTGCACGGTCACCACTAAATATTACTTTCCTACATAAACGGTTCTTAAAACTCAAACTGATAACAGATACTCTAGCTCCAGTGTCCAAAAGAGCTATTGTTTTCACAACATCAATAAACACTTCCAATTTGTTCTTTAGCAACTTTCCTACCTAAACGGTTCTTAAAACTCAAACTGATAACAGATACTCTAGCTCCAGTGTCCAGAAGAGCTATTTTTCTCATACCATCAATAAACACTTCCAATTTGTTCTTTAGCATAAACACGGTTAGAGGTATGGACGTCATCGACCCACTGGCGGCCTCACCTCCATAGGCCGCGCATCCCAGATTCCCGGAGGTGGAGGGGAATAACGAAGGAGGGTTGAAATCTGGGTCAGTGGGTACATTGTCTTAGAGAATATTAACCAGCCAAGGGACGAGGACGAAGAAAGACGATGTACACACGGCGGTAGCTGGACTAACAACTCTGCTTTATTGAAATAAAAACATTTTCCAAGAAATTTTGCAAAGCATGCGCCTCTCGACGTCCAATCGTTGCTACAAAGAATTAATAGGGGCCATGAAAAAGTGCGCAAGCCTACTGAAGCCGAATGGAGGAAACTTGAGGGGATGCCGTATGCGCATGGGATTTCCCATAATATCAAAAAGGTTGCTGCGAGGCAAGGCGTTAAGGTCGTCTTCTCTGCTCCTTGCAAGCTATCAAGTCTTTGTTCTCGTGTTGCTTATGGCAGATCTAAGGCCCCTCTGTGCTCGACGCGACAAGATGATTGCGCCACTTGTGCCACATGTGTTATTTAGAGAATCCCTCTAACATGTGAAAAAGTTTACATCGGCCAAACTGGCCGGTGTATTAATGATAGGCTGTAAGAGCGTCACAACTCTTTGTCACATACCAGCGGAGCTAATTTGTCTCGCCATTGTAGGAATTCCGGTTGTTATCCGCTGTTTTTAAATGTCACGTTTCTTGGTGGGGCAAGGATAAGTTAGAGCGCGAAGTTCTTGAAGCTTACCACATAAGTATGCAAGGAGATAAATGTGTTAACACAGCATCCATATCGTTGATGTATAAAGAAATGTTTTTTTATCTCAATGACCCTAGTACATTGGCTATCTCCGAAGTATTGCTGTTTTTTTGTAGTTTTTTGTCGCTTTTATGCTGTGTGTTGGACGTTGAGCTGCGCATGCCTTGCAAGGTTTCTTTGCAGATGTTTTTATTTCAATATAAAGCACAGTTGTTAGTCCAGCTACCGTGTGTACATCTTCTTGCTTCATCCTCATCCCTTGGCAGGTTATTATTCTCTAAGACAGAACGAAGTCGTGGGGAAGCTGACCACCGCTCGCGCTGGAGTGGCGGCCTGACACTGCGATCAGATGCAGGTGATGAACACCACAAATGTGTCAACTGGTGTTTGTCCCAAGCGGACATAGTAGGGAATCGCTGCTGTTCAGTATGCAGTCGCCCGTGAATGTTCGCCGGGGGTCGGTAGCCTTGACCAGGGAAACGGCGGTGGCAATATCTAGCAATGTGCCCTGCAGTGCCGCACCTGTAACACACAGGTTGAGGGCGCCAGCGATTAGCATAAGAGTCCTAACTAACAAAGTCGCAACATTGGTGGTAGCCAGGCTCTCGCTGCAGACGAAACACGTCTGCAGGGTAGGCGGGCCTCCTTTCCATCGGCTGGGGGCCATAAGTTTGGGCAGAGTTGGTACGATCGTCCATATCCGAAGCGCCTCTAGGTTGTACTCACGGAGTGGAAAGGGCAGCGACATCTGCCAGCAGTGCACTACCGTGCCGCAGATATTATTCACGGCAGATGGTGTCCTTGGACCTGGACAATTCCTCACGCACAATTTTCCGTATCATATCAGCGATTGGAAGTGTAGAACATGCTTCAACACTGGCTACAGTGGTTACATTTGCCAGTCTTCCGAATCTAAGGCTTATTCGACGCAGCCTGAAAGCTTGCTTGTTATTTTCTTCCTCTGTTTGTCTCAAGTCGCGGCGCTGTTTCTGGTTTTGCAATGCACCAACTTACTCAGATTTACGTTCATCGTCATCGAGAGCTTCAAAAGTACTGCAGTGTTTTATAATGTCTGCGGTGGTGTTTGTAGGCAGGCCGGCATTCAGTGATGAACAACCTTTATTGCCGGTAGGAAAAGGTTTTTAAAGAGACAGGAGGGTGACGAAATAGGTCACAATGCTATGTTGCTGTCAGTTGATTTCAGAGTGACTGAACTCTGCTACATCATTTCGTTTCTAACTAATTAGTTTAACGTCTCTCCGGCAGTGGGAAGCGGCAGGGTTGGCGACGTAGACGTGTGCTTCGGCGTAGCTCTGGCGGGTCGTGTGGACGTCTGGAGTGTCAGACGCTCAAGGATCGGCTGGCGGAGAGGTTACCTCGCGTATATGATCCCGGGTCCTCCGGATCTCCCGGCCGTTTTTCGTTTTCAGCATCGCGATACGCGGTGTCTCCGCTGGCCTCAGGAAGACAGAAGGTGCCCAGGTCTGATGAAGCGTGTCGTTCGTTGTTATCTGCTGTCTTTGCGACAGGGGTGGCAGGTGTCTAGAGCCATGGTTGCAGGAGATTCTCAGGCGCTGGCGAACTTCCTGGAGTTGGTTGTGCACGGCTCTGTGGGGCGCCATCTCCGGAACCAAGTGTTCTACCGGTACTGGGAGTAAAGTTCTCGTCTGCCTTCCCATAAGCTTCTGCATAGGAGACTTCAGCACAGGATCTCTGGGAGTATTGCGCCACTCGAATAAAGCCATTTGGAAGTCTGGCATTCTACACGAGCACTTTTTCAGTAGCTTTTTAGCCTCTTGGACTGCTCTCTAAGCCATTCCATTACAGCGCGGGTGATAAGGGCTCGAGGTGACATGTGCAATACCCAGTGCGGTTAGAAATGCTTTGAATTCTGCACTGTTTAACGGTGCGCCGTTATCACTGCACAGCTTTAAGGGCAGTCCATGAACAGCGAAAATTTCCGCACACCATGAGTTGAGCAGTTTCGCTGTCACATGTTGGAATTCACGTATTTCAAAGAATGAATAGAAGTCAACAATTAGGCAAACTGCTGGCCACCGTAAAAGAACAAGTCTATTCCCACGTCTTTCCATGGTAAGCTAGGTACTTGGTTGCTCAAAAATAGCATCTTTTCGCTGCGTGTTTGATGCGTTTGGCAGAGTTTGAAAGTTTTGGAGTACTGATCGTTCTCTGCACACATGCTTGACAAAACATGACACTTCTCGCCCGCTCTCTCATTTTATCCGCTCCCAAATGTGCGGCGGGAAGAAGACACAAAATTTCTGTTCTCTTCGGATGTGGTATGATTGCCTTATTACTCCGGAATAACAGGTCATCCTGGGTGTTAATCTCCTCTCGGTATGACCAGTACGGGCGGACGGCTTCGGGGACCTCCCACTTGTCATCCGGCCAGCTTGTTCCGGCATATTCACGTATCTGGAGCAAAGCAGGATCACTCTCTGTTGCTGCGAGGAGGTCTCGGAGATGTTCATTTGACGCAATAACGAAATCTAGCAGATTCACTTGAAACTGCTCCGTCTCATCAGCCATGCACTGTTTGCTGGGAAACCGCGACAAAGCATCTGTGAGAAATAGGTCTTTGCCCGGTTTGTAGATATCATTGATAGCATATCTCTGCAGGGATAGTCTCATGCGTTGTAATCGAAGAAGACACTGATGCAACTGCTTCTTGAATATCGGCACCTAAGGCCACTGACCGGTCTCAACGGTTACTCCTGGCTGGCCGTAAATGTAATCGTGGAATTTCGTTCAACCGTGCACAATGCCGAGCGTCTCTTTTTCAATTTGCGCATAGCGCTGTTGTGCGCCTGTAACCGACCGAAACGAAAACGCGACAAAGTGTCCTTCCTGAATAGGAACCCCGCCAACTCCCAGTTGGCTGGCATGGACTGAAAGGATGACAGGTTTACTCGGGTTAAAGTACGATAGCACAGGTGCTTCCACCAAGGACTCCCGCAACTTCTCAAAACTTCGTTCCTGCTCTTCGGTGCACACCCACGCAATGTATTTGTGCAGAAATGTTCAGAGCAGGGCAGTCATATCAGACATGCTGGGAATGAACCGCTGCACAAAGTTAATCATGCCAAGTAATACTTGTAGCTCCTTACAGTTCTTAGGCGCTGGCATTTGTAGTACATCTTGAACTCGCTGTGGGTCTGCCCGCAGGCCTTCTGCAGTGAAGATATGGCCCAGAGAACGCACTTGATGCTGCAAAAACGCGAATTTCTTGAGGTTCAGCCAAAGATTGTTCTCTTGACAGCGTGTCAACAGGAGTGTCAAGTTGTACTCCCATGCTCCTATTTAGGTCTTCCCTAGAGCAATATTTCGTCCATAACTACCGCTACGCATGGTTATCTTTCTAACAAACGGTGCATTGCTGTTTGGAAAACCTCTGGAGCAGAGGCGATTCCGAACGGCATGCGAAGAAATCGGTAGCGACTATACGGTGTGCTCATTGTGCAGAGTTTTGAGCTTGCCTCGTCCAATTTAATCTGCCAGAATCCTGATGCGGCATCTAAAGTAAAAAAGAACGCAGCGCCGAAAAGTCGCGGAAATACGTCCTCTGTCGTTGGCATAGGATAGGTTTCTCGCAAAAGTGACTTGTTCAGCTCTCTAGGATTGAGAAAAAGGCGCACTTTGTCCTTTTGCACTATTGCGATCATGGGACTAGAGCATTCAGCAGGCTCGGTTGTCTTTGTTATGACGCCTTGCTTTTCCATGCGCTGTAGCTCCGCCTTCGCCTTGTCCTGAAGGGCCACCGGAATTCTTCTAGCTGGCACGACGACACCCGCCGGCACCAGGCTTCAGCTTCATGTTGTACTCGAAGTCTTTTAGTTGGCCAAGCCCTTTGAAGACTTGTGCAAAATGGTGTGCTGGGAGGTATAATTGATTATGCTGAATGCTCTGCAAGCGGCTGATTAAGCCTAAACGTTGGGCGGCTGTACGACGCCGTGTTACCGGCACGTCTAGCTCGACAATGAAAGATGGTTCTTCGTGAGCTTTGTCGTTTGCAGAAAGTAACAGCCGTACTTTTTCACGGGAAGTTGTTTTGTGTCCAAAAAATGTGTAAGCGTGACCAGGCAGATCTGTTCAGGCTTATCCCGCAGTTTTTCTAATGTCCTTCTTGGAAATAACGCAGCAGTTGGCCCCCGTGTCTAATTTTCACTTCATTGGTGTGTCTTGAATGTCCACAGTCGTATTCCAGTTGTCTGCCGTCCATGTGTGCACTATCAAAGCCTCCAAGACATAATCCTCGTCTTCTTCTACCTGCAGCTCCCGCAAATCTTACCTTCCCTGAATCGGACCTCGTGAACGCGGCAACAACTTATATACTTGTGCGAAGTGTTCCGCCTGCCACATTTCCTTAAAGGTTTACCGTTTGCAGGGTATTTTTCGATACGGTGTATCTACTAACCGCACCAATTGCAGACGTTGTTCCTAGGCGCTACTGCATAAACTTTCGTTTCATGGGTGGTTCTCGCTGCTTCGCTTATCTCGCGAAACTTCTTTCCCTTGTTCTTGGGCGCGGAAGTATTCTGACAAGAAGAGTTCTCTGCGATCAACTTCTGCTACAAGGTCCTGTCCCGAATGTCCAAACTAATGCGGCAGTGCCGCAAACGTCGTCTAGATCTCCGAATTCGCAATATTTTGCTAGTATTTTTGGTTCTCTCAGCCATTCACTGCAGCTTTTCCCTTCCTTTAGTTTCTTGAGCCGAAGTGGAACTCTTGAAATGTAAGGTTTGTATCAGGCTTATATAAATCCTCAAACTTTTCTAGCAAGACATCGACGTCGTTTTTGTCTTCTCTTGCTTCAAACATGAACGTGCTTAGTTCACGAGCGTAGAAAACTGGGCGAGTTGGATTGGATTCATCTAAAAGCAGCGCGAAACACAAACTACAAGAACAAGAGACGACACAAGCGCTGGGGTTGTCTCCTGTTCTTGTAGTCTTAAATTTCGAGCTGCTTTATGTTGAACGTGCTATACGCCTTTCTAGCTTCTCCCGAAATCGTCACTAGCAGTGTGTCTGCCTGCACCTCTTTGCTTTGCTTGCTCAGCTGGGTAACGGTAGAAAACAATGTAAACTCATTCTTCCATGTTTGCTATCCTAGCCAAGAGTTGCCAAATGTGTCCAAGGGTTTCGGCGGTGAAAGAAAGGATGCTGGCGTCACCATGCCGACTAGGCACCGCTGCCACCATGTAGGCAGGCCAGCAGTCGGTGATGAACAACCTTTATTGCCTATAGCAAACGGGTTTATAAAGAAACAGGAGGGTGTCGTAATAGGTCACGATGCTAGGTTGCTTTCAGCGTGACGTCAGAGGCACTCAGCTCTGCTAGTGCTCAGGCTCTCTTTGCTAATCAGGAAATTTAAACATCTGCTATTCCTTTTAGGGGGTGGCCGACTATGTCTTCTTCAAGCATACTAGGATTCACTACCTTAAATAGCATTAAAATAGCCTCGATGTATGCAGTGCAAGTTTCTCCGGGTACTTGCGGCCGGTGAAGCAATTTCTGTTCCGCACGCCTCTTCTTTGCAGGTTGGTCTCCCAAATGTTTCTAATCTCGCTTCTATGGAAGCCCATGTAGTTACTGAGTCCTCATGATTGTCGAACCAGTCGAAGGCAGTGGCAGCAAGGAAGAATACCACATTAGCTTGTTTAATAGCCGCGTTCCATATATTATATTTGCTCAGCCTTTCATAGTGTTTCTGCCACTCCTCAACGTCTTTCTCAGGTTTTCCAAGAAATGTCCGGGGCTCTGGGTAGTGTGGCCAGATGTTTGCCGTCGATGGTCCCAGTTGCTCGGTGCTGCTGTCTTCAGTCTTATGTAATGGGATTGGTGGCAAGCCAGCAATTCTACAGTTCCTTCGATAGATGGAATGCTCCGTGGTCGATACCACAAGCACCTCTCCCCACTACTGTTACGTGCTTAGTACCCGTGGGGGCTATTTACAGAGGGATTGATGGAAGCGCGGACCGGGACTACAAACGTCCTTCTGACCCTCATTCTTTGTCTTCCTATACCGATTCTCCGACTGTTCATTTTCTTCCGTCGAATATGCACTATGGTGCGTGACATTGTAATGACTAAAAGAGTCCTCCTCTCTTTTACAGTACCCCAATGTAACGCAAAGCACTCAAACGGTGCCTCAGGCTAGCACACAGGTTGTAACCACATATATCGAATGTTCTACAGGTGTTTGCAGCGCCACGTAATCTCCTTGCGTTACAACGCCTCTTTCCACAAGTCTTACACAGCTAGCTTCTCCAGAGAGAGAGAAAAAACTTTATTTCGAAAAGAAAACGAAAAAAAGAGGGGGGCAGTGAGTGAAGTCTTTATTTCAAGACCCCAGTGGCCTGGGCTGCTGCTCTTGCCTGAGTTACCAGCCTACGTTGGGTCACTAGATCAGAGCATAGCGTAGTGGCCTCCCACTGCGCCTCCGTATGGTGCATGTTTATGTGTGGAGGTTTAGGGCCTGTGCACCCCCATGTGACGTGGTAGGCGGTGGGCTGGTCGTTGCACCAAGGGCATATGTCTGTGTAGTGTTCTGGGAACATTATGTTGTATTGACGTAGGTTGGGGTAAGTGTTGGTTTGGAGCTGTCTCCATTCCCGCGTTTCTTGCGCATTTAGTCCCTTGTGTGGAGGGGGATAAATCCTATGTTGTTCTCGTAGGTACTTAAGTCGCGCGCCGTAAGTCGCGGGGACAGGAATACTGGTTGTAAGATCGGGATTGGTGGCCGCTCGGTTTGTGTGACCTCGAACAAAGCTATCCGCGACTTCATTACCTCCCAATCCAGAGTGCCCCGGAACCCAAGTGATCTGATGTCTGAGCAGTGAGTTTATAGCCAATGGGTTAGTTGTGAAGCGAGCTAATTTTGTAGGTATTCTGGCTGCAAGAAGGAGCCGACACGCCGCTTGTGAGTCGGTGATTACGTGAAGCTCTCGATTGGTCACGTCTCTGTAGGTAATGGGCAGCACGATCACCGCCACTTCCGCTTCTGTGATGAATGAACATGCTGGAGACTTCTGTGTATAAGAGCCCACGACCACGGCTGCTGCTGCGTTCGATGCACGCTCGTATAGAGCGGCATCCACATAGACAGTTTTCGGACTGCGTTCCGCTGCACACTTAAGAAATTTCACTCTGGCGTATCTTCTGCCTTCGTTGTGGACTGGAGACTTGTTCTTCGGGAGCGGGGCCACATATACTCTTGCCCGGTACGGAACAGGAATGTTAGTCGTTGACTGGATAGCTTTCAAGTCCGAAGGATAGCCAACGCGCTCGAGAATGAGCCAACCTGTCTAGTTGACAGAAGGCTTTCCCTTTGAGACAGGAGGACAGCCTCTTGAATCTCTTCAAATGTGTTGTGCAGTCTTAGAGCTTCCAATTGGACGTTGGAGGTGTATGGTGGGAGGCCTAACGCGTTCCTGTAAGCCGCACGTATCATTGCATTTACTTTGTTGAGATCTCTTAGGAGCAGGGTGAGGTAAGGCAGTCCATAGGAGAGGCGACTGATGACCAGCGCCTGCACCAGGTGGATCGTGTCTTCTTCCCGCATGTCTTTTCTGTTTCTGGCCACCCGGCGGATCATTTTAGAGATCTGCTGTGTTGAATTCTTGAGTAGGTGGAGCACGTGGTCTACTTTTCTATCGCTTTGGAGCTAGCGACCCAGTATTCGTAAGATTGGTACTTCCCGGATTGAGACCCTATGTAGGAGGATGCTAAGAATTCCTGGTGATGTATAGTTGTACCCACGTATGCGGATGACTTCAGATTTATCTGGGGAGCATTGGAGCCCAAATCGAAAGACCTTTGTTTCGAAACAGGCTGCTGCTACTTGAAGTGTTTGTTCTTTTTGACCTAGAGAGCCGGTGGTTGTCCATATCGTAATTTCATCAGCATACAGGGTGTATCCAAACTTCGGAACCTGTTGCAGAGCCCTTGCGACTCTAATCATGGCGATGTTGAAGAGGAGCGGCAAGATGACTGATCCCTGTGGCGTGCCCTTGTTTGGCATGTCTTGAAGATCCAAACTCATGTCACCCATCCCTATCGTTGCCGTTCGGCTGGACAAAAATTCTTGACGTCTCGGAAGGTGCGTTCACCGCAGTTTAGGTTATTGAGCTCTTGGTTAGCCTCTACGTTTCAGCCCCATAGGTGAGTACAGGTAAGATGCAACTGTTGTATACTTTCCTCTTGAGTGATACCGGTAAGCAGCTAGTCATAATCTGCGAGTGCTTGCCAAATGCGCTCCATCCCAATCTTATTCTTCTTGTTATTTCCTTTTCATGGTCCGGATCTGCGGTTACTACCTGTCCTAAGTTGACATATTCGCTTACTACTTACAGAACTTCGCTACCTATTGCAAACTGCTGTTCCTTCCCGAGGCTGTTGAACAATACCTTAGTCTAATTGATTTTGATGTGGATTTTCAAGCCTACCTTTCTACTTTTCCTGTCTAGGTCATCAATCATTATTGCAGTTCATCCTCCGAGTTCCTTAGCAAGGCAATGGCATCAGCAAATCGCAGATTACTGAGGTATTCTTCATCTACCCTTGTCCCTAACTGCTCTAATTCCAAGTCTCTGAATACTTCCTCTAAGCAAGCTGTGAATAGTACTGGAGAGATTGCGTCTCCTTGCCTAACTCCTCTATATATGGGAATTATGTTACTTTCTTTATGCAGAACTATGGTTGCTCTGCAGCCACTATATGTATCTTCAAGCACTTTTACGTACAGCTCGTCTACCCCCTGATATCGCAATGCCTGAATCATCGCCGCGGTTTCAACTGAGTCAAATGCTTTTTCGTAATCAATGAATGCTATGTATAAGGGCTGGTTATATTCTGAACATTTTTCTATCACCTGGTTGATGGTATGAATATGATCGATAGGAGAGTACCGTTTCCGAAAACCTGCTTGATCCTTTGCTTGTTTGAAGTCTAAGGTTGTCGTGATTCTATAAGCGATTACCTTAGTAAATACCTTATACGTAAAAGACAGTAAGCTGATTGGTCCGTAATTTTTAAGGTCCTTAAAGTCCCCTTTCTTATGAATGAGGATAATGTTTGCATTCTTCCATGGTTCCAGTACCGTCGATGACACCAGGCACTTCGTATACAGGGTGGCCAAATTTTCTAGCACGATATCCCCACCGTCCTTCAACAAATCTGTAGTTATATGATCTTCTCCAGCTGATTTCTCCCTTTTCATAGTTTCTAATGCTTTCTAGACCTCGTCCTTCATCACTGGTGGAACATATCTGACTGTTTTTGCCTAAATGGCATTGCCCGCCTTGTCCCTTATCGCATACATCTGGTTTTTGTCTATGCCCAATTTCTTCTTTACCGCTTTAAGGCTTCCCCCGTTCTTCACAGCATGCTCAATTTTATCCATGTTATACTTCCTTATATCGGCCACCTTGCGCTTATTGATTAGCTTTGATATCACGGCCAATTCTATCTAGTCTCTTTGGATTGGAAGCTTTCATGCTCTGGCGTTTCTCAATCAAATCTTTCGTCTCCTTAGACAGCTTACCGGTATCCTTTCTAACTATCCTACCGCCTACTTCTACAGCGCACTCAGTAATGATATCTCTGAAATTATTGTTCATTGCTTCTAGGGTAATGTCCTCCTCCTCGGTTAGAGCTGAGTAACTCTTCTGTAGAGAGATCCAGAACTATTCTGCCCTCCTCCTCACCGCTAATTCATTGATGGGTTTCTTTCATACTAATCTGTTGCGTTCTTTCTTCAGATTTAGGCTAATTCGGGACCTCACCATCCTGTGGTCACTGCATCGCACTTTCCCGATTACCTCTACATCTTGTATAATGGCGGGGGTTGAACACAGTATGAAGGCAATTTCATTTTTAGTTTTCCCAATAGGACTTTTCCATGTCCATTTCCGGTTCTTCCGTTTGCTGAAGAAGGTATTCAATATTCTTAATTTATTGCGCTCCGCAGACTCAACTAGTAACTCCCCGCTGCTATTCCTAGAACCAATGCCATAGTCGCCTACTGCCTGTTCTCCTGCCTGTTTTTTCCCTACCTTGGCATTCAAATCGCCCATTAGTACAGTATACTGCGTCTTTCCCTTTCGCATTGCTGATTCTACATCTTCGTGGAAGCTTTCAAGTGTCTGGTCGTCATAACTACATGTAGGTGCATAGGCCTGTACAACCTTCAGTTTATACTGCTTATTAAGCCTAAATACGATTCCTGCTACCTCTTGTTAATACTATAGAATTCATCTATATTACCCTCTATGCACTTATTGACAAGGAAACCTACTTCTAGTTGTCGCCTCTCCGGTAAGCCTCGATAACACAGTTCATGCCCATCCTTCAGTACAGTATATGTCTCATTCGGCCTCCTAATCTCACTAATCCCTATGACATGCCATTTCATGCCCTCTAGTTCCTGTAAGAGCACTGCTAAACTAGTTTCACTGGCTAGGGTTCTAGCGTTAAACGTTGCCAGGGTCAGTTTCCAATGGCGGCCTGTCCAGCGGAGCAAGAAGTTCTTAGCCCCCCCCCCCCCCCCCCTGCTGCGTCACAGGTATGACCGCCGCCGCGGTCAGGTGTCTAGTCATTATTACGTGCATAATACCCGCTCGACTTACATCCTACCTAAGAGAGCACGGTGACGTATCACACCGTATAGGTGCAGAAGCGCATTTGGAAACGGTCAAAAAGCCAACAGTATCTCTTGCTGGGCTAGTTGGTGTGACGTGTGGTTGTGACGTGCTCACGAGCATGCTGGTGAGTAGAACCGGTCTTTAGGAAACGCATCAGATTCATTCTAAAACCTACCCGCTCATTGCCGCTCTTGCTTTGATAAAAATTTAAAAAATCTGTGAACCACGATTTGGAGAGAATAAAATTCAAACCAGAAGTAACGACAGATTAGCTCGCGAGCTCGCAGAAGCCTCGTTATCAAAGAGAAGGGGGTCAGGTGTGTCAGCACGACTTCTATATCTTTGCGTGAAAGTGAACATGAATTGTTAAAAAATACAAGATTATGAGAGAAGTTTACCTGAGGGCGTTTTTTTCAGAAGTGCAAGGCGTTTTTTTATTTTTTTTCTGTCCTACTTTTCAGGACGTGCGTAAAAGCCCCGCTCCATGAGGTGCCCTAGCGAGCGCCTGCGCGCGAGAACGTACGTCTGAGTCTATCTGCGCATGCGTGACGCGTCGCACGCGAGCTTAGGAGCGTGGTGAGCAGATATTTGTCCGTGTCAGATATTTCCGCGGCGCTCGCTGCGCGCTCGCGCTGATGCGGAGGACTCGCCGGTCATTGGTTGGCGTTCACCAATCAGAGGCTGCCTTTCGCGCGTTTCTGCGATCTCTCTCTGTTTGCTTTGCTTTACATTGGTGCTGCGGTACGTAGAGTTGCGCGTACATTCATTCGATCGACAACAAAAAGTTCTTCGCCGCAGTGTAGCGGCGGCACTCGCCGTGGCTGAGAGGCCTTAGCTGTGGCTCGGCATAAAAATAAATAAAATAAAGAAGCTGTGTGGGGAGAGGCGTCGTCTGAGGTTCTGCATCTATTGCTGTCGGGAGCACCGCGCGCAGGTCAGCATTTTGTTTACGGCAAGCATTGGTTTAGTGAAATTTGCTTAAACATTCACGTGTTGCAATCGCGCAAAGGGCATCGAGCTTGTGCGAAGGCGATGGAAGTCGCTCCGGGACAAGCTTCAAGTAGCAGTCGAACTGTTGCGGCCGGTTTCAGTCTACGAAGTCTTGCAACAACGCAGGAGCGAGTGCGCCAGAGACGCTTCAGGGAGATGCATACTTTTTCCAGCGTTGTCAGGGTGCGACACTGGGCGCGCAGACGCCTCCTCGATCGTGCGCCTCTCGTGCGCCCCATGGAGGCCACGCTTTAGAGCAGATCCCAGAGACCACGCGGTCAAGGGACCTTCGCATTATTCAAGTCAACCTTATTTACCTTGAACTGGAACGACGCATGTAAACCGAGCTCGTCCAGCAAACAGGAGTCCCCGGTTCTCCTTGGAGCGTATTGATTACATTTGTAGCAAAGCCCTAAAGAAATTAGAATGTTTAAGACGTACTCTAGCTCACGCTCCAAGTGATGTGAAGTTACTAATGTATAAATCAATAATCTGTCCCGTACAAGACTATATGTGCGTTGTATGGAACCCTCACAAACTAACTTATGTTACCAAGATAGAAAGAGTTCAAAGAAAGCAATTTGTTTCATTTGTCAACAGTATTACCGTGATCTTTCGCCTACGTCTGCCCTCCTTTCATTAAAGCTTACTACACTATCACATCGCCGGCATTTGGAATCGTGGACATTCTTGTATTGTATCATTCGTGCTAGTTATCGATTTTTATTTTACAGTTACATTACTCCAGCCTGGCCTACTACCTCCAGATACTATCATGAGCTTAATACTGTCCCCTACTTTTCTCGACATAATCCATTTAAAACAGCTTCTTGCCTCGTGCCATCAGAGCTTCGAATATGCTTCTTGGCTCACTTAACTCTCTTCCTTTACATCATTTTACTAACGCCATCACACACTGACTATTTCACACAGTTAAGTAACCTCTAGCCGTTATAAGTGTTGTTGCTTTGTTTAAAATCTGTCTTGTCACTGCTCTACTGACGGTATTGTAAAATTATTTTATTTATATCATGTTCACCTCCCACTCCTGCTATAGCTTCGCACGGAGCTGCAGTATGTAAAAAAATAAATAAAAAATAAAATAAATAACAGCACTCGTTCACACAAACTTCTTTTCCAGGTAAGCTACTTTCTTTGATAAACAGCACCTTCTTCAGAAGTTCGGCGGCAAACAGTGCGTTTTCGGACATTTTTCCAGAATCTTAATTTTTGGTTCTGTAGGTAATTTTCTTTACGCTTATCCCAGACAGCGGCTACGACAATAGCATCGAATTTTCACCAGCACGTGATCCTCCAAGCTATCGGGGTAGAAGCAGCCACTTCCTATCTTCCTCAGAGATGGTCATCAGAGTTTTGAAACCTTGAATATATATTGTAATAGGTGAGTAATTACTCACTGACATCCACCCAAGCGCCGCCAAGCGACTACAAATGACATCTACAAAGGAAGCTTCTTCAGAAAGTTTCCTTTCCTGGCCCAGGGCCCGGGGGGGATTTTGATCGAACCTGGGACCACCGCCTTTCCGTGTCAGTTGCTCTATCAACTAAGCTAAACAGAACTACCACCAGGTCAGATGGTAGGGCGAGAGCGAATTGATCAATAACTCTAAGCGAGGATGGTGTTGTTTGAAATTTTTAGGGAAATTCCCCAAGATGGCGTAGATTTGGAACAAGGGTGTCATTACACATTGACATACACCCAAGCGCAGCGAAACGGCTACAAAGGAAAGCTTTATTGTGTGTTTTGCTATAGTGTCTTTTTTTCTAAAGCTATAATGTTTTTGTTGATCAGTGGAAAAGTGCGTTAACTTGGGACGGAAAGGAATGTGTACGAGCTGTTCTCTATTCTTCAGATTATAGGAGCAACACCAATTGCGCTCAAGTAGATTTTGTTTGAAATTTAGAGATGTGAAGCACGTTAACATAATATTTGGTTGATTTCATTTCAGTCCAGACGTATTTCTCCGGTGCAGGGGAAGAATTGGGAAGATATATGGCACGATTGCAAGCGCCCATCATAGGTCCCTTAACATTAATATAGGTTTGATTGCTAACATTTTTCATGCTTCAGTATTAGCCCATCTGAATAGTAAGAATATCTGTTTTGTTCCACATTTTGTTTAAAGTTTCATAAAATAAACACCGTAATTTTACGAAAATATTATATTATGTCAGCTTGACTTGTTGATCGAACCCCTGGCTGAAGCCCATATTCTCGCTTTCTGTTTTACTTTGGTCATTGAATGTGCCTTGCTCCCCCCCAGACCCTCCCTTTCACTGCCAAAGGAATTAATAAACGTATTTGCCGATTCAAAATATAACATTAGCTATGCGGATGACGTGAATAATAGCCTTGCCAAAGTGTTCGAGTGGTTAAGGCACTGAAATACTGAGAGGGCAATGGTTCGAACGCGGCTAAGGTACAATTGCAGCCTTTCTATGAAGCTCAACCGAAATTTACCTGCTTACTGCGCGCTGTCAGTGCCAGTTAATAAAACCTCAGTAGTCAAAATTACCAAGCCATCTCTTAGGGCGTCTGTAACTCTAGGGTTTCTTGGGGACGTTGACCTCTTTAACCATAAAAATAAACTTGAATACTAGAACGTTTTCCAACATACCAAAGACATAAATCGCGATTTCACGGACCTCATCTTTCGTTCGTTCCTTACTCGAGCACGCATGAGGAGCTTGAAGGGCATATTTTCATTACAATATTTTTTCGTGTAGACGTACCGCTCTCTTGACGTGCAGACAATACGTGTCCGGCATCCTCTCTAGGAGCTAAATGGCGAAAATGTACACAAAAAGCACCTGGAGAAATAACAATCTCACCTTACCGCAATGAGAGAGGCGTTCAGCTTCTAAAATATTGGGGTAAATCTCCACACAAAGACTCATTCTTATGCTACTCTAATGGTATTTTTGTTCAACAAACGGTAAAATGCTTTTAACTTCTAGAAATGTTTATTCTTAAAGCTATGAGGATTCAACAGTGTTGCGTATGCAGGAAGGAGCACAGCAAGACAAAGATCAGTGACGTTATATAGCTCAAAAATTAAGCGATAATAAATTATGTATACCCAATCAATTTGTATCGCGGATGTTAGATATGGCTGTATATTGAAAGAATATAGGCCATCTACATCCAAAGGGAGCACCACTACTGAACTTCCTTAAACAGCCATGAGATCGAAAGTTCGTAATACTCAAAAACGCTTATTCTACAAATGAATGACATTGAATTTACACGTACAATACTTAAAAAATAGGCATCATTGTGTTTTTTATGCATCACATTCAGGTACCATTTCTAAATTTGATAACTTCAAAGAAATTCTTCGGATCTTGGCGGCAGCGCTATATGCAGCGGCGTTATTTTATAAATATACGGTGCAAGAAAGGGCAGTCAGTGAACTTTTCAGCAGGGAAACTTACGCTCACTATTGCGAAAACAGTTCCTTCTAAGAAAGATGCCGGACTGGACTCAGCTGCATTCCTTTTGGCCTCCAGTTGTTCAACATAATATTATCCCTCAAAAATGTGCAACTTTTCATGCAACCGCATTAGTACGTAGTACATATCGAAACCATTTTTTTATGACTTCGGTGCCTTTCACAACAAGACGAAGAATATTCGAAATTTTGAATATCGAATAGGAAAGTTTTCAATATGCCTCCGCGATGAAATCAAAAATGAGACCATTGCTGCTTAACGAATTGGGTTAAGTGTGTTTTAATATTTCCGAACGAATTATTGCTTACTCTGGACTGGAATAAAAGAAATCAAACTTTTCTACGCTTTATCCAAAAGAAAACCCACTCCGACGCCTCAAAGAAAACTACCGGTCACCCAGGTTGGATGGTTAATTACCGCGAAGCGGCACATTTGTGTGGCTTTGTCCATGACGATCCGACACATTCTCCACTATTCGGTGATGCTGCAGATGTCAGGCGAAATCGAAACCTTTTGAAACCCCATCTAGGTATGCAGGACTCACGCAGCCCACGCATTTGCAATCTACACATGTGTGAGCTAGATTTTCACTCTTTTAACTAGTAGAAAGACATAGGTTTATGCTATAGTTAAGGCGCCGACTAATATAAATGATGTGTTAAGCGGGGATCCAGGCACTGGTAGCGGGCACTGGTAGCGTGCAGTACCGGAGCGGGGGTGGCTTAGCTCGCAGTCAGCTGGTACTTAAAATCACTTCCTCTTCCCCTTTCTCGGCGATATGTCCACCTAATTTGAACTTCTTCCTTACAATCTGGCCCCCGCAGAAAAGAGGAGCCATCCTGGCGACTCAAGGAGACGAAAGGAATGCGGGATCGTAGTAAGGCTTCAAACGGTCGACGTGAACATTCTCACGCCCACGGCGGCGAAGGTCGGTGGATGCGGCTAGCTGTTGAACTAGGTAATTCACGGGATAAGTCTGTTGGAGCACTAGATAGGGTCCGTGGTATCTGGAAATAAACTTGCTGGTCAGACCAGATGGTGTCGATGGGACCCAGAGCCACACGTGAGCACCGGGAGAAAATTGGTGGACAGAGTGGCTGCTGTCGCTGTGCGCTTGTTTCTGGGCTTGCTCGACCGAAGTGAGTGAGCGAGCCAGTCTGCGACATTCTTCAGCGTGCCTGGCAGCTGCTGAAAGCGATGTATACTCTGAGATATCAGGACGGTAGGGAAGGATGGTGTCGAGTGGAGACGAAGGTTCATGCCCATACAGCAGAAAAAATGGCGAGAATCCGGTAGTTGCTTGAACGGCGGTGTTGTAGACGTAGGTTATAAATGGGAGAATCTTGTCCCAATCGGAGTGATCGGAGGCGATGTACTTGGACATCATGTCACCTAGTGTGCGATTGAAGCTCTCTGTCAGTCCGTTGGTTTGAGGGTGGTACGCGCTGGCTGTCCGTTGGATGGTTTGACATTCGCGTAGGAGCGCTTCGACAACCTCGGATAGGAAAGATTTGCCTCGATCACATAGAAGTTCACGGGGGGGCCCCGTGCCGCAGAATGAAATTATGAAGAAGAAAGGATGCGATAGTGGGTCCGGTGGCGTCCTGAAGTGCAGCTGTCTCCGCATAGCGAGTGAGGCGATCGACGGCTACGATTATCAAACGATTTCCTGCAGGTGTGTACGGCAGAGGTCCATACAAATCGATGCCAACACGATCGAATGGTCGGTATTGGCGCGGAAGGTGCTGTAGTGGAGCCGGCTGATGGAGAGGAGGCGGCTTGCGACGTTGGCAATTGATGCACGAACGCACATACTTACTGACGAAGGTATACATACCGCGCCAGTAAAAGCGCTGTCGTAACCGTTCGTAAGTCTTAAATACACCCACATGGCCACACTGCGGATCGTTATGGTAAGAGGCGCAGATATCACTTCGGAGGTGGCGAGGTACGACAAGCAGCCACTTACGGCCATCTGGCATATAGTTGCGTCGATAGAGAAGACGGTCACGAAGGGCGAACTGCTGCGCTTGACGACGAAGGGCGCGAGGAGCCGGTGAAAGTGACGAGTTCGTTAGAAGATCGATTAGTGATGTAAGCCACGGATCCTTGCGCTGTTCTGATGGCATGTCGTCGATGGACAAGGAAGCCAAGGCGGAGCTGGAGGCAGGGGACAACGGAGCGTCAGGCGACACTGGCGAGCGAGATAAAGCGTCTGCGTCGGAGTGCTTACGCCCTGTACGATAGATGACTCGGATATCATACTCTTGTAGTCTAAGCGACCAGCGGGCGAGACGACCGGTGGGGTCTTTAGGGAAGACAACCAACATAAAGCGTGGTGGTCCGTAACAACATCAAATGCGCGCCCATTAAAGTATGGCCGAAATTTCTGAAGCGCTCAAACAATTGCCAAGCATTCCTTTTCTGTCACCGAGTAGTTGGCCTCGGCCTTGGTCAGCGTTCGACTTGCGTACGCCACAACGTATTCATCAACACCGGGTTTTTGTTGGGCAAGAACAGCGCCGAGGCCGGCGTCGCTGGCATCGGTGTGCACTTCGGTAGGAGCAGCCGGATCAAAATGGCGCAATACGGGGGGTGAGGTAAGTATCGTGCGCAATTTCGTAAAAGCAGTATCGCAATCCGGCGACCAGGCAGAAAGATCTTTGTGGGCGCTGAGAAGTCGCGTCAGAGGAGCAATGATGGTCGCAAAGTTCCGAACGAAACGCCTAAAATAGGAGCATAAGCCTATGACGCTGCGCAGTTGCTTGATAGATGTTAGTTTCGGGAACTCAGCGACAGCGCAGAGTTTAGATGGATCAGGAATGATGCCATCCTTGGACACTGAATGCCCTAAAATAGTAAGTTGGCGAGCGGCGAAATGGCACTTTTTCATATTGAGCTGCAGACCAGCGTCGCTAAGACATTGCAAGACAGTTTCAAGGCGAGTTAGGTGGGTCGCGAAGTCGGGTGAAAATACGACGATCTCATCCAAGTAGCAGAGACATGTGTGCCACTTCAAACCGCGGAGAATATTGTCCATCATGCGTTCAAAGGTGGCGGGCGCGTTACACAGGCCAAACGGCATGACGTTGAACTCATAGAGCCCGTCGGGAGTGACAAAAGCTGTCTTGGGGCGATCGTCTTCATCCATTGGAACTTGCCAGTAGCCAGATCGTAAATCGAATGAAGAGAAAAATTCCGCTCCATGCAAAGTGTCCAGCGCGTCGTCTATGTGTGGCAGCGGATAGACGTCTTTTCGTGTGAGCGCATTAAGTCGGCGGTAGTCCACACAGAATCGAATAGACCCGTCTTTCTTCTTGAATGAAACCACCGGGGACGCTCAAGGGCTACTGGAAGGCTTAATAACACCTCTGCGGAGCGTCTCATCGACTTGTTCATCAATAATGCGTCGCTCTGAGGCTGATACACGATAAGGACGTTGACGTAAAGGGGCGTGCGTACCAGTATAGATGTGGTGGGCAACAGTTGATGTCCGACCCAAGGATGGCTGCTGGATGTCGAAGGAAGTTCGGAATCGGTTCAGCAAGTCGCAGAGGTTGGCGCGTTGATCTGGAGCGAGAGAACTGTCGATGGCTTTGTCAAAGGCGGCAAGAGGCGATGGAGGAGACGAGGAACGAGGTGGGCTAAGGGCACTTATGCTGTCGGAGATTGTGTCGGCACAGGCGGAGAGAAGCAGCGGGACGGTAACAAAATTTTCTGATCGAACAGGGTCGGCATGCCCAATGCACTCGCCACATTGCAACGTGAGTGAGTAGAACGAATCATTAGTAATGGCTAGTTCGGTGCGGCCGCTTCGTACACTAAGGACGGCGAAGGGGAGGGGAAGACAGCGTCGTGAGACGAAAAGGGAAGATGGGGTGAAGAGCACTGTACAGTCATGAAGAGAGGCACAGTTTATAGGCACAATAGCGGCAGACAAAGGCGGAATATCAGTAGCATCCGCAACGTGGCATTTGGCTTCCCCAAGAACGTTAACGGTGGTCGGTGCGGTGCACAGCGGAGAAAGCTCTACTTCGGCACGAGCGCAATAAATTACGGTGCGATTGCGACACAAGAAGTCCCACCCTAAAATAATGTCATGAGAGCAGTTACGAAGAACGATAGAACTGATGACGTGGAGAACGTCCTGAGTGGTGACTCGAGCCGTGCAGGTACCGAGAGGTTTGATGTGCTCTGCAGTGGCGGTGCGCAAAGAAACCCCAGAATACGGCAGAAAAACTTTTCGTAACAAGCGACACAGTCTAACGTCAATAACCGACACAGCAGCACCAGTATCTACAAGCGCAAGAGTACAAACATTTTCAATGGTAACTTCTAATAAATTGTTCGGTGGCGAAGCAGGACTTTCACTTTTCGACGAAAGCGCAGTTCTTGCCTGCGGAACAGCGTCTAGTGGTTTTCCGGCATTGGCGCGGTAGAACGGCGGCGCATCGGCGACGGAGAGCGACGGCGCGGAGAGGATGAGCGGTTGTCATAGGTTGAGCGGTTGTCATGCGAGAAGTGGTCAAAGTGAGAGGAGGGCTGAGGGGGCGCACGGAGAGGGGACGGCGGCTGCGCTTAGTTGACCGGGCTCTGATCGAAAGCGTACGGTACCGAGCGACGGCGGCACAGGCGTGCAACATGGCCAGGGAGGCCACATGCAAAGCAAATCGGCCGATTGTCAGCTGTGCGCCAAGGGCATAGAATAGGTGGCGCACGACGCTGAGTGAAAAATGTCCGCTGAGGCGAACCGTACGATGGAAAAGGCGCAGGAGGGGGTGGTTTTGCGGCAACCTCAGCATAAGACAGTGGACTGGGTCCGGGCGTCGGGACAGCGTCGGCATGAATGAGCGGAGCTGTCAGTGGAGCGGCATGAAGAGGTGGTTGTAAAGGAGGCGGAAGTGCTTCGGCAACTTGTTCCTGAATAACCTGGAGTATGTTCGAAGCGAGGTGCAAGCTGGATTGCGGAACGTTTGAAATTAATGATAATTGCAGGGCAAATTCTTCCCGTACGAAGTCTTTGATTTCCTGGATAAGTGCAGAGCTGATAGTGCCATCAGACATAGCCCTGAGCGTGCCTTCAGGTTGTCGAGGGACGATGCGTTGGCGACGAAGTTCGTCGTAGCTTTGACACATCGTGACAACATCACTTACAGTGCGGGGCTCTTTGGTCATGAGTATGTTGAATACGCCTTCATGGATGCCCATCATGATGTGTCGAAACTTCTGAGCTTCAGTCATCGATGCATTTACACGATGGCACAAATCTAAAACGTCTTCGAAGTAACTTGTTAAAGTTTAGCCTGGCTGCTACACCTGGTCGCGCAAACGGTGTTCAGCGCGAAGCTTACGGACCGCAGGGCGACCGAAGACATCCACAAAGCGAGATTTGAACGAGGCCCAAGTTGGAATGTCAGCCTCGTGATTTGTGAACCACAGCTTTGTGACTTGCGTGAGGTAAAATATCACGTTGTTAAGCTTCAAGATGTCATCCCACTTATTGTGGGTGCTTACGCGTTCATACGACGATAGCCAGTCCTCGACGTCCTGGTCGTCGGTACCGCTGAAGACCGGCGGGTCCAGCTGGCGAAGCACCCCGGAGCATGGAATAGAAGGGGCCGAGGTAGCGGGGCCGGTGGTGTTAGTGCTGGAGTCTGTCATTGAGGTTGGAATTCGGCGGCTGCGGAGCTCCAGGGCGAGGAAATGGAAGAGAAATCCCGCATCTCCACCAAGTGTTAGCGGGGATCCAGGCACTGGTAGCGTGCAGGACAGGAGCGGGGGCGGCCTAGCTTGCAATTAGCTGGTACTCAAAATCACTTCCTCTTCCTCTTTTTCGGCGATATGTGCACCTAATCTGAACTTCTTCTTTGCAGATGTACCTTCTTCGTGTTTCGGACCATGATTAGAAATAGGGATTGCTTTTTTCGCAGTTCAGTCTTTAAATTCATACCTGAGAGTGCAGCACCACACTGAAGCCTCTTTTGCGTTGTGTTCTGGTCCATGTACAGGGGTAGTCGAAAGTTACCAAGCCGCAGGTTCTGCTTCTGGTCGGCCTATTCTGACACTCGAGATCTCATTAAAGTAATCAATTATCTCGGAGGTTAGAATAATGCTTCTTGTACCCAGCACGGATATTTTGAGACTTGGGGCGGTCGTAGCTATCTAGCTATACTTCTCAGAAGAAGACTGTGTGGCCTGGGAACGTTTTTCGGCCCCTGTATCTGTCCTTTATTTTGTATTATCACAAGAACACAAATGTTTGCCAGCATTCGATTCGTACTGGTCTCAAATTTCAGCTACATGAAGCAAATTTAGTCTAAAAACTAAAATGGCTGCTTTCCTTTCGGTTTCTACTCACATCATTATAAGGTCTGTTTGAGTATGCTTTCAAACGATGTAGAAAAGAAAATAACCGGCACATTGCAGAGCGTATGTACCGTCTATTCAGCACTTTTCGGCGTTTCTCTAGAGAAACTTAGATTTACTGAAACTTAAATATTCCATGTATAGGTCCCGTGTTTCCTCTGGCGGCTGGAATCCATGGCAAATATCCGGAAACACAACAGCGTAATTCATTTCGAGCGCCATGATTAACGTAAACGTTTTTCATCTTTTCTTCCCCTCTATTTCCTTCGGATATAAAAAATGTACATCAAAAACAGAAGAGCCTATCAGTTCCACTAATGAAATACTGAAACTGCTTTCGGATGGATCAAGAGACTGAAATTCTCTGAACTGTTGGTTCTCTTTTGGAAAGCAGAAAGGACTTTATTCATAAAGTTTTCCTTCTCGAAAAAGTTAGATCCTCATCTCAGAAAACTATCATATGTCTCGCTCTCTTTGAAGCCAGAGAGGTGCGCTTGTTTCAAGCGTGTATCAAAGCAACAATATACAATATAAATGCCACCTGTACTATCTTGCCCTCTTTATTGCTTCGAATATAAATTTCGCAATTACTCTAAATATTGCTTAACATTTTCCGCCGGTTTCCAGTAAAGGCCTGTGTCGTTTTTGTGGGATGTACATAATTGAAAAAAGATTATGTCGTAATGCACAAGCTGTGCACAGGGCGTGCAGTGCTTAAAAATTTAGTATAAAAAGTATGGCGCAATCCCATGCACAGGATCATTCAGCCGATGTTCATGTGAGGCGTTAATTTTTGACCCATACTATATTATGTACCAGAATATATTTGACATGAAACCAAAATTTACCTTTTTTTGTAATATGAAGGAACATGAAGCAAATATCAATGTCACAATGTCCTGAAAATACGGAAAGTATAAATATTGTGAGCGCGGGGCCAGACCTTTCAGCTATTTCACCTGGACATACTCAGTATCGTCATCATTCACTGGTGTTTTGAAGATCACGCGCAAAGTTCCAAATTCTGGCTGGAATGAAGTCTTTTCGGGCCGTGGCTCAGAAATGGTGGAGGTGCTGGGTCTGAGCAAGTGAAATAGGTGAAAGGCCTGGCACCGCGCTCACAATAATTAGAAAAATTGTTGTGACGTGATATGCGATGTCTGCCGAAGAAGAAACGACATGTGCGAACACCAAGCAAGCATGCAAGCGATAGACTGCAACTTTGTTTGAGTACTGTAGAAACGCAAAGTATATACCGGCCCTGACTTTCCCAATCAACTAGGCATATGCGAGGCGGTGTACACGCGTGAAAAAATTGTACGATGGCAGACTATGGCACCAATTTCAACACTTGCCAAATAAATAGACGTAGTGGCAAATTGAGTAGTCATGGATCGTATTTTTCCTTTCGTTACCACTATATAGTGCACCCCGTTTTAAAAATTACAGCCTGGAAAAATTTGTATCATCCCATATACGAGGCGCTTTGATGTAGTCCCATGTGCGAAACGTATCTTAGCTCTCCCTGTCAAGCCTCTTGCAAACGCGGTTGCCATGAAGCCCACCGCCGCTGTTTACATATACAGCTGTCGGTGAAGCGGTTTAGTTAGTGGCAGAGAGTGAAAAATAATAATAGCGGTAGTTCGCTAATTCCGCTATATCGCGGTGAAGTTCATATTCTTTATATCTATTTTTCTTTAGGCAGAGGTTAGGCCTCGCCTTAGAATCTGTTTATCACTATCGATTTGAGATTTTGAAATGTCAATGACATTAATATCATCTGTACGCTGCCTCGTAGGGGAAACTTGTCGCTGTTGTGAAACACGTCACTTTTTATGTCATGACTATGACATAACTTTTAACTATAGTATTTCCGCGCTAGTTGACGACAAATAAAATCACTTCATTGATTTTGGCTTGCTCTGGATGATATTTTATAAGCTTGTTCCCCGTTTTTCTTACGCTTGCTTTCCTTGATCGAAATAAGTCAGCCATGAAAACAGAGGTTGCTACTGCTTGTATGGGATTGGACTGTACACCGTACGTGGCTCCTATCACTTTGATTATACGAACTTCCCTTCTGCATCGAAATGGTTCTAGGCACAAATTTACAAGATAAGATCCTATTTTAATAGACAAAATTTTTTAAGGGCAGGAAACAGAGGCACACCTTCTGGAGATTGCAGTTTTGTAGCGTAAACGTAGTTGCTTTTGTTTTCAATTTGATCGCAACGACGTATAAAACATTCACAAAAGTCCTCCACTGCATTTAAAAAAAACTCCTTTTTGCTCACCAATAGCGCTGGCCCCCTTTTAATATCCTTTCATATTATATTGCTTTTCCTAATCTCTCTTTTCGCTACTGCCCTGTTTCATGCCTTGCAATGTATCTTGGAAGCACAGGATGAAATGTTTTATCCGCTTTCCGTAGCTAGCTCAATACATCTTTTTCTTCATAATTCCACGGAAAAAGAAAATTACTGGCTCATACTGTCGATTAGGGTGTGCGGCTTATTTACTCATTCATTAACCTCATATCTTACATCCTGTCCATCTTGCTGCAAAACGCCATCCAAGACCGCACAAGAATAATCCTTGGAGTTTTCAAAATACAAAACTAAACGAATCAGATATTTTAATCTGACTGCACTTCTTTCGTTAAGGTGGTTGAATACCTTACCACCAAGCACTTCCGTATTGCGAATAGAAACCCCAATCTTTTCACCAGTCGCATTAACGGTTCCGTCATTCTTTCTATATATATAAAAGCCCGCATCTTTGCGCTATATGGGCCAACAAGTTGCTGATAATGGTGCTGCTCTAGCGTCGTTACACTGTCTGATGAGGCATTGTTATCTGTCGTCCTTCTCCTTGTGCAATCGGATGCCCACAACCGACCGTATCCGTTGGGCTTTCGCTTGCTAAGCAGACTACGCGGACACCCATCTTTCTGTATTCATTCTTTGCGTTATCCGTCTTTATTCTTCCTTTCTAAAGCCCAGCGTTCCGGCTATTAACGGGTCACGGAGCTTTGTCATTATATTTCCGCGGGATTGCACTCTGCCCTTCCCTTTTCTGTCCATCCCGTGAGGCCTTTGACGATGTCCTCTATTAACTCGATTTCTTCCCTGGGGTCGCCGCTGACAGCGCACAGCGCGTGCCTGACATTCCGGACTTTCTTTCTCTTTGATCCTCTGCTCGCCCTCTAGCACTCCTCATTAGGGTGGCCGCTCGCTAAGGCTTCACTTCCATCCATCTGCAACATCCCTTTTCTCTCCAAATGTTCCCAAGCACGCTTGCTCTCCTTCTGTCTTCCCCATGTCTTTATTGTGTCGGCAAATAAATGCCCAGTTTTGTGCGCCTTGGCCCTGCTACGATGATATCCGTGCTTAGTCATTTAATAACTTGCGTACTTTAAACCCGCACACTTGTTATTTTCTTTACTCTTCCAGTTCGCAAATTTCTCAGCTTTTTGTGATGGCATTTAAGTCGACCTCTTTAGAGTTTCCTTGTTAGCAAAATGGGATTCATTCAATATTTTTTACACCTGCCAAATACTCCACAGTTTATTTCTTTATTGAATAATTGATATATCGATGTATTGATTGTGTATTATTTTTTTCATTAATTCTTCTCAGCTGGATTTAGGTGCTGCCTTTCCGACTTCTTCTAATGAACTCAATATTATCACCTATTTTTCTCCTTTTTTGAAAATTAGCTTTTTCTCCTTTCGGTCATCTTAGAAGCTTCCAGGTTTTTGCGGGTACACAGGACGTCCACCTTGCCGCCGGCTCTCCTCTAATCAACGGTCATTCTGATGTCTGTCCTCCCTCGATAAATACCTTAGGGCACCGTTTTTTTTTTGTCTCCAATTTTATCTTGATTCGCTTTTTCTTATGTATATATTTGGAAGCGATTCCTTTCCGCATCAGGTGTTGTCTTCTTCCTTGTCCTTCGTCTCCGCGCTGTTATTACTTAAAAATATGTACCAACTAGCTCAACTTTCCGTGTTATTGATCATTTTTAGTTTTTTACGCCATTATCGCTGGATGGGTATAGGCATTCTCTGCTGCATCTTTTGCTTTGATCCTCGCAAAAAAATGAAAAAAAAAAAAAGTTTGGTTGCTGTGGTAAACCTTTCTCTCATGACCCTGCATTTTTCGCCAAAATGAGCAAACTGTCCCACTAGAGCAATAAAGAGCCTTGATAAATGCGGAGCTTGAGGTTCCTAAGTCCTTCGAAAGCCGTTAAGATCTGCAAGTGTAAAGAAAGAAGACTGGCTGGCGTTAGAGCCATGCTGTCTTCGCCTGTTCGCGCGTCCGCCTAGTCTCACTGATCGGTGACTGTTGTTACGCCTTCTTCAATTCTCAAACCTTGAAAGAATAAACTCTTACCTTACATTTCGAGCAAGTGCTGCGTAAGGTCTATTCACTCGCCCTGAAACTCCGCAGCCCCACGCTACAACCTCCTGCGATGCCTGAAGGCGCCAACCACCAAGCCGTACAAGTTGGCTCGGCTGTCATTTGTCCCGGCTCCCCCCGGCAGCGAGACCAGCCAGGGCTCGAACGGCGAAAACGACGAGGCTGGAGCTCCAGTCCGTCTTCTTCTTCACCATGCCGCAGTTCTTGAGACGGGAAGTACGCTATTCTCGACATTTAAGAGGCCTGGGTTGCCCGCATCTAATTTAAGTGAAAATTTTGTGGAGGGTGTCTCTGTTATGGTGCTTGTCGACACCGTTGCTGCGGTCTCTGTGATAGATGCAACACTTTGCCGCCCTTTGAGGAATGGGAAGATGTCCTGTCACGTGAGGACGCCCTTACACCATTACGAACTTTGAGTGCGCACCTCAATCAGCCGTCAGATGTGTGTACTGTTCTAGTACTCATCCAATACATCTTGCATACAATCGAGTTCGTCGTTTTGCCATAATGTTCTCATGCGATCATGTTTGGCTAGGACTTCCTATCGTGTCACAACGCGGGCATAGATTGTGCCCAGGCTCAACTAGTACTCTCTACACTGCCCAGTCCCGTGCCGGACGCTGAACTTTTAGATGCCTCTGTTTCTGCCAGAGTTCTTGTCGCCGACAGTACTAGGTGTCTCCGTGCTCATACGTGATTGTGTCTCTTTCCTGTGACTTTGTTTGCGATGCGAGTGTTGTTTTCACACCGTCTGATATTTTGCTTCGCCGCCACGGTTTACCTTTGCCTTATGATCTGCTCACCATAGCAGCCGGCCTCATGTCATTACAGGTCTCGAACCTGTTTTCAAGCCGCTTCGCTTTTTGCTGAGGCGAATGTATCGGTATTGTTTTGCTCTTTAGTTCGGGTTTCAACGCCCTCAGTGCCAGAAAATCACCTCCATTCGACAATAATGTATTCATCCCACATACTCCTCTGACCGCTATGTTCTCGCCCGATGTCTTTAATCGCTCAGTTTATTTATTTATTGATATATTTATATACCATAAAGGCCCGCGGCTGGGCATTACATAGGAGGGGATGTTTCAAACAAAGCAACAGCCAATTAAAAATCAAACACGTACACCTGGCAGAGTTTAGTTAACATTTGGGCTTATAAGCAAAATCAAGAACTTGGCAAACAAAAAAGCAGACAAAGCAAGCTTGGTTACAGTTCAGCCTAGCACAAGGAATAATGGAACGTAAAAGCAGAAAGGCACACGAAAACGTATAACAGCATCAACAGCATGTACAGTAATCAAGCAATCTGCGCTTAAAAATTTTAGTAAGGCTGTTTGAAAAGATGATAGCTCGGTGCGACTGACAATGCCAGATGATGACTTCTGATATTTTAGTGTGAGAGCGAAAATCAGGCGGAATTTGTGTGCATGATCAAGGCGAGTTCAGCAATGGGGCGCAGGAAAGATGTGGTTTCAGGAAAATTGCTGGTTGCTGTCGTACAACGTATGTAAGAATGACAACCGAGCAAACTTTCTACGCGTAGCCAAAAGCTGAAGATTCAGTGTGTGTTTCAATGCTGATACGCTTTGATGACGTGCGTAGGATGACAGTATGAACCTGGCTGCTTTATTTTGCACTGCTTCCAGAGCGTTTGTAAGCGCTGCGTGGGGAGGGTGCCATATGATAGAGGCGTATTCAAGAGATCATCGGATCAGCGCTGTGTAAGCGCCATGCCTTGCATTAGCATTCGCAAGTGGTAAGCGGCGTTTCAAAAATCCAAATTTTTTTTAACAGCTTTGTGAGTTATATATTCTATGGGATTATCCCATGTTAGATTGTGACTTGGAAGTATTCCTAGATATTTTGCACTTGGTACAGGATCAACTGCATCATTGTTTAATCTATAAACGTTTTGTGTTGTTACTGGTGCATGGGAGAATCTTATATGTTTAGGTTTTCTTGCATAATTATCCGTCGGGCATAATGAACACCATTCCGTTAGTTCTTCTGTTTCGGACTGAAGTGCTAGAATGTCCGTTGAGTTATTTATTTGTCTGTAAATTACGCAGTCATCTGCAAAATATAATAATGATGAATTAATTTTATAGGCGATGTCGTTTATATAAACTAAGAAAAGCAAGGGCCCTAATACTGAACCCTGTGGGACTCCGGATAGTACGCGAGTGGGTTTTGAAATGTAGTTATCAATTTTGACCGTCTGGTAACGATTGGTATAGAACCTGCTTGACAAGCTGATGACAGATTCGAAAACAATATTCGAAAGTAGGGTGTGCAATGGCCGTTTGTTCTTTTTCTCGTAGCGGCATGCAGTGGAATGAAATTCGTCTTTCTGCTGGAATGAAAGCGGTCTTTACACGTTTTGGTTGAATTCGGGAAACACACAGACACAATGAACGAGGACAAGACTCGTGTTTGTATTTCGCACATTAAACCTAGATGAATAATTACCAACTAACCCACCAAAACGTTCTGTTAAAGTCTTTACAGGCTGGCTTTCACGGTAGTTTTTCTGCTGCAGGAAGTCCAGTCGAACATTTCGCTTCAAAAACAAACATTGCAGAATAATAATTTTAGCCCTGCACACTGCCGATATCAAGATTTTGTGTTCTGTCCATAGCAAAGCAGAAAACGTTTTATCGCAATGATCTTACATGCCGCTGCCCAACGTCCATTCGAAGGGTACCTCGTTTCGCTTACTGCCCTCTGCTTCCCGTGGCTGCCCACGGAGCGGGCAAAGCGATGGCTGACGTAGCAGCAGACGACGCGGATTTCTCCACCGTGCAACGGTGCCTGAGGTAAGCGCACGCATCGAAGCACCCTAGGCGGTTACACTATATCGCGGGACCTGCGGTGTCAAGTTTCACAATTTCGCATCCATTACAACCTACTTTACCGTCGCATTCCGATTGACGAAATTGGCTTCTCGTGATTCCACGACACCTACGGACCTACATGCGCTCATGTTTTCACAGTGACATGCAATGCGGTCACATAGGCCTTTTCAAGACGTACACTCGCTCGCGCTTCCTATATTATTGGCGTGCGATGCACAACTTTGATTCAAAATACGTGCTCTTGTGCCTCGACTGCCAACGCCGGAAGGTGCGACTCATCGTACTTCTGGAGATTAGCAGTCGCCACCTTGTCCGCCTTGCACTATCGATCGTATTCACATTATTTATATGAGCGCCTTCCCTATATAGCAGCTGGCAAATGCTGTGTTATTTTTGCAATAGATTACCTGACGCGGTATGCTAAAACAACCGGGGGCCCTGCTGCGATAGCCCAGGATGCGGAATTTTTTCGACTGCGGTGGTTCATCCTTAGTCACGGCGCCCCTCGTGAGCTGCTAAGTGACCGAGGCTCAGTCTTCTTGACCTACGCCATTCAATCAATGCTCCGCGAGTGCAACGTAAATATTCTGAATTGCACTGCGTACCACCCTCAAACAAACGGCCTGACTGAGCGTTTTAGCCCTACTCTGGGTGATATGCTGGCTATGTACGTCGGCTCGAATCCCACGAAGTGGGACCTGGTACTTCTTTACATTACATTCGCTTACAATACCACCCCACAATCAACGATTTTCTCCTCCTTCTTTAATGGTCACCATATTCAGCGTGCGATACTGTGTTCTCTACCACGCTGAATCATATGAGTGCACCACTGTTTCGCAAGCTGCCAAGTACGCCAAACATTGTCGCCAGATCGCATGGTCCCTCACGACGGCTACCCGATGTCTTCAACAAGCTCGCAACGATGACGATCCACCTGCCCCGCCTTTCACGCCTGGCTCTCTCGTCTGGCTATACAGACTTCCCAGTACACCGGGCCCCTACAGAAAACTCGCAAAATATCATGGTCCCCATTGCGTCGAAGCGCACTGGATGGCTCGAGGCAGGTCTCCACAGGGAGAGGTCGCTCCGCCAGGAAAGATGCCTCAATGCGGGACGCTTCCCTAACCATGTCGTTGAAGTCCGTGGCTTCGGAGGTATGACTGGTACATTTGTTGGAATCGGTGTATGGCATGAGCCACCTTGTCTTGCTTCGGAGCTCTGGGATCTGCTCGCACAGGCAGTTCTTAGAACGGCGCAAGAACTCCAGCACACCCTCGTTTTGGCCTTGCGCACTGGCGCAAGGATCGTCTTTCGTAGAGATGATGTAGTCCGGAGGAAAGAATTCTTTTCTAAAAGTCTCTCTAAAATCTTGCTTTGTTATGAATGGCTACTGTCTAGGCCTCCAGGTTGCTGTGGAACCTACTACTAACACTACAGAAAGCACACGCGTGACCAGAGCGGAGTCCGAAATTGCCATTGCCGTCACATAGTCATACGATAAGAAAATTGCCGACAAGAAAATCGCAAACTGATTTCCATTTCATACTTAGAATAAACGAGAGCGAGGATCAGGAATTTAAAGCTGCAATAAAAAGCACAGTGCTGCGCACGGCCCCACAGAACGAAAGCATAGTTGGCGCTTTGGAGCGCATCTGTGCAAATGATTTAACCAGTAGCGTGAGCATGTATGGACGGTAGTGCGCTGGAGGCACGTAGCAAGAGAGCCTCCCGACAGAAGAGGATTCGATACCCAAGGAATGTTACTGTACCCTTTGTTTGATATGTAATCTGTATTCGCCGCGAAATTCACCTAGAGGAGGCGCCACTGTCGCTCCGCAAGTGGAGATCGGCAGCCGACGACGCTCGCAGGAACGCACGTGGCGTCTGCTTCCGAGTTTACGGCGGGTTTGTTGACGATGAAAACAAGCCTTACGCAAGCGATGTACTGTTTAGAGTGTTCCAATATTGCAGAAAAAATCTGTCTATTGTGGACTGCCAATGCAGCAAAACAGAAAGATGCGCGGAGTTTAGAAAAACAAGGCACGTAACCACCCCTATTTTAGAATTACTGGCATGTCTTCGCACGCTTTTTGCGTTGTATGGCGCTCACAGGCTAGATACTTGGTCCTAAACATGACATATGTTGTTGCCTTTCAAACAGCGTGCGCCTGTCTTATACCGCTGAGACAGGCAAATTTAGTTCCAAGTCCACAGAGATACAAAGTGTGCTCTGACCTGCAGTAGTTTAGAATTAATTGTGGCGTGAGCAGGTTAAATGTAGCGCTGACAGCGTACTGCCCGGTGTGTTGCCGTAGAATGAGTGAACATCAACTCTGGCTAGAAAACCAGGTACAAGTATTCCCCAAAAATTCGATTACGCCGACATTGTATAGGAAACTTCGCTGCGAAGGAGAGCTGATTGCTCACGTGTATAGCGATGAATGGGTTGAGTTTGCTGAGGTCAGAACAAGGCGGATGCTTCTTGCAGCAGATAATCTGGTGTTGCACTGTGAAAAGACTCAAAATAATTTCCTGGAACCGAGTGAAGAAGGAATTTCTGATGTGTGTGATGTTTATAAGTGGTAAATTAGTAGGGTACATATTTTTTCTTCAATGACAATGAATTTCACCATGTGACAGAACATGTACACATATGACAAAAATTAGGAGCCTCCCGGATTAATTTTCAGTAACGTTAGAGTGCAAGCTACGAATCAGTAGCTGCGAAGACCTCGTAAGAACTGCGCTTGGTAGCTATCATATTCTAACAAGAAATTTTGAAGGCTCAATATTTTTGGAATTACAATTATATGTAATTTTACATGTAAGTCAAAAGCCAAGCACAACAAACTGGAAGTTTCTTTTTTGTCACTTACGCCAGTTTTCAGGATTATACACTACTGCCAGGGTTTTAAAGACAGCATTCGTTTTCCTAAGGTGATGTACAGGCTATCGTGATCGTATATCATATGAACAAATTTCATCAAGAACACTGCCGCTGAAATAAGCCACCCCTTTAATGAAATGCAAGAAAGCAAACTCTGAAGAGGCTTTACAAATAGCTGAGGAAAGGAGGATGGCAAAAGTTATGGGGGAAAGAGAAAGATACAAAGTTCTCAATGCGGATTTTCAGAAAATAGCAAGCTGCACGAAGAAAATAGCAAGCTGCTTATCCTGATTCGTGATAAGAATGCCTTCCTGAACATACAGTGCCAAGCAGTTGAGGACAACAGCCAATTAAGGAATACAAGAGCTCTGTATAAGACACTCAAAGGTATCAAAGGAAGCTTCTGTGCTAAGCTGGGCGTGATAAAGGACAAACGAGGCAAGGACCTCACTGAAGCCTCGGAGATAAAGAAGAGGTCGCAGGAATACACAGAAGAACTGTACAAGAAGGACCCGAATCTGCAAACCCAACATAAGACGGTTGTGATCACTGATCTCGAGCCGGGCATCCTGAAGCCAGCTAGGCTGAAGCTAGCTAGGGATGCTAGGCTAAAGGGTGAACTTTTGAACGGCTGTACGAATTTTCATAAAGTTTTCTGAAGTGGCTTACTTTCTTCTTATTAGAATATATTCTAAATTTCATTGCCCTAGCACAAATAGGTAATAACTTGTAGCTGCTATACTGAACAAAGAAGTGTGTCAGCTTAGGAAAACGATCATTTCAAAAACAATGAAGATATACGAATTTTTTGTGATTGAATACCTTCTAGATTGTTCATTGTGCAGGATAAGGAGAATTGCGGGCTTTTTACGGCATTTTTGTAAAAATTTCTGCATTTGGAAAACAAACGTCATCATTTTGTTGTCATTGTACGTCAGATATCTCAATTTTTTTAACTTGGAGAGTAATTAGTGATCTAAAAAGTGCCTTATCTTGTTCCCGACAAAAATATAGTCCAGAAACCACCTTGAAAGCCGCTTATAGCGAAAGAGTTTGGAAATGATAGTTTTCCTAAGGTTGTGTTTTCGCAAAAAGTGCGAACTTAGAAAAATGAGCTCAAACATTTCGGAACATGCAGTTTAATTTTCGGACCAAAAATAATTAATCAAAGTGCCCTGCTGCATACATAGGGCCCTCCTCTTCAACTCGACGCTGCTCTGTGGCGATTGCTTCGAGTCGCCTTCTCTTTTTTTCAGCTTTACAGCTGTCCAGCGCCCTTGTCTGCGCTCATGAAATGCTCTCCATTGTTGCCTGCTGGGCGTACCTCTTTGTCTGGGTTCCATATTCTATTTCGAGCTTGTCGAGCACTCTCCTGATGCCGCGTGCACCTTCATTAAATTCCAACACGGCCAAGGCCGCTGCAGTTTCCACTGTCTTCAAAGAAGCAAATTCGGTCTTCGGGCACCTCTTCAATACTAGCGCATTGAATGACTCGTTTGCATTCTGCGTTTGCATTCTTGCACATCGTGCAAGAAGCTCCGGCTTACTAAGCCTGTTGTAGAGAGGCACAAGCTCTTTGGCGATGTCTCTGCTGGAAGCCGGACGGTGGGGTCTTCGCACTGATGGCTTCCCGGCTTCCACTAACGCTTTGTGCCGATTGTAGTGACACCATGAGTCCTCCCCATGAGGGCAAGCGTCATGTCGCGGGACTTCGTCAAGTAGGAGTGGAAGAGCGTCGCTAGTACTCCTCGCTGCATTTTTTTCACATCTGGAGCATTGTCTTTTAGGGCAGAGGCATAGTAAGCAGTTAGTTTTTTTACAGTACTTTGCGCCAGCTTCCCTTTGCCTCCAAGACCTTTCTTCGTCTTTTTTATTTTTTCAATTCCAGCATAAACACCTTTAACGAATGTGGTTTATAAAATCCTCTTTTACGATATCTTTGTCATACAGCTCTAGACTAGAGACATGCAGGAACGATTTGCTGTCCCCATCGCAGAGCACTGTTGTGTACTGCAAGTTGTGAATCTCCTTAGAGCGACTGAATTAGATGCCTGCGGCTTGAACTTCCATCGCGTTAGACGACCCAGTGAAATTCTTCTGGCAGACCTCACTGTGTGCTTTGCTCCATTCGGAATGTTCATCCTCACCTGCACTGGGATCATAGTTGCAGTCATGGCAATAGTTGGACTGCACAGAAAAATCCAGCACCAACCCCGTTTCTAGCTCAATTACAACACCGAGCCCGAAATGCGAGGTGTGGCCACGTTTGTGCCAAGTGACGTCGTAACTCACGCACACTTCCAAAAGTTCGTTGCTGCTGGCAACGAAGTTGTTCGCTCTCACAGCGATCCAGGCTTCACGCATCACATCACAGGCAGCTTTCATCGCAGCTCGGTGCACTTTATCCGCAACGGCCTGGTACGTCTTGTGGTGCATGGGCACAGGTGCATCCGTGCCCGCAAAAAAGTTTGTCATAGATTTGTAGTTGATGCCGCAGTTACGGCTAGCAACTACAAGGCGAAGCGAGAGCTCAGGCTGCCGGCTAGAGTTCACAAGAGGGCTGTGTGCGGCATTTTTCACATCACCACACCGGCTACATCACAACAAACTGTAGATTAGCACCCACACCGTTTCTTCCAAGCCTATGGACTGTCCGCGACAATGCGGGCACAGAAGCGATGTTATCAAAGCCTTGATGTTCTGTAACTTTCACGAAACGATACCCGCTCAGCTCCAGAGTTTCCTCAATCGCGTTGTCGTAATCATTGCCCTGCCAAAGCAGTGCAATCTTCCGTTCAAAAGTTGTCAGTTGGCATTCAGTACCTTCAGCAGAACCAGTTGTCGTTTCCGCAGATGAAGAACTATCATCGAAGATCAAAGTGCTCACAACGGGCGCCGGCAGCATGAATGGACCCGGCAAACACAAAGGGGGACACTCACCTGTCCGCGGTCGACCAGCGCTGCTTCGGCCTCTCACTGTTGAGGAGCGTTTTCGCTTCCCAAAGCTTCTCCGCACCGAAGACTTTGTTGCAGGCATCTTCCTATCCAACCATCAACCACTCACTGATCGCAACAAACTTGCAGACGCGCAAGAAAGATAACAAGCAGCATCGAACTTACTAAAGCAGTCTGGTTAGCCAGGCTAATTTTGGCGCAAAAACAGCGTTCGAAGGTCATTTGTCTTGTTTCGGCCAATCCAAGCTTCAGTTTCGGTTTTCCAGCCAATCCGCAATTGCCCGGCCCAAAATAAGGCTTTCCGTTTTTTTTTTAGTTGTGCGCTGTACTCTCGATAGCAGGTCATTTTTGGCTAGAAAGTGTGAAAAACAAACTTTCTAATGTGGCGTTCCACTCCGCGTTCGGTTTCTTGCCCGCTTTGCGGCCGCGCGTTGAAAGCAGCGTTCATAGGCGCTTTCGGCAGCGAACACGCTACACCACCTCGTGAAAAAAATTCATTTTATTATTTTCTACGGCGCTGATGACTACCAAAATTGGTGAGAAGCTTCTTTGATAAATGCAGGATAGAAAATAGCAAAAAAATAAAAAACACGTATTTTTCTTTTAAAATCGCGATTTTAGCCCCGCATCCCCCCCATTGTAATTACCGATCTCGAGCCGGGCATCCTGAAGAATGAAGTTGAATGGGCCTTAGCCAGCCTTGCTAAGAACAAAGCTAGAGGAATTGATGGCATTCCAGCTGAGTTGCTTCAAAACCTCAACCATGACGCTGTTAACATTCTGCATACATTATGTCAGAAGATTTGGACAACCCTGCAGTGGCCACAGGATTGGAGGAGGTCAGTTTACATCCCCATTCCAAAGAAAGGCAGTGCCAAAGATTGTTCCAACTACCGCACAATCGCGCTTATTTCGCATGCTAGCAAGGTGATGTTGAAAATCCTCCAAGGAAGGCTGCAGCCGTATGTGGATCGGGAGCTTCCGGACGTGCAAGCTGGGTTTCGCAAGGGCAGAGGAAATAGAGACCAAATTGCCAACCTCCGCTGGATCATGGAAAAAGCAAGAGAGTTCCAGAAACCCATCTACTTCTGCTTTATTGATTATGCGAAAGCGTTTGACTGCGCAGATCAAAGCAGATTGTGGCAAGCTCTCCAAGAGATGGGAGTTCCAGTTCACCTCATCTGTCTCCTCAGGAACCTGTATGAAGGACAAGAGGCCACAGTCAGTACTGGGCATGGTCTTACTGATTAGTTTCCGATTGAGAAAGGAGTGAGGCAAAGCTGCATACTGTCGCCCTGCCTATTTAATCTATATGCAGAGTGCATCATGAGGAAGGCCGGTCTGGATGAGTCTTCAGCTGGAGTGAAGATTGCTGGAAAACGTATCAACAACCTTAAATATGCGGATGATACCACTTTAATGGCAGAAAGTGAAGTGGAACTCAAGAGACTTCTGATGCGCGTACAAGAGGAGAGTGAGAAGTTTGGGCTTACACTAAACATTAAAAAGACAAAGATCATGGCGTCTTGCCCTATCAAGTCCTGGAGCATCAATAGACAAGAAGTGGAAGCCGTGACAGATTTTCTCTTCTTGGGCACCAAGATTACCTCGGAAGGAGACTGAAATTAGGAGACGCCTGCTTCTGAGAAAGAGAGCAATGGTTAGTCTTGACCTCCTAGTAAAGAGCAGAGACATTAGTCTGCCATCCAAGATCCGTATAACTCGTGCTATGGTCTTTCCAGTTGTGAAGTATGGATGCGAGAGTTGGACTGTGAAAAAGGCTGACCACCGAAGAATTGACGCGTTTGAATTGTGGTGCTGGCGAAGACTCTTGAGAGTTCCTTGGATTGCCAGAAGATCAAATCAGTCGATATTTTCGACCATAAACCCTGACTGCTCATTGGAGGGTCAAATTCTAAAGTTAAAGCTCAGCTACTTTGATCATCTGATGAGAAGGGAGGAGCCGCTGGAGAAAGATTTGATATTGGGAAAGGTTGAGGGTCGCCGGAGAAGGGGTAGGCAGTGAAAGCGATGGTTAGATGGCATCCTCGAGGCACTGCAGATGAAGTTATGTGATGTTAGGCAGATAGTGAGAGACCGGAAAGCGTGGCGTGACATGGTCCATAGGGTCACGAAGAGTCGGACGCGACTGAACGACTGAACTGACTTAATGACACAGGAGTGAAAGACTGCATTTCACAATAGAAACATAATCGGACGTGAGGTCCAATACTTTCGTCATTCACCCTCACACAGGATTAAAGTGCTGCTCGTCTGCTAATGAAGTTCATGGCTTGTTTTAGATTTTTTTTTTGTGTTAACCACTCTCGCTTTTTGGGAAGCCTTATCTGTTTTACAAATTTTCGTTATCAGCGTTTTTTCTTCCTTTTGCAAGTATCGATTTTATCTCTTGTGTACTGGCCGTATATCCCCATTCATTCAAAAGTGAGGACCTATGTTGTGTTGTTATCGGCTTCGTTGCAGTCGTTTTTCTTCGGTTTTTGACAATGACCTACGTATACAATATGGAAGAAGGCCGTATAGAGGACAAGGAGCACGGCTCGATGACGAAGGGGGTCTTCAATACATTGAAGGCTTAGCAGTCCGATTCATCTGGACGAAATCTTTCAAACGAACATGTTGTTCGACTATTAAGCCTACTCATAGAGTAATTTAAACGATCGTTATTCCTCCGCACTGTGTTATGAATGGCATGGCACGTACAAAGCTTACTAATGCAAAACGTCTGCCAAGGCACAGTAGTCAAACGATCGGCACACGTGAAGCAGCGCGGCTCGGGCATCCAGTAAACACATTTTCGGAGGACCGCCCTGTTTTATGTAGCTCTCTTGGGCGTCGGTAGCACTAATGGCCTCCAAAGTACTAAGAGCGTCCGCGTCGGTTCCATTGGCAAGGTAATGGCGGAGTAGCTTCGACGTTTCTTTAGCGTAGTACTCTTACGTGGTCTTATGTGGTCTTTAACCGTGTTGTTGTCAAAAAGAAAACGAAACTCCTCACTTACGATCTAGGTTAACGAAGCAAGAACAATCTCTACAACTCTTGATGGGCTCATAAGTGAGTCTGCGGGGTCCGTTTCAGGCAGTAGGCTGGCCTACTTGTTCACAGCGGTGTGTACAAAGTGATTTTGGCGGTACTTTTTTCATGCAAATGGATTATCGAAGGTAGGGCATCTGACCCTCTTTTCCGGGTTGCTCCAAAGACGGACCATTTGCTTATCTTCCAGTTTTCTAGCATCCTTTATAGTTAAATAAGGCAATCGACCTGCGTCTAGGTAAAATTATATGATCTGATAACTGCATTAGGGTGCCACATTCTTGCAGGTGGTGGGATTTTGAAGTGTTCCAAGTACCGAAGGAGGTGGTTGGCAAGGGTGTCGTGACTTATTCAAATGCATCCCCAAAAGCTGCTGCTGGGTATATATTGAGTGAAGTGCCCTGTTGTGATGCTACAGGGGTTAAGGCACTTTACTGCTGTCCCAAGGATGCGGGATCGAATGTGGCCGCGGCGGCCAATTTTCGGTGCGGTCGAAAAGCAAGGTGGCCGCGTGTTTTGTGAGATCAGTGCGAGGTAAGAGGGCAAAAACAGGGTAATTCTATGCATTGCCATTTATATACTTCTGACAATAATATACAAATCTTCCATTCTACTCGCAAAAAATGTAGAGCCTGGTGCGCGGCGCGGCGCATGTTACTAAAATGCGAAAGAAAATGAAATCAGGAAAATCCTCCCACAGAGAAAGACTGCCTTATTGAAATGCTCATCTGACCTCACGGCACTCCTGCATGAGGCACGACCACATGGTGATCCTCCCGCATGCAGAACTGCTTAAGGAGCATGTTACTGCATAAAACGATACGGAGTAAGTTGTTTTATTCGACCTAGTTAAGGCACGGTCACAGTCAATGGGCTGCGCGGTTCAGTCCCTTAGCTTATCGACGCACTGATCTGTCGCATTACGTCGGCGACGACACCAGCACTACCAACGCTTCCCTGTTGTGGTAGTATGCGATTTTCTGCCCCGCAACTTCGACATTACTGATGAGCGAACAGTCGCCCGTTCTGTTTTGGGCATATCGGTGGCCGAGCGAGGACTTGATGCCCGATGAGTTAACCGCTTGAACAACTGCTCTTGTTTGCAGCTTAACCATGTGATAAAAGGAAAACTAGCTGCAAATTATATGCTCTCACGCCTCATCAATGACCTTGGCCAGGAATCTCTGTCGGCGCCGAACTGCTGGCCCGTGCCGCGACGAGTAGGCCTAGTGCGAGCACGCGGGGTTCGTGTCTGCAATTTCGCCGATTACGGAGTGTGCATTCACGAGTTTTAGCGGTCGCATGTGGCCGTCAAGTGAATTTCTGGCAATAGGGACCCCATATTGACGGCTTCTTACATCACAAAGCGTGCGCGCATTGAGCCGAAAGCGTCGATGTGAACCTGTCTAGCAAAAAATACTAAGGTATTGCCGGCATCCATTCAAAAATTCCGGATGTTCGTTAAGCGAGAGCTATCGCAACTTCTTCAGCCATTTCAGGATTGCGGCTTCTAATGGCGGCGGCCGATTCTGGGGCACCTCTGCCGTCGACCACCAAGGTGACCGCCGCCCCCATTTTGCCACTTGCCGCGTTCACGTACGCAACCGCCTTGCTGTCCTTCGAATCGAAGCGTCTGATTAGTGCTTCTGCTCTCTTCTCCCTCATCTCTGTGTTGAATATAGGATGCATGTTACGAGGGAGAGGGTGATGATTAGAGCTTCTCGGCAGTCCTGCGGGATGCCTCATCTTTCTCATAGTCTCCTATTTGTTTGCAGGCCTACCATTTCGAGGACAATTCCACCCGTGGTCGTTCAGCTTAATCTTTCGATCTGCCAAATTCTAACAGCCCCACATATTTCGTCTCAGGATTGTGCACTCCCATAGAAAGCATCTTCTCTGTTGATGTGGTAATTAGTCAGCCCAGGGCCGTATTTATGCACCGAAAAATGAGAGTGTCTAGTCTACTCCTCTCCTCCGACCAGATATTTAAGAGTGGCGTGACATAGCTCACGCAGCTTATTTCGTATGCTTGGATTAGTTAAACACCCTTCTTTCCTTCAAGCCTTATTCTTTCAGCGCGACCCTTCTAAATATGCCAATGGCTTGCGTAGCGAATCCCTCTAGCTTTTTTATTGCCCCATCATTAAATCCATTCCTCTGAATGAATAGTCCCAAGATTGGGATTTGATCTACCTCTGGTACTGTTTTCCCTTCTACTTTAATGTCAAATTCCTAGCGGCGCTTGCATCGGAGTGACTTCGGGCTATAAATGAACAATACCATTTTTTGCGGAAAGCATGTAGACCCCTACTGGCAGTCTAGTCTACTACAGTGTTCGCCGCCGTCTGCAGGCGCTCCTCAATGCTCGCATTGCTACCCTGGTTAATCCAGGGATTCTTACGCATGTATACTGAAATGTAGCACCTTCGTGCTCGTCGGAGCTTCTGGTAGGCCTCTCATCGCCACGTTGAAGAGGAAAGGGGAGAGAACCAAGCCCTGCGGCGTGCCCCTGCTCCCTAACCTCATTGTGGGACACTTATTGTCTTGAAACTTCATGCAGGTAGTTCTGTCTCACAAAACGTCCTTGATGCACTCGTATGTTCGTGCACCTACCCCGATCTCTTGGAGACCGCGAAGGATCGCTTCGAGTTTATCAAAATCCTTTGTCAAGTCCAGACAGAGAATTACTTTGACGTCGCTAGAAGCCCGGTCGGAAGCCGATCATCTCGTGCGGACACAGGTCGTTTTTCTCCATTAAGCACGTCAGTCTAGTCTGGACTACGTGTTCCATCAATTTCCCCATGCATGAGGTTAGAAAAATAGGTCTTAGATTTTTCACTTTGGGTGTTTGCCTGACTTTAGGATTAGAATTACTTTTGCTGAACTCCACTGCCGTGGCAGATGGCCTTAGTCCAAAATTCTTGCATATACTCCGTAAGAGCGCTCATGCATGGAGTCATTATCACGGTTTCTTAAAATCTTATTAGTTATCCCGTCAGGGCCCGGGGCCGATCTCGCTTTTGGTCCCAATATTTCTGCCCTGACCTCCGCCTCCGCAATCGGTGCATCGAGCTCCTCGTTAGGAACTCCGTTGTACTCTTGGAGGGGGGTACTATGAGTTTCGCCAATGTACATGTTGACTTTGTGCCCATAAATTCCGCGTCTGTACTCTTAAACGCGAGGCTGACTTTTTATTATCTAATTCTCGATTGGGATTTCGAGTTGAGTGGATCTAATGGGTGTCTCAGCCGACCCCACGTTCTGGAAAGACTCATGGCAGTTCCATCTCGTCGCATCTGTAGCACCAGTTCTGATCGCATAATTTGACAGCATAATTTTCAATTGCTTTTTTGTGTCTCGTTATCCTCCTTCTAAGATTACTGTTTCATTTTTGCTTCTTTAGTCTGCTCTAAATGCCATGTTTGGTTCCCTTCAAGAGTCTTTGCTGCCTCTCTAACGTGACACATTCCAATTTTCCAATGCTTGTAATCCTCCGTGTGGCATCTATCACTCGCTTCTATCTATGTAGTTCCCATTGCATAGCCCTCGGCAGACGCACATGGTGCGTCTTTACTTCTTTTTTAAGGATCGAGGTCAGAATGAAATGATCGCTCCCGTAATGTGGCTCTGAAATTTGCCAATTTAGATCGGTCACATTTTTGGAGAAGGTGAAGTGAGTAGAAGTGTCTACACAGACGCTGTTACCTACCCTTGATGGACAGCTGTATCCGTGTACTCTGTGAGCCCCAACTCGTGCCCGTCCTCCCATAAATGCCTGCCTTAGGGATCTTGTTTAGCGTAACACCATTTCGGGTGCGCCGCATTAGTCATCAACTCTTAACAACGGGTTACCCCCGGCTGCCATTATCTCTTTGCGAAAGAATGTTAATCTCACCTTTCGCTGCTGTGGGATACTGTGTAAATTCAAGATTAACACTCTCGGTTGCCCATTTCGTCCCGTAAGAATTCTCAAAAGCACTGCCTCAATTTCTTTCAAGTTGATTTCATGCACTATCACGGCAATGTTCCTCCTAACCAACGTTCTGACGTGAGATTTCTCCGCTCTGACGCTTGCAAAAAATTGGTATCCCGACAGTGTTGCTACTTTACCCGTCTCCTGCAGGGCTATAGCTAGTCGTTCCTCATATAATAGCATCATGTAATGTTGCACTAACGCCCGCTTGCGTTGGAAGCCGCGACAGTTCCACTACCAGATTAAAAAGACTCATCTGGTCCACTTCTGACCAGTTTGGAGCTGATCGAAGTTTTCCTAAGCTTTTTGTTGCCAATCTATGATGGCAACTAATTCTGCCTTTTGCAGTTGTGCCTCCCCCGTAGAGCTTGGATCTGGCTTTGAATCTGAGTTCTTGCTGTCATAATTTGGAACGCTCTGGATCCAGATGAAGCGGGATATCAAGTTTCAGGCACCCGGATAACCCTTGTACTAAGAAGCGAAGCCTAAGCAGGGACCACAAAAAATTTAATTTGGGAGTGGGGTTTCCCAAGCAAATATAAGAAAGACGAGGAGATATATAAATCAAGAAAAAATGTGGTGAGCCTAAATGTATTATTAAGCTCACGAAAGACTTGCACAGACCAAAAGACCAGGCGCGTACTGGGTTCTCCTCCTCCCATAGAGCACCACCGGTGGCGCTCTATAGGAGGAGGAGGACCCAGTACGCGCCTGGTATCGAAACCAACCTCCCTGGCCCCTAAGGTTGCGACTCCCACGCAGACCGCGGCAACAGAGGAGAAACAGGTGATTGTAAAATCGGCTTAGGCCGCCCACAAATAAACGCAAAGGTGAAGACGCTGATTCCTTGGTGGCACTACAGAAAAGATTAGAATCCAAAATCGAAGCTAAATTCGAATGTTTTGTCTTTTCACGAATCGCCTGGTGACGTCCTTACCAGTCGTGACGCTACATGGCGCACCCCTTGCCGAACACAACATTCCATTGAACACATTAGAGTTCACCGCCGTTCTATAATTTATTACAGGAAATTAAAGGCGCAGTATCTGTCACTCGCGGAGTCTCGCTATCCTCACAACAGACATGATGAATTATGATGAACATTTCATGATCCGGGGCGTGGCGAAGTTGGTAAAGCGCTGGCCTGGGTATCCAAGGGACGGAGTTTCGATTCAAGGCGGAGACAATATTTATTTAGTTTTTATTTTTACCTATCTCCCTTGAAAGCGCGACACCTTCTGCCGACAGCTCCTGCTGACAACGATGAGGCAATAAAGGCTTTAGCTTTAATATGTTTGATACTGCTAGCTCAACTTGCATTTCATGCATCCGAACGAGCAGCATCATCCAGTCATATACAAAAACTATGTCAACAAACGTACTGCGGGTGTAATCCTCAATTCGGCGCATTCCTGCGGGAGTTTAGGGCTCTCACACTAAATGCTGTTACCGAGCGGCAAGCCGATGAACACAAAGAATAGAAAACAAAAAGATGATGTCCGACGACTGTGCGATAATTTAATGAATCGCGGCAAGCCTAGCGCGAGCACTCCTGCCCGCGCCACTACCCGCTTCTTCCTCGTTTGTAACATTACCAGGGCCACCGTGAAATCTCCCCGATCGAGGAAAAGGAAGTTTCTCGGCGTTGATGACATCCATGACATGATGATGGATGTGACTGTATGGATGACAAAGAGAAGACAACGGCTTGCTTCTTATTGATTCTCCGACGAATCCTGGCCCAGGACGCTTTCGGGCCATAGGTCGCCAAGATCCGATAGCCGAAGCCACGGCACACACCGCATGGAATGGGCGCGGGGGGATCGTCATATCTGGTGCCGTCTTGGGTCGGTGGAGTCTTCTTGTCAGCGTCTCGTCATTAGGTCATCTGGTCAGTTGGGTCTTTCATAGTGTCCTGTCTGGGTCGTGGGTATCATTTGGTCTCTCCTTCGTCGTGTCTTGTGGTTGGTGCGGAGGACGGGTCGGAGGAACGGCAAGGTGCGCGTAGGTAGCAAAACTTGTCGGAATAGTTGGTTCATACTTCAATGCAATACAACGCTGCGCTAATAAGATACCGACGGAGGAAAGACAGGACGCTCACAAACGCAGACTGACAACTTTATTTTGTGAAGAAAACCAAGGCGATCTCCGCTAGTATCTCATCATAAAAAACCACCAGCAGGTGAAGAAGTGGTGTGAACTATATCAACACGAAATAGCAAATTCTGCTGCAAAGATGATAATCTTAACTATGGCCGGCCCACTAAGCAAACGAAAACCAAAAGTCTTCCAGTCTAACGGAGGATCAAAACGAATACAACACAGTGATGCAAGACAATATCCATAGTACATCAGAACACCATCTTCATGCAGCGACAACGAAAAATGGTGTAAAAAAAACAGGTCACACAAGCAGCTTATACAAGCCTGCTCAGAAACACTAAATAGAGTGAAAAAAGGCACCAAGCCAGGCTAAAACCAATTGTCTAATAACACCAAATACAGCAAAAAAAAACAACAAAAAAGAAAGAAAAGTCGCGAAGCTTTGACATTCGACCGTATAAAAAAAAAAACACGCAACCCACAACGCAGACACATGAAAGAAGGCCAAAGCAGAGCCTATACATGACCGACAAAGAAATAGATGGCTTGCTGACGCAGGAGCTTGTGGTGCCAATGTAGAAGGTTGCAATTACTAGGCGCTCCCATTTGTCTTTCGACCTGACCAGAAACTTCGTCCTTTCAAAGTAAGGCACGCATTCCCGTTTGTTCTCTTTCTTGGAGTCAGCACAGTGCTCGGCCAAAATACCTGTTTCATATTTCTCCACATTCAGCCTGTGCTCTCGTGCTATTTCATTAAAGCATCTGCTGGTTCGGCCTGTGCAAACTTTTCTACTACTTAGGGGAATGCGGTACACAACTCCAGAAACAGATTCTGTGATTTTTCTTTCAAGTGTGATGCTGCAGGGAGGCTTCCTATTCTCTTTCATCATCGCACACACCTCGAGAGTTTGCAAGGTGCGGAGAAAGCGATGTTGACCGCCGCCTTTCTTCACAGGGGCACGACATCGCACGAAGGAAGATGCGCTCATTCTGCTTAATGTTGCAGGCCACTATCACTTGGACGGTTTGTTCATGGCTCTTCGAACCTGGCGAGATACCACCTTCGTATCTAGCGCTCTCCCCGCCCAATTCGACCAACCATTCACCGGTTCTGGATGAAGCTTATCCGTTTGTCTGGCTACCAGGAGCTACGACACCAGCGTTCGAGGCGGCCGGCAAGGACATAAAAGCCATCGAGCAAGCGTGGACTTCGGGCACGACATCGCACGAAAGAAGATGCGCTCATTCTGCTTAATGTTGCAGGTTAGTTACCAAAACAACGCGATGTGTGTTAGAGTAGCAACTACTGTCTTGTCGCGGTTGTGACGTGATCTGCCAATAGTTGCCAGACCAGCAAGCTGCTTTCGAAATAATAAAAAACATAATTTTCAATAATATCCATTACACCGAATGAGCACAACTTTCGAATAATTATTTTTAACTTTTGAGCACTGAAATGCAATAATCAGTTTATGCTCAAGTGTTAGCGGTCATGACCGCGAAATTCTGTTCTTTCAAGGGTAGAATGCGCAACTTCGTTCTCTTCACTGGTTCTCTAAGCGAGGTAAAAGGCGGTTGTTGCTAAGAGGCGTCTCTGAACGCCACCTAAAAAAAATATACACTCACTGAAGGCGGCAAATGATTACGGGGTAGGTGTACAGTGTATCAGTTGCATACCTTCAGGTCGTGGCTCTGTTCACGGCTGGTTTTGCGGCTGTTACGAATCGAAAACATCAGATAATGCAACCTATATACGCTTGTCCCTGCCTCTTTCTTCTCCGTCCTTGTTGTTTTAGCGCTTTCGAAAATGTCAGACCTGCAAAAACTAGCCCGATCCGCCACCCACTTGAGCAACCTATATGAAAACACAGAATGTTAGCAATTTATTTGAACGGTGTGGATTTAAATAAAATTCAGAGAATACTTGCACTCAGAGTATTTGAACAGCTGTTTCATTGCTGAAAACAGCGTATTGTTAATTCCTAGCGCCACAGAACTAACGGGAATGGCGGGCTTTATATGCGCCCTTATTTGTTTGGACAATATTTTGGCTATTTGTCGCCAGGTGCCGCTGTTCAGAGCATCCTACCGTTGAGAGAATAGAATCACAAGCCATGAATCCTTTAAAGAATTCCAGGTATTTAAAATTTCCGGAACCCTCTACTACAGCGTATCTCATTGAGTTGCCTTCGGACCCATAAACTAAACTGAACTATACTAACGTTTGCGAAGCGGGATAGTGCGTTGAGTAAAGATACAAAACAACACGCGAATACAGCAAAATAAGAAGCAAAACAGTTCGGACGAAAAACGAAGTTCCCTGGAGTTGATTTTAAAATCTGGAAGCATTTTGAATGGCTTTTTCACGGTAAGCTACTTGCACGTATCGAAATTATATCATCTGGCGCTCGCATTGTACTATAGCACAACTGAGAGTGGAAGATGAACCCTGACCTAGAGAATGACCGTTTAGGTAATTCTTGTAGAAGAGTGAACCAGCGCAAGAGAGAAGAAATTGTTGCATACACAGGACTGCCCACATGTGCCACCAGGCTTTGTTGGTATCTAGACAGATCTGCAGAAATGAAAATTTAGTCTGGAAACTCTGCACCGGTAAAACGTCATACACACCTCAAATAGCTGAAATTTACCAGGGCACACTGCACTTCTGCATTCCTGACTATACCCACAGCAGGGCGAAGGCGCCTCCCCCATATTTCTCCAATTAACCGTCTAGCCACCTCCACTTTACTCCTGCGAACTTCTTAATATCATCTGCCCACCTAACTAGATCTACATCCCGTGATTAGTCCTAGTTCTACATTAAGGGTTGATAATCTGAGGCATTTTACAGCATTACCAATAGGATGCCAGGCCTCGTAATTAAGCCTAATAAGTAGTGTAAATTGAAGGTTGTACAGGCCTACGCACCTACATGTAGTCATGATGATCAAGCAGTTGAAAGCTCCTACGAAGATGTCGAATTGGCAATACGGAAAGGAAAGATGCAGTATACTGTACTAAAGGGGACTTTAATGTCAAGGTAGGGAAAAGGCAGGCAGGATACCAGGCTGTGGGTCACTATGGCGTTGGTTCTAAGAATGGCAGGGGGGCTACTAGTTGAGTTTGCAGAGCGCATTAATTTAAGGCTCATGAATACCCTCTCCAGCAAAACGAAAGATCCGAAAGTGGAAATGGAAAAGTCCCAACGGAGAGAAAAAATGAAATTGGCTGCACACAGTGTGTCAGCCCCGCCATTATGCAGGATGTAGAGGTAATCGGGAAAGTGCGATGCAGCGACCACAGAATGGTAAGGTTTCGAGTTAGTCTAAATCTGAAGAGGGAATGAAAGAAATCAGAAAAAAGGCTACTAGCGCATTAGCAGTGGGGGGGGGGGGGGGGGGATGGTAGAATAGTTAAGGATCGCGCTACTGAATAGATATTCAGCTCTAACCGAGGATGACGACTTCTGTCTCGAAACAAGGAACAATAATTATTATTATAGTGATATCATAGCTGAGTGCGCTGTAGATGTAGGCGGTATGATAGTTGGATACGATACCGATAAACTGTCAAAGAAGACGAAAAAAATGATTAAGAACGCTAAAGTAATAAAGCTTTCAACACAAAAGGCTAGATAGAACTATAGATAGATAGATCAAAGCTAATCAATAAGCGTAAAGTGGCCTATGTAATGCAGTATAACATGGAGAAAATTGAAAGTGCTGTAAAGAAAGGCAGAAGCATTAAAGCTGTGATGAAGAAATTGGGCATAGGCGAAAATCCGATGTATGCGCTAAGAAAAAGGCGGAAAACTTCATCACGAATGTTGACAAGATAGGCAAAGTAGCCGAAGAGTTCTATACTGATCTGCACAGAACCAATGTAGCCAGGACAGTAACGAGTTTGGCGGTGGGGAAAAGCAATCAGGCGTTCTGCCAGTTACGAATGACAAGGTTAAGAAAGGTTTATAAACTATGACAAGGAACAAAGTAGCAGGGAGGATCAGTTAACTGCAGATTTGTTGAAGGACAGGGCGATATCGTGATAGGAAAACTGGTCACCCTGTATACGCAATTCCTGGTGTCATCGACGGTGCCGGAACCATGCAAGAACGCAAATATTATCTTAATTCATGAGACAGGGGGCGCTAAGGACATGCAAATTACAGGCCAGTCGGTTTACTATTTGTTAAATATAAGCTATTTACTAAGGTAATAATAGCTAATAGAAACGGACAACCTTAGACTTCAATCAAGGAAAGATCAGGCAGATTTTCGCAAAGGATACTGTACCCTCGATCATATTTGTACTATCAAACAGGTGATAGAAAAATACTCGGAATATAACCAGCCCTCTTGCATAGCATTCATAGATTATGAAAAAGCATTTGACTATGTAGAAACTTAGGCGGTAGTGCAGGCATTGCTAATTCAGGGTGTAGATGAGCCATATGTGAAATTACTGGATGATATATATAGTGCTGCACAGTGACCATAATTTTGCGCAAAGAAAGTGACAAAGTTCCTGAAAAAGTATTTGGCAAGGAGGCATGGTCTTCCTTTATTATTCACAACAAATATAAATATATGCGTAATGTTATTTGTTCCGCTAAAATTCGATGACCAGTTCTAATTTTCTCAAATAATTTCTTAGAGTAGCTTTTGCTGCCGCCCAAAAGCTTCGAATGACTGCCACGGTACGGAAAAAAAAGTGTTTCATCTGATATAAGCTTACAAAATATTTGTAGTCGAGAAAGAATAAACTGTACATTTTAAATGAAATCTGGAATGGTCAAGAGTGTAGTGTAGGTCAGTTGGCTTTAAATGGCACTTAAAGCCTTTGATAAAAACACACTCTAATTTCAACACACATCTCAATGGTTCGTTTGCGCGAGTCATCAATTTAGCGCCAGTGATGAATCTAATCCTAATGAATGGTCTTCAATTCCACGACCCAATTTTCTGGAGTGCCATGAATAAGCAGCCCGGTTCTAACATAACTATGCATATAATTGATTCGTCCAGTTCCCGCTTCGATTAATTTGCGACACCTGAGAACAATTATTCTGGGGCCTTTTGTATAGCTATGAGCAAAGCGCCGCGTCAGTAATTAGTGTCCTCGAAGCTGTTTAATGAATTAACCCTTACTTGCCGGGATCGATATCGGCGTTTTAGTTCCGAGGTGTAGCTGTGACTCAGGATGTAGATGGCGCTACGTGAGAGTCATAAACAGCTTTAGACAAAATGAAATGGGGCAGCTAACAGATTCGCGCGAAAAGCTTCCAGTTACGTACTTAAATATTTTAGCGCCAAGTCTTGAGAGGTCTTTTCAGCTTTGATACCGAAGTTGGCAAAAATACTTTTTCACCTCCAATCAGCTCTACTCTTGGGTAAAAACCAATATCTACAGCCTGGCTTGGATAGACTAGACTAGTCGACGCTGTCAGCATACTATCAAGTGTGTAGAAACAGAAAAAGAGAGAGAGAGAGCGCGGGCCATGCATAAACGGTGGTAAGCGTATGTAAGAATGTTGAGCACTTAATGTAGGCTTAAAGTGCGGGGAGATAAACAGAAAAAAAAACGGCAGAACGTGAAAGATTTCATATCCATTGATTAGCGGCATTTTTGCGTCAGTGAATTGAAACTGCGCTAATGAAGTAGAAAGTTCGCATTTCGCTTGAGTGCCAGAAAATTTTTGGAGTGGGCAACTGTAACTATGAGCAGTGTAAATATCCGACAAAGTTCACAAATATTTGAGTAATTGGGGAGATACAGCCTATCATGGTATATTCGTGGCTTTGAAAAATGCTCTCCTGGAGAATTGCTATAAACTGGGCATCAGTGATATTCAATAGCTGACAATAATGTAAATCTGGACAGCATTTACTTTCTGAAATGAAGAAAGTGTCTATGCCATAGAAACCAAGACTGCTAAAAGACAGGCGGTCCACAACAGTTACACAAGATGTGATTTTATACTCGGTTTCGCTTGCGTTTGGCTACAACCTCGGATTCTTGCAATATATAAACACATAGCTTACACCCACGATGTGATTGCCTCCACGAGACTGGAACCAGGTCCTCTTTACAGTGGTATGATGTTTACGAGAGCCAAAACGGAGGTAAAGCAGCCGTTCTAGTCATCAAAGCCATCACCGCAATCAGGCACGATACCATCGCCGACACGGACATCGAGCACGCGCTTGTCCAAATCATTCCGAAAAAGCGAAAGGGAAGGAGCACATTTCTACTGAACGTGTACAGCCCGCCAAGACAAAGAAAAGCCAAATTCTTCGAACACTTCCACGGAGCGCACAAGCTGGCCGAAGAAAATGCACTCATTATCGTAGGAGATTTCAACGCCGTGGACACGCGTTGGGGGATACCGGAAACAAGATATCAAGGGAAGAACATTAGCAGAGGTAGCCGAACATTTTGGCTGCAGGCTAATCACAGATCCCGCGACCCCCACGAGAATCGGTAATAGTGTGAGCACGGACATTTGCCCGGATCTCACTTTCGTAAGGAAGAGCAGGGAGTCACAGTGGGAAAACTTGATGGAAAACCTAGGCAGCGATCACTTTATCCTCCGGACGCGAATAGCATCGGAAAGGGTGAGGTGTCGGATCGGACAAGCAAAACTCACGGAGTGAACACGTTCCGCGGGGCTTGCAAACAATCTGAAGGCGGCATCCAATCACTAGAAGACTGGAGCGGCATGTTGACAGAAACGCGAGACAAATGCACAAAAAGTGTAAGACGAACAACAACAATGCCCGAAGTAGACGGGCACCTTCTGCGACTATAGGAAGCCAGACACAGTCTCACCAAAAGATGGTGGAAGCAAAAACACAACAGGAAATTAAAACTAAAGATAGCAGAAGTTACGGCAAAAGCTGACGAATACGCAGCGCAACTCGCGAGACAAAATTGGGAACAATTCAGCGACTCGCTTAAGGGAACCTTGGGTACGGCCAGAACCTGGAATCTCCTAAGAGATCTAATCGATCCGAACAAAACAAAATCAGAAAACAATAAAAGCATCCACAGATTCATTCACTCCTACGAGGGTTCGGACACCGACGTTTTAGAGAAGGCACGAAAAAAATGTTTCGCTGATCACAAACCCTCACGATACCAAGGAACTTATTGCGGAGACGAAAACGAGAGACTCAACCGCCCAATAACTGTGGAAGAAGTTTATGCGGCCATAAGGAATACGACCAGAAAGACGGCAGCAGGAGCCGACAGAATCGACAACGCCCTGATCCGAAACCTGAGTGACGACCTCATACAAGAACTTGTAAGCTTTCTAAACAAACATTGGGAGGCGGGGACGGTTCCCGAAGACTGGAAACACGCCGAAGTAATTATGATTCCTAAACCTGGCAAACAGCTCCAAATTGAAAATCTCAGGCCCATCTCGCTCACGTCGTGCCTCGGCAAGTCTTACGAGCGGGTGGTGATGCTCAGACTACAAAATTTCATGGAAGATAATGACCATGTACCCCATACCATGTTCGGCTTCAGAGCAAAACTCGCGACGCAGGACGTGCTGCTTCAAATACAAGACGTGCTCCGCAACGTGCCCCTAACGGGTGAAAATGTCATAATGGCCCTCGACATCAAGGGAGCATTTGATAACGTCAATCATGAAGCGATCCTTAGAGGCCTAGACGACCTGGACGCGGACGCAGAATCCACGGGTACGTCAAAGCGTTCCTGTCAGATAGAACTGCCACCATCGGCATGGGAGACCTTCGATCGAGCAAAATTCACGCGCCAAACAAAGGAACATCCCAAGGATCAGTCACCTCACCTATCATCTTCAATATAGCTATGATAGGTCTAGCACGAAAACTAGAGAATATCGAAGGCATCAGGCACGCCTTGTATGCAGATGAAATAACAGTCTGGACAAAAACCGGTTCCCTCGGGGAGAAGGAAGAAAAACTACAGGAAGCAGCCTCCTGTGTGCAGAAATATCTCGGAGAAAGAGGACTCGCATGCTCCAAAGAGAAATCGGAACTGCTTCGAGTGTGGAGAGGCAAACAAAACCGGACCGTCCCAAACAGTGATTACCTTTAGCTCAACATCTACCTGGAAGGAATGCCCATCCCGGAAAAGACAACAATAAGAATATTACTTATGTGGGTTCAATCGAACCAACACAGTAGAAACACTTTTTCCATGCTCAAAACAACAACGCTACAAGTGATACGCATGATCACCCGCATCACCAACAGGCAGCATGGCATGGCGAAGAGGACACACTAAAACTATTTAGAAACCTGGTAGTGAGCCAAATTATGTACAACCTGCCCTACCAGTGCCTCAACAAAAGTGAAATACAACAAGCGGATGCAATGCTACGCAAAGCGTGTAAGACGGCGCTCCGATTACCGCGCAACACTTCTACAGAAAAGCTCAGGGCGCTTGGATTGCAAAACACATTGGAACAACTACGCGAGGCGCAGCTTGAGTCACAAAAGCTCAGGCTGCTGCAGACAACAACCCGAAGAGCGCTCTTACAGAGACTCGGATACTGTGAGCAGATGTGAGAAATAGCGTGGACGAAAACGATCCCCGACGAACTTCGCAAGTCCCTCAAGGTAGCTCCAATCCTAAAAACATTGACCCTTACCTCCAACAAGGTAGAAGAAAAGCAAGGGCCGATTTTATTCAAAAAAAAAAATATTCTCCTCAAGACAGGACCGTGCATGCAGACGCTTCTTTGAGAGGAGGACACAACAAAATAGCAGTGGCCACGGTGGTTGATTCGTCCTTTCGCGAAGTAACCAGCGCGTCTATCCGACACTGCACAGTAGCAGAGGCCGAGGAAGTATTTTGACCGGAACAGCGCGCACTAAGACACAGACAAGAAGAGAGTGCGCGCTGTTCCGGTCAAAATGAGTAACCAACTTGCCCAAGCATCTGTTTTACCGAGGAAGTAGCCGTTGCTCTAGCGGTGGCTGAGGGATAATGAACTGGGCGGTCGCTAACGATACTCACGGACTCTCAAACAGCCTGTCGAAATTTCATGAATGGTAGGATTGGTCGTCACGCGCTCCGTATACTCCTCGAAGCAAGCGACAGAATTAAAAACCACGAAGAAAACAAGACCAGGCACAAAATTATGTTGGTACCGGGGCACATGGGGTGGCAGGGAACCAAGAGGCCGACAGGATAGGTCGAGCATAAACTACTTTCCGAGCATCCGACGTGTCCGCGGAACTTTTGCCAGCACCCAAAGCATACTCGGCCATACTAGAAAACTATAGAGGAAGAAGAATGCGATATCCCCCGCCGCAGAGTTCTCTCACCAGAGAGGAAGCAGATCATAAAATTCGAAACTCGAGTGCAGAGCGATGGGAGACTCTGCTGTCAAGCGACCACTGCGAAGACCAGTAAGGTCTGGTACAGCGGGCCCAACGGGCGGCAGTAGCCATCGGAGCCCTAGACTGAGGGCAACCGACCATTGTGCAGAAGCGAACGAGGTCGACGGAGAAGACTCTTGTGGATCCAACAAGCAGACATCTCTGAAGACGGCCCAAAAACCGCCAAGTAATAAAGGGCTAAATAAAGTTTTTCTTTCCTTCCTTAACACCTTCTATAGCTTTGCAGCGCTGACCTCTATTGCTTTCTAACCAAGTTTTTTTAATGTGATGGTACTTAAATATTGAGATAATTAAAGAACCCAGTCGGAAAAAAATACAAAAAAAATTCTGTTGTTGCTACATAATTTTTGTGCTGTTTTTGTCGGGAAACTTGTGACAGCAGAACATTCTGTAGTAACATCAAAAAATTTCTATAGTTTGTGGGGCTCCGCACCCCCTTGAAGTGTTTTAAACCACGCGTGCGTTTTCCTATTTGTATGGTTTGCGTGGGTAGCGCGAGTGCGCATGAGCGAGCAGCTAATCTTGGGGGCATGATGTTAGCAGCGAAGAGACGATGGTAGATACGCGCATCGGAAGCAAGGCGCGAGGCCTTTCTCCCCGCCGGGGAGGACAGCGCGGGGCTGCCTGCGAGCGTCACGGGACAACGGAGTATGCACGGACGAGAGAAGACCGGCGACACGAAGATGGAAGTTATGCCTACAGAAACGGCCTAAGCGTATTCGCGTCAGTGGCTGCCACGCAAGGAGCAATATCTGTTGTGCCGCAGCTAGTGCATTGGCCCTGTCGCTCGCCCTGTTCGCGCCGCAGTGCTTTGTGTTTGCCGCGGTGAAGCCCTGACCCTCGTTTGGTTTTATCCTGGTCAGTGTGTTGTCGTGCGCAGTCGATAGCATGTCTCTAGCGCAGTGGCGTTTCTTTTGTTTGATGTCCCTTTTATTGAATGTTTTTGCGTTTATCCAGAAATAAACCGGTGTTTTTTAAACGAGACTGGAATTAATTGTCACTCGTCGGGCAAGACCATGGCTCACGAACCCCTTTCTGAAGGCGAGGCCATCAAGTTACTACAGAAAAGTGCTACAGAACTACAGACAACTGAGTTTTACTACAAAAAACAACAGAACTACAGAAAAGTACTACAGAACTACAGAAAAATCTGATGTTTATGGCAGAACTACAGAATATTTTGTCGTATTTTTTACACGGTTCTGTAGTTTTTTTCGACTGGCAGAAACAGAAGTAAACGGTAATAGATCACTTCCGTGCTATTCAGAAATGCATTTCGTTATACTTCGTCTTGAGAAATGTCGCAGAGTTGCGATAGAATCGACATTTCTGACAAATATTTGCCAGGCCAATAATAGAATGTGAAACTCCTGGAAATTCCTGTCAGGGTAGAGTGCCCAGCGCCCGCTCTTGCTCTGTAAATAGTTTAATGAAACCCATACAGCTCAGAGTCCACTACCATAACTTGATTGACTGAATGGCAATATGCGTTCTTGATCGCAACAGTAACCAGATACGCTCCGTAGCGGCACACATTCTGTGCGCGATGGAGCAATAGATTGTATTGAGCTTTGACGTGTTATATTATACTGCACACTACACTGAATGTTGCAGAGAAGGCGAACTGTTCAGAATAGAACTTCAATTGAAATGAATTGTATCCAATATATAGGCATAATAAGAGTCCGCGAGATATAAACGTTTAAATTCATGCTTACCCGGAGGCATACTGCATCGAACGGAATTTGTTTTTCTTCCAATTTTCAAACTATGCATATAAGGGTTACTCTTTTTATCCCGTTTTCCCCCTTTACAATTTATTAACGCCTTAGTGGTACAGCGCGGGTACAAATGACTACGAGTGTCCCCATGTATCCAGATATAGGCGCACGCATAGCGCTCAGTGACTACAAAGACGTTGGGCGTAAGCTATTCTAATTTTCTTCACTGTGCAGAATGTAAGAGCGCCTTATATTTTTGTCATGTACAACCTTTGTCAAAAGTGTGGAGCCCAGGGGGTTCACTTCTGAGCCGTGTAGTGGCGCTAATTTAGCATTGGTGGAGGTCCTGCTTATTGGGCAGTGTAGGGCAATAAATCTTACCACCAAGAGATTCGGAAACGCAGGAATTGCATTAAAAGCCACATGACGTGGCTCAGAAGCAGACCCCCCCCCCCCCCCCCGGGCTCTGCATTTTTGACAAAAACTGTACCTTACACAGGAAGATTCTCTTTGTTATATCTGTCAACTTTATTGTAAAATGCCCTGCTGAAATATAAGGGTATTAGGAATTTAATGGCTCAAAATTGAATCCAAGGTGAATACTTAGGGGGTATCCAAGCCCTACGATGGCCCCTTATTTAGTCCACTGAATAAAGTTTCCAGTAATAGTTAGACAGACTGACTGATGCTTTTTAATTCAAGAATGCATTTGTCGACAACATTTTAAACTCCCATTGTCCGACAAGGATCCGTCCATCAAGGTTACAGGACAGCCATAGGTGCCCTAGTGGGACTCCGCAGTTTAAGGGAATTTTTGTGTTTAAGTATTATTGAAACTGCCGTCAAGTTATGCAGTACTAACTACAATTATTTTTACTTATTCTCCTAATGACGACATTAAGACTGGTCAAGATTATTAGCCTCGGAAAAGATTTAGCTCGAGCACCGGGGAGCCAAGGATTGCCGCCGCCGAGTGGTGCGCAGCCGTTCACACAAGAATTACGCCGCTGGTGCCTGATGGTGTCACTTGGCCGCGGGTTGGGCGAAAATCCAGTGTCTTAGGGTCAACAAGCTACACACATTTAACGCATGCATTGCTAGGGCACCAGACGCGCCCCTTATGTGCGGCGAATTTACCATCGGTGCTAAGAAACCGCAATGGTTGCGAGTGTTCATGCGCGAACTACTCGGGGTCGCAGTCGTTAGCCCACTTGAAGCTAGTACCAGAAGTGCACATCTTAGCCAGACATTTCGGGTAACCAGCGCGACCAGTATTCAGCTACCACATGCCGTTACTCGGCGTCCTGCTCGAGAAAAAGACCACACAGAATGATTAAAGTAAATGTCCTCAAAAACTATACTTTCTTTATAGATTTATACCGCGGGTCAGCATGCATAATGAATTCCGGCAATGAATCAATCTAGGAGTAGCACAGATCAGATAGCTAATTTTTAATCCCATTTATTGACTCCCCTTTTTGTTCATGCAAGCGAGGCGATTACAACATGCGTGAAGTCCAGTTGAAAGAGCCGAATTTTACTATGCAAAGAATCGGCATTAAAAACTTGGTTGGATGTGCACCGCGATTACCAAACCAATGTTTTAATGTAAACATATAGGTAGCCAATACAGACCTGCCGCTTACGTGGTTTTAGTTTTGCTGCTCTCCACTACCTGCGTGCTCCCCTGAACTCGACATATATCCTAACTTCTCCCATTTAGAGCCTGGTCCCATTATGAAACTACTAACTGTAAATAATATATTTATTGTCACTCCTGTGAGCTTAGCCCATTTCTCCGTCGTGTCTTCTGTGCAAAGCCCATGGTTCCCCAAACTACATGTCTTTAGTCTTAACTGCAAAACGCAGACAACTCTAAAGTTTGTCTCCGTATTTTAAACCTAAGAAGCAGCACAGCAGGAAGAAAGAAAGACGAATACAGCGACAAGCCCTGTATTGCTTTATGCACGTAAATAAAATGTAATGGGTGGAAACTAATGCCAGGTTTGGCTTCACCGTGATCGTTGTCCATACAGTTTAGTTAAAAAGTGATGTCTAGCCAGGCATCTCACAATATTTTCTGCGTTCACAAATTGGAAGCCAGCCAAGTAGGCCAGATGTGCTCCTGGTGCATTGTGGGAAAGGAAACTAATCCACACTGGCAAGAGATGAATGGCAGAGTAGAGGACTAGCAACACAATTTGGTTCTACTTTTCTTGTTTAAGTGTTTATTATTTTGATGTATTGTTTTTTCAGAATCCACTATTTATTTCTGTTTGCTAGTGACGCCTTCATGCAGACTTGAACCTTGGCCTACGAGGACCGGAAAAATTGACTGCGCTGTACCTATACACTGATGTGCACCATACGTTTGTTAATTGATGTCTCTTAAACAAGGCATTAACCAAGTGATTTATCATGCGTATTACAAATGACTTTGATATAAGGACCGTGGTTGACGAATTTCTTTTTTTCTTTTCGGCGACTGCTTGCAAACGTCTAGGAAACAATTTGAGGCCGCTTAAGGTCCGCTTTTAAGAGTTCAAAGCGGTACCGTTATTGGGCCCCGTTCGCATCACCCTCTCATGCTCTTCCGCCTCACAACGACATACTTGTCAAGACAAACAACTGCTTTTTGTTTTGTATATAATGCAGAGTGAAATTTCCCGTCTGCCTTGATTTTAACTACCAATCAGAGAAGCTCTGTTTGGCTGTTTTTTAACGCTGAAAGCCTGTGGTCTGTTATTTCTCCGCTGTCCTTAAACCTCAGTGTTTTAAAGATGATGGATGGATGTATAAGGCTTTGTATCTGATGGTGGCTCGCGCGATCTTTTGCGGCAGCGCCTACGATCGAAAGTATATTCCAAGAGCGCCGCATCACAAGCAAACAAAGCGGAAATGTCCTTTGCTGCTCGCCTAAATACTACTTCCGCAGTTAGTTTCTTTCCAATGATGAACATAAACATTAGCTTAAAGCCTTAAGGGGAAGCATACATTAGGTTCATCTTTATATGGAAATCAGCGCGCTTCCGTGGCGCAGTGATTGCGTGCTCGCCTTGTACTGTGAAGAAACCGTGTTCGACTTGGCGGGCTTGCGAAAAAGTTTTATTGTTTGTTTACTTTCTTTTGCGTTTCTCATTACAACCACAACGTCGACAAAGGCTTTTCTCTAACATGGGCCGCTTAGCGCTCTGACGTCAAAGCAGCCTGACCGATTAATTACTGCTGCCACAATCCACAAAATTATCATATACTATAAGCTCATCAGTGCATGTTGTAGGCGGCACATACGTAGAAATATGTTTTAATGAATAGGGGAACTATTCTGATCAGGTAGGGCTTCAAGCTCCCAGCGACCTCCGCAGACCACCACCTTTCTCCACCCACGCACATACACATCTGCAAAGCAAAGCGGCATAACCGAACCCCCGTTTCATACGCTTTGCGATGTTACACGGGAAAGCGCGGATGCAACTAGCCGCTCCTGATCAGATAGTTATCTATAGTCCTGCCCTTTACGTCTGGGAAATGTCAGGCAGATTACGCAATGTGAAGTCTGAATTAGACCCACATTCGACACTGTCATCTGACTACGTTTGAACGCGTGGGTTGATTGGAAATCATTCACATCGCCAGCTCTTATTAAGCCAAGTTTTTCCCAGTGTCATTAAACACTACCGTCGTACCTCCGCCAGACCTCAAACTTGATAAGGGATTCTGCATTTGCTGGTGTTGCTTCAGAGGGCATCACAATCAACTATGTAGTATCCCAGCTCCCCTGCGTGTAAATAACAGCGTTTTACGATTAATTTCATAGACCTCCTCCTGATATATATACTGCTCACGCCTGATTAATCTTTAGTGCTGCGGGATTCATCTGTTAATATTCAAAATAGCCTCTATTGGGGAAACCGAGGAGGCATTGACGCAATAAAGCTTCCATAGATTCGTGGCTGACTAGCCTTGTGTTCTGTGTATCCAAGAAAGTAGACAGGTTTCACTACGTGCTCTCGCCTCCAAGCAGATCTGAAATTGACTGCCGAAACAATCCGAGTTAAATTTAAATAAAAAATGGAGACGGCTGAATATCTTGGCCAATCTTCTTTATCGCTCACTGGTTGGCTGCGACAAGAACTGTTTTTAAAATCAATGAATTAAATTTTTCTACCACGATAAGTGATACTTTTTACAAGTGCGTTGAGCGCCTATGCACATACCTCACGTTTACAACCAATAACATGGTATTAGCAACTCTATAAAATCTATCTTGTTTTTCAGTTGCAGCGCTAAACGTCATAGCAGAACAAGCGGACAGAAAAAAATATGAAGCTTCAACGCAAAAACTCTTGTGCCGTACTTCCAATGCGTGCGCCGTTCACTAGCTCCCGTTTTTCACAGAGACGATACAACGATAACTTGCCATATACGAACAGCCAATCCCAAGTATAGAGCACCCACCGCACTGCGCCACAAACCTGGGTAGTAGAGGGTTGCCAGGCCGTCGTTGTTGAAAATTGCGGCGTGACCGCACTACATGGTCGCCCCAGGTCGGCCTGCCACTCGAGCACAACTCGGTTCCATCTGCCACGCAAAAAGAAGAGCTATTTTCTTTACGTACAGGCTTCATGGTAGACTTGGCTGAGATTCTTAAAGCAAAAAACCGTCAATACGCAGCAAAGAAAAAAAAAGACAAATGGTTAGCTTGAAGAAAACATTTCGCGCGGATGGCGCAAGTTTGCCTTTCTTTCTTTTTCGGCTACGGAGGGGAAGTTCCGAGTGTTCTCCGTCTTCGATATTTCCTTTTGTGTGGAAAAGCTGACTCTCCTTGCAGGTCACGTTTTATTCCCACACATGGTTTGGAAAGATCAGTGCAATTTTAGGCATATAGTAGGCCCGCTAGCGGTTTCTTTGTGGATTAAGTTTTTCTTTTTGCATTTTATCTGGCTTTACGTATGTTCGTTTCACAAGTTTTTTTACAATGTCCCAATACAATTTGGGTATGGACCTGACCACTATGTCTGAATACTGGGATGTGAAACTGCGCTGAGCTACACATGACAACTGTGGGCCAATTCTACAGCAATGTTTTCTTTATAACAGTTGTTTTCTTTTGGAAAACATTAGTCTAATTAAAGGGCGTTGGCAGCTAACAGCGCAAAATAAAATTTTGCTAAAGTTTCAGGAAAAAAATTTCACTGCAATAAATTCCATAAACGTCGCCCTGTCTTTATAGCGTGCTAGCTTGCCATGCTTCCTGTAAATGTGATGTTTTAAAACGTAGAGGTTAAAACGAGCTTCGCCTCGGCGGCCGCTTTTCGGTGGAGGCGAAAAGCAAGGCGCCCGTGTGCTGTGCGATGTCAGTGCAAGTTAAAGAACCCCAGGTGGTCGAAATTTCCGGAGTCCTCCACTACGGCGTCTCTCATAGCCTGAGTCGCTTTGGGACGTTAAACCACACAAAACCAAAACCAACCAAAACGAGCTTCAGGTTTTTGTTGTTTTTGCAAAGGTATAGAGTTGTCGAATATTCGCATAGCAAAAGAAATCAAACGATCATGCAGCGAGCATAGAACAAATTTATCTAGCACCCTATTCGGGATGCGCCAAAAGCACCTTCAGACAAACAAAGAAACGGAAAGTAATGATAATAAAGAAAATACGGGTTAGTTTGTTTCTACTTCTGAGCCCATTATGCCAAACTGCACCTCGCCTAGTTTGCGGGCTATCCTTCCAGAAAGCTAGAAAAGGGCTGTCGTTTCTCGAGCAAACCATAACGTTTTTTTTTTTTTTTTTTATCTGGGAGATCACAAAGTCGCCCACGTCAATGATATGCAAAAATAGCATTTAACAAAATGATACGTACTTATATTTTTAGTGCATTCGAATCAAATACATATTAAGGGGGCGCCGACATTAGCCATTTTTATAGCTTTGGGGAACAAAGAAAAACAGATTTGTACCGCAGATCTCAGCAATTGGCAGTCGGAACAGTGCCTAAAACTAGGGCTAATTTTAGTACAGATACGTATATATTTACTAAATTGGAATCAAATGCATATCATACAGGGGGCACTGATACATATAGTTGGTTGGTTTGGTTTGTGGGGTTTAACATCTCAAAGCAACTCAGGATATGAGAGACGCCATAGTGGAGGACTCCGGAAGTTTCCACTACCTGGGGTTCTTTAAAGGAACACTAAAGAGAAAACTGAAGTGGGCTTGCATCGATAGAATGCCAATTCCTGATTACAAAAAAAACAAACACCCTTACTGAAAACAGAGCTGTTATAAGGTAGTAAAGAGGAAGAACAGAAATACAGGTATCGCCGCCACAGCCGAAACTCGCAACTACAAATCACGTGACGCGATAGGGATCACGGAGGCTGACAAATGCGAATTACGTTGCCCGTTTCAATGCGGTCGTAGGTTTTGTCTCGAATATAATAACACGTGTTTATCATACGTAAACGACGGCGAAAAGACAACGTAAACGTTCCAAGGCAAATACAAACATATACTTGGAGGTGCCACAGGCGCCCACTTCAGTTTTGGTTATGCTTCGGTTCAGGCATTTCGTGCGCACTCGGATAGTTTCTTTGGACCTGCAGCACCTGAATTACGAGCTTGGAGCAGCAGATGCGCCTGGCTCGTTCACATTTGAGCATTCGGAGGCGCGAGCGAGCGAAATCCGCTGCCGCCGACACACTCCTTCGTTCACACTTCTGCGCCAACATATTGCCGCGAAACCTTCAAAACAGTATTTGTTGTTTTTTAACAGCCGCCAGCATACAGGCTTATCACTCTGATTCTGGACCGCGTATCAGTTCCGTAATCTTTGTTTGTTAATGCTCGATGTCGCGAGTCACACCTTCATCAGTTTTGTTGTAGCGCAAGATGCACCGAGATCTGTCTCGAAGGTTCCGGCTACTTGGGTGTCTTTCCACAATGTTCCAGCCCGTGCTGGTAGCTGTTTGCGACGTTATCTAGATTGTTCTGTGCCGCCTTTAAATTGAGCGTTGCCGAGTGTGACGGGCATTCTTTGTTCGACGATCGACGAGCACGTTTGTTTTTATCGCCGCCGCCGAGTTGCTTAGTTCTTTTGCGGGCGCACAAATAAAGAGTTTCTTTAGAGCAATCATCGACCCTTCATTTGTGTCGTCGACCTCGTCACCACTACGTGACATCTGGTGGAGGTGCTGCCTTTGATCCTTCAAGCGAAGACCAGCCTAGAGTTAACGAGCCAGCCGCCGACTTCAAGGCCTGCAATCTGAAAACGGTCTGCTGCTTGACCCCATTCGATCTCGGAAGGCATCGACGCTGACAATGGCCCAGCCTACAGCACCGGTTATTTTCTTCCAACCCCGGGAGCCCCCCTGCTTCCATGGACTACCGGATGAAGATGCGGGAGATTGGATGGAACTTTTCGACCGTGTGGCAGATTTCAACGGCTGGAATGACGCCGCGAAACTTAGGCAAGTCGACGTTGTTCTTCAAGGACATGCCCGAGTTTGGTTCGAAAATCATGAGGCAACTATGAAGGATTGGGAGACTTTCAAGGAAGCGTTTCTGACTGCCTTTTCAAGCATCGTCAGAAAGGAAAAAGCCCAGGCCCTTCTTCAGTCAAGACTGCAACTTCCTAACGAGTCTATCCTGGCGTACGTTGAGGAGATGAAGCGCCTCTTTCGCCGCGCCGACCCTAACATGAATGAAGGTGAGAGAGTCAAACTTTTAATGCGAGGCGTCAAAGAATCGCTTTTTAGAAATCTTGTCCGAAATCCGCCAAAACAGTAGCGGAATTTGAAACGGAAGCGTCTGCCATCGAGAAGACGTTGTACACCCGGATGCGCCACTACGAGCGGCCACTTCACCCAGACTACTCAAGCCACTACCCCAGCGCATCTGCAAGTGGAGAGAACCTTCGTGACCTCATCCGGGAGATCGTGCGAGAGGAGCTCCGCCGAATGCAGCCATAATCGCAACAACCCCAGGTGGCGACGCTCGCGGACCTCGTCCGTGAAGAAGTCCAGCAGGCGCTGGGCCTTCCTGAAGCGACGGCTGCGACTGTTCCAGCACAAGAGGCAACAGCGATGAACTACGCTGGCGCATTACGTCGCCCTCCGCCCGACGTGATGACTTTCCGAGTCCTCGCCGCTACTGGCCTCTTCCTGAAAACCGCCCCTTGGCTCCCGCCCGCCAAGCCTACCAACGACCAACAAGCCCCAGGAAGTGCGACGCATGGAGGACAGCGAACAACCGGCCATTATGCTTCCACTGCGGTGAGGCCGGCCACATTCTGCGGCACTGCCCGTACCGACGAATCGGTCTCTGCGGATTTGCAGTCGACGCTCCACGACCACGCCCAGGTGAACGACCGCAAGAAATCGACAACTATCTGCGTAGAGGTGAGACTGCGCCACCAAGCCGTCCATTCAGGTCTCCATCGCCGTACAGGGCCCGCTTTGCGTCGCCAGGACGTAACTATGATGGTAGTGTGCGCGGAAGGTCCCCAAGCCCCCGTAGGGGAAACTAAAGGCAGCAACCTTTGGAGGTGAGGTTGCTCAACGGCGAAAATACGAAGATCCTCCGCCGCCGACGACCACTAACGACGACGCAACCATTTCATCGCCGCTCCACACGACGACATCGACGACAACACGACCAGAGTGCAAGCAGACACCGCCGCCCAGCGAAGTAACAACGGTATGCCCCGGCCATGACCTGAAGAAATGACGGAGCCGAGATCGGACACTAAGGCCCACGTGCAATGCGAGGACGCGAACAAGTGACCTTGAAGTTGATGTCGACGGTCGCAGAGTCACTGCCCTAGTAGACACCGGAGCTGACTACTCAGTCATTAGTGGACCGTTAGCCTCTCAGCTAAGAAAAGTTACTACCGCTTGGGATGGCCCGCTGATTCGCACAGCAGGTGGCAACCTGATTACTTCATCAGGTAAATAAATACTTCATCGGGACGATGCACTGCAAGAATAACCGTAAATGGGCGTACTTACCCCACCAGCTTTGTGGTCTTGCAGCAGTGCTCCCGCGACGTGATTTTAGGCATGGACTTCCTAAAAGAACATAGGACTATCATCGACCTGCGATCCAAGCTCATCAAGCTCTCTGCAGACAAAGCCATTCCTGCTACGACGACGTCGATGCAACACATCCCCCTAAACGTCCTCGACGAAGAATTGAACGTCCCGCCCCGATCAAGTATTGCAGTCTGCATAGGTAGCGCCAACATCAAAACCGCTGAAGGCATCGTCGAAAGAAATATCCAATTGCTCTTAGAACGAGGTGTCGGCATCGCAAGAGGCATCACGAAATTCCGGAGAGGTAAAGCTCAGGTTCTGTAACAAACTTCACCGAAGAATACCGGCATCTCAACAAGGGCACGACGATCGCCTTTCTCGACGAATTAGCGGACCTCAAAGATGTATTCTCCCTCCACGACCAAACGCTGGAAGACGCACCGGACCTATTCCGTCAGCCCACATTTGACATCAACCCGGCATTGACCCACAACAGGAAAGACCAGATTCTCAGTCTGCTTCGAAGCTACGGGGAGTGCTTCTCATCGTCATCGAAGGTACGACAAACACCACAAGCCAAGCATCGCATAATAACGGACGAACACGCCCGACCTCTGCGCCAAAGCCCTTATCGTGTATCGCCGCGAGAACGCCAGGCCATTCGCGATCAAGTTGAGGAAATGCTGCGTGATGACGTAATCCAGCCATCGAACAGCCCCTGGGCGGCACCAGTCGTTTTGGTCAAGAAGAAAGACAGCACTCTTCGCTTCTGCGTTGATTACCGCCGCTTGAATAGCATAACGAAGAAGGATGTCTACCCGCTTCCCCGCATCTACGACACTCTCGACCGGCTCTAAAATGCAAGGTACTTTTCATCGATGGACCTGAACAGCGGATATTGGCAAATTGAGGTCGACGAAAGAGATCGCGAGAAGACCGCATTCATCACACCGGACGGCCTTTATGAATTTAAGGTGATGCCATTTGGCCTCTGCTCCGCACCAGCCACGATTCAACGAGTAATGGACACAGTCCTGGCAGGCTTGAAGTGGCAAATTTGTTTGGTATATTTGGACGACGTTGCTGTCTTCTCGTCAAACTTTGAAGACCACCTGAAACGACTACAGACAGTGCTGGAAGCCATCAAGTCATCTGGGCTAACGCTAAAAGCAGAGAAGTGTCATTTCGCCTACGAAGAACTCCGATTCCTAGGTCACATCATTAGCAAGGACGGTATTCGCCCAGACCCGGAGAAAACAGCTGCAGTCGCACACTTCCCACCGCCTGCCGACAAGAAAGCTGTGCGCCGATTCCTTGGGCTGTGCGCTTATTATTGACGATTTGTCAGAAACTTTTCGCGGATGGCCGAACCGTTGACGCAGCTTACAAAGGCTGACGTACCTTTTAAATGGGAAGCGCCGCAAGGAGAAGCCTTCGACGAACTTAAGTGCCGCCTGCAATGCCCTCGTGTGCTTGGCCACTTTGATGAAAACGCCGAGACCGAAATTCACACCGACGCGAGCAGTGTAGGCCTAGGAGCCATTCTCGTCCAGAAGACTGCCGGACAGGAAAAAGTAATCGCCTACGCTAGCAGGTCTCTCACAAAAGCCGAAGTAAATTACTCGACGACCGAGAAGGAGTGCCTTGCGATCATCTGGGCTACTTCTAAGTTTCGTCCATACCCATACGGCCGACCATTCAAGGTGGTAAGCGACCATCATGCGCTCTGCTGGCTGGCTAATTTGAAAGATCCTTCCGGCCGCCTTGCCAGATGGATCCTACGACTTCAAGATTTTGACATGACTGTAGTCTATAAGTCGGGCCCGAAGCATTCCGACGCAGACTGCTTATCCCGCGCTCCCGTCGATTCTCCCCCGAAGGACAATGACGATGACGCCTTTTTGGGACCGGTAAGCGCCAGCAGTTTCGCAGAACAACAGCGATCAGACCCTGAGCTGAAATCGCTAGCCGATTACTTGGAAGGAAAGACTGCTTCCCCTCCTGGTGTGTTCAGGCGACATTTATCATCCTTCACGTTAAGCAATGGCCTCCTCGTGAAGAACTTTGCACCCAACAAGACCGCGCAGCTTCTCATAGTGCCTAAAACCCTTCGGCAAGAAATTCTGCAGGCGTTGCACGACGAGCCCACAGCAGGCCACCTCGGATTTGCGCGCACGTTGCGTCGAATCCAGGAGAAGTATTACTGGCCGCGACTGCCTGCCGAAGTTTTCCACTACGTGAAGACATGTCGTGAGTGCCAACGACGCAAGACGCCGCCGATCAGACAAGCAGGACTACTAAACCCGATTCCGCCCCCAATCCTGCCCTTTCAACAAATTGGGATGGATCTCCTCGGCCCCTTTCCATCTTCGTCTATGGGTAACAAGTGGATCATCGTGGCCACTGACGACCTTACCCGTTACGCCGAAGCAAGAGCACTACCAAATGGTACCGCGGCAGAAGTCGCCAAATTTTTTGTCGAACAAATTCTCTTGCGACACGGCACCCCAGAAGTGCTCATCACGGACAGGGGAATGGCGTTTACGGCAGAGTTGACGCAAGCCATCCTGGAATACAGTGACACAAGCCATCGACCAACAACTGCGTACCATCCCCAGACCAATGGCCTTACGGAGCACCTGAACAAAACGATCGCGGACATGATCGCTATGTACGTCGACGCTGAATACAAGACCTGGGACGCCATCTTGCAGTACGTGATCTTCGCGTATAACACGGCAGTCCAGGAGACGACCAGAGCGACCCCGTTTAAGCTTGTGTACGGCAGGGAGCCCACGACGACGCTCGACGCAATGCTGCCGCACGTAACCAACGAGGAAAACCTTGACGTCGCCGCCTACCTGCAGCGTGCAGAGGAAGCCCGACGACTCGCACGGCTGCGTATTAAGAACCAACAGCGCACCGACAGCAGACGATAGAATTTACGACGACGCCACGCAGAGTACAATCCAGGAGACCAAGTGTGGGTTTGGACACCAATTCGCCGTCGCGGAAATAAGTGAAAAGTTGTTGCGTCAATACTTTGGGCCGTACAAAATCCTTCGCCGCGCCGGACCACTGGACTATGAAGTCATTCCCGACGGAACGTCAGCATCACAACGGCGACGCGCACGCCCAGAAATTGTACATGTTGTGCGACTGCAGCCATATTACGCGCGTTAAAGAATCTGTGGTGTTTAAACTTTGCAGTGTTTATGTTTAAGTTTCTTTGTTCTGGAACATCGAGGCGATGTTTTTTTAGGGGGGAGTAATGCCGCGAAACCTTCCAAACAGTATTTGTTGTTTTTTAACAGCCGCCGGCATACAGGCTTATCACTCTGATTCTGGACCGCATATCAGTTCCGTAATCTTTGTTTGTTAATGTTCGATGTCGCGAGTCACACCTTTATCAGTTTTGTTGTAGCACAAGATGTACCGAGATCTGTCTCGAAGGTTCCGGCCACTTGGGTGTCTTTCCACAATGGTCCAGCCCGTGCTGGTAGCTGTCTGCGACGTTATCTAGATTGTTCTGTGCAGCCTTTAAAATGAGCGTTGCCGAGTGTGACGGGCATTCTTTGTTCGACGATCAACGAGCACGTTTGTCTCTATCGCCGCCGCCGAGTTGCTTAGTTCTTTTGCGGGCGCAAGTCAGCCCAAATAAAGAGTTTCTTTAGTGCAATCATCGACCCTTCATTTGTGTCGTCGACCTCGTCACCACTACGTGACAATATTGCCGCCGTCGCCGCTTCGACTCCGAGCTCCCGTTAACCCTGACCGGACCGCTCGACTGCAGCTACGTACGCCACGAAAAGCATACATATGCTAAGTACCGAAGGAAAAACGCATTATCATTCATTTGTTCACTAAATTATGGCACATCTGACCATCATACTGCGTCAACGAGACCTTCAACATGCTATTTGCAGGCGTCGTAAACAAAAGGGGCATACTTGCCGCTCATGCTAAGGAGATCGTCGATATATTGCGCTCGTTGCCCGGCGAAATAAAGTGCCTCGGGTAAAGAGTAAAAACTAAAAATAACGAAGCACCAGAAATACATTACAAAAGGTAAAAAAATCGATTTGTAAAAAAAAAAAAAAAAACGCCAGTAGCGGTAAGATTCCAACTCGCGACTGCCTGCTTCGTAAAGTTCGGCGCTAACCGCTCGGCTACGCAGCGCCACAGGAATATCGGAAATATTTCTGCATTTTATGTCATGGCCCCATTTACAATAAAATGTTTCTGCTGTCGGTCTAAAAATTACAACTTCTTGACCATCGGAGCATGCTGCCTGCTCTCACGACTTGTAGCTAATGTTCTGGATGCCTATGCGCACTATATTGTGCAGTGGATTCATTTTAACATGCAGAATTTCACAGCGCTGGCAAATTTAGTGGCGCCGGCTCTTTGGTCATGCTCTGTTACCGTGGACGTAATTTTCGCTGAACACGGAGCTGTAGCACAAACCGTGAAGAAAAAAAGTGCGACGAAGCTTCAAAACTGACAAGCGCAGCAGCGAGGACACTATTTTGCTGGTAATTAAATCTTATTTGTATGTAAACATGTCGGGAAGCGTTGCGATGACCGAGGGCTCGGTTTGTTTATATACATTGCAAGAAGGAGCGCAAAGGCTTGCCAAACATGTAAAGTATTGTGTATTACAAGCGCTCTGTGTCTTTTTTTCTTCCTTTATGGGCCCATCGCTGTAAATTACTCAGTTCATCGTTTTATTTATTCCGGCTGTGGCCGTCATTGCGAGCACGCTGTTGCCAGGTTGGCCCTTGAGTGACGCGACGCCACGGGCCATGCCGGCACGCTAGCTATCACGGAGTCTCCGCTTACGTCATAGTGGGCGTCAATCAACTCCGACTACGTACTCGGAGGGAACAGTTTGAATTCGACCGGCGGGAACAAGAAAAAACCTCAACTTCTTATCGCAATATCTCAGCAGTTATTCGATTTTTTGCTGAAGGGATTTGCGGCGACAGTGTCACCAAATATAGTTTATTAGATTTTCATAGCATCTTTGGATGTCTTTAGGATCCCTTTAACGTGCACTGACATCGCACAGCACACGGGCGCCTTGCTTTTCGCCTCCACCAAAAAGCTGCCGCCGAGGCCGGGATTCGATCCCACGCCCTTGGGAACAGTAGTCGAGCGACGTAAATACTGCGCCACCCCGGCGGGGTCACGGACACATATATTTTGGTAGCTTTGGGGACTAAGGAAAACATACATATGAGCAGCAGATGTCAGCAACTGGCTGCCAAAACACTGCCTAGAACTCAGGCTAGTTTAAGTTAAAAGCTCCACTAATTTTTTTTTCAATTCGTTTTCCCCATCCTCAGCTCCATAATGCATCATCATCATCATCAGCCTTTATGTATAGACTGCAGGTCGACGAACTCTCCCATATTTCGGCAATTAACCCGGTCCTGCATTAGCGTTATTGGCGTGACCGCCGCAAACTTCTTAACCTCATCCGTCCACCTAACTTTCTGCCGCCGCCTGCTACACTCTCCTTCTCTTGAAATCCAGTTTGCTACCCTAAGCGACCATTGGTTATCTTCTCTTCGCAGTACATTTCCTGCCCGTGCACATTTCTTCTTGAGCTCAACTAGAATGTCAGTAACTTGAGTTATTGCTCTGGCCCACTCTGAACGTTTCTTATCTCTTAATGTTACCACTACCATTTTTCGTTCCATAGCCCTCTACATTGTCCTCACCTTAAGCAGAACCCTCTTTGTTAGCCTCCATGTTTCAGCCCCACAGGTGGGCACAGGCAAGATGCAACTATTGTATACTTTCCTCTCGAGCGACACCGGTAAGCTGATAATCATAACTACGAGTGATTGCCAAATGCGCTTCATCCCAATCTTATTGTCCATGTCATTTCCCTTTCATGGTCCCGATCTGCGGTTACTACCAGTCCTAAGTAGACAAATTCGCCTAATACTTCAAGTGCTTCGCTAGGTAACGTAAACTGATGTTCCTTCCCGAGTCTGTGGAGCATTACGTTATTCTTCTGCATATTAATTTTTAAGCCTACCTTTCAACTTTTCCGATCTATGTTGTCAATCAATGTTTGCAGTACATCCCCTATGTTACTTAGCAAGTCAATATCGGTAGCAAATCACAGATTACTTAGGTATTCTCCATCTACCGTTATCCCTAATTGCTCCCATTCCAAGTCTCTGAATTCTTCTAAGAAGCTGTGTCTCCTTGCCTAACACCTTTCTTTAGAGACATTTTGTTAGTTTTTATTCAGAACTATGGTTGCTGTGCTGCAACAATATATATCTTCCAGAACTTTCAAGTACGACTCGTCTACACTCCGATTTAGCAATGCCTGCATGACCACCGATGTTACTACTAAGTCAATTGCTTTTTCGCAATAAATAAATGTATGTATGACTGGTTACATTCCCATAATTTTTCTATCACCTGGTTGATGGTACGGATGTAATCGATAGTAGACCACCCTTTTCGGAAACCTACTTGGCCTTTTGCTTGGTTGCAGCCTAAGTTTTTCATGATTCTATTATCGATTACCTTGATAAATACATACGTAACAGACAGTAAGCTGATTGATGTTTTTTTCATGTCCTTAGCATCCCTTTGCTTAAGAATTAGGATAATGTTTGCTTTCTTCTATGGTTCCGGTTCCGTCGATGACACATAGCACTGCGTATACAGGTTGACCACTTTCTCTAGCACGCTTTTCATCGTACTTCAACATTTCTATAATTACCTCATCATCTTCCTCTGCTTTCCCCCTTTTCATAGTTTTTAATGCTTTCATAACTTCTGCCATTACTCACTGGTGGAACGTCTGACTTCTTTTCCCTTAAGCCAGTATCAGTATTGTCCTAGCTTCTTTGGCTACTGTATATATCCGTATAGAACTTCTCGGCAACTTTGACTATCTTGTCCATATTAATGATGACATTGTCCGCCTTACCTCTTAGCGCATACATCTGATTTTTGCCTATGCCCAATTTCTTCTTTATTGCTTAGGGCTTCCCCTGTTTTTTTTTTTCAGCATGCTCATTCAGCATGAGGGAGGAGGACACCCTCCGCCTAGTACAAGCCCTAGTCGTTAGCAGGATTACCTACGGGCTCCCATATCACGAAATTAGAATCACTGATAAAAGGGCCATTGACACTATCATAACAGGAGCCTATAAAACGGCCCTAAACCTCCCGCCAGCAACATCAACGGAACGTCTTTGGGCACTCGGAGTGCACAACAACTTCGAAGAGCTCAAGGAGGCGGTTCTAGAGAGTCACAAAAAAACGCCTAACAACAACGCAGGCCGGTAGGGAAATCCTGTCAAAACTAGGGCTATGGCAGGCACTAAGAACTTCTGAGCTCAAATCACAAATTCCGACATCCACAAGAAACAACATCTATGTGAACCCGATACCCAAGCACATGCACCATGAGTTACAGAAGGGTCGAAGGAAAGCCAGAGTCAAATCATTGGGAAAACAATTGTCTAAAGACGCTGAAGTTGTCTACGTGGACATAGGGGCTTACGGCGAGCCTGGCAAGTTCACAATAGCTGCAGTTGACCACCAGAAGAGGCCAATTATTCAGGCTTCAATCTATGCCAAGGATCCCGCGGAAGCGGAATCACTGGCAATAGCCGTCACCATAAAAACACAAGACCACCAAAAGAAGTCATCACACGCAGTGACGGACTACCAACCAGCCTGCAGGGACTACCTAGCCGGAAAACCTCACAGAAGAGCGTGCGCAATATTACGTTCCATCTCCCAGACGCACACAATTACATGGACACCTGGACACGAAGGCCTAGAAGGAAATGAGGTAGCGAATGATCTAGCCCGAGCTCTCGCAAACCGGGAGGATCCCCATCGCTAACCCACCCCTCTCCTAGGACCCTACGGCGACAGGCTGGAACACCTACGGTTAGAAAGAATTTTCTCACCACCACACAAACAACTTCCTTCCTCAGACGCTATAGACTGGAGAAAAATACAAACAAACACATTCCCTAATCTTCACATTTCAAATAAGAAAAGCCCAACAAAATACACGAGTTAATGTCCTTGGTGCGGTGCAAGCCCCGCACTCTATCACATCTCTTGGGAATGCCAGGACAAACCTGACCCAACGTTACTAGTGCCATGCCCGACACACGAGCAGTGGGAGGCGGCCCTGACCAGCGACAACCTGGACCAGCAAGCCTGGATTATCCAGCTAGTCCGCAAGTCAGCTGCTGCTAGCGTAGCCCTGGACTAGGGGCACCGACCACCCAGCTCCTGCGAATTCTTACTGATATTATGCTCATTAAAAGTTTTCTCTCTCTCTCTCCGCATTATACGTCCTTATAAGGCCCAGTTTGTGCTTCTTGATTAGCCTTGATACCTCAGCCAATTCTATCCGGACTATTGGATTTGAAACTTTTGTACTTTAGCGTTTCTCAATCAAATGTGTCGTCTCCTTGGACAGCTTACCGGTATCGTCACTATCATAACGCCTACATCTACAGAGCACTCAGTAATACCTCTGAAATTATTTTTCATTGCTTCTAGGCTAATATCATCATCCTAGGTTAGGATGACGTTGATGGCCTTCTATCTTACTAATCTGTTTCATTCCCCTCTGCAGATTTAGACTAATGCGAGACCATACCATCCTGTGGTCGCTGCATCGCAGTTTCCCTATTATCTCTACATCCTGCATAATGGCGGAGTTAGATCACATTATGAAGTCAATATCATGTCTTGTCTCCCCGTTCAGTCAGTTCAGTCGTTCAGTCGTGTCCGACTCTTCGTGACCCTATGGACCATGTCACGCCACGCTTTCCGGTCTCTCGCTATCTTCCTAACATCACACAACTTCATCTGCAGTGCCTCGAGGATGCCATCTAACCATCGCGTTCGCTGCCTACCCCTTCTCCGTCGACCCTCAACCTTCCCCCCCCCCCCGTTAGGACTTCTCTATGTCCACTTCCAGTTCTTTCGTTTGCTGGATAAGGTATTCATGATTCGTAAGTTATTGCGCTCTGCAAAGTCAACTATTAACTCCCGCCTGCTATTCCAAGAGCCAATGCCATAGTCATTCACACTTGGCAGTAGCGACGGGCGACAGTGTACAACGCACCATGCACACTTGCTTTTAATCGCAGGTCCTTTCCTGCGCAGCCGTATCCGCCTGGACACCGAACAAGTACCGTTAACAGGCACTAAACCTGTCCAGCACCAGGTTGTGAAATTATCGCCTACGCCCCCACTCGTTGGAACTGCTTTGGACTGACGTCACAGCCTCGGATTATACAAAAGCATCCTTGTATCGTCGTCTGGCACACTTGGCAGTAGCGACGGGCGAAAGTGTACAACGCCTCTCGAACACTTGCTTTTCATCGCAGGTTAGTGCCAAGATCATTTTCTTTCTCGAAGCTTTGTGTGCTATCTTTCGTTTACGTCGCTGCTGCCAAGTTTGAATTTGTGGGGACTTGCGATTTTGTTTTAACATTTGTATTTCAGTTTTCGTGAGCTATAGCAAAAGATGCTGACTTCCTTAAGTTCAAAGAAGAAATGAGACAAAAACTAAACATGTTTCGCGAATCGGTAGAAAGGGATCTGCGAAACGAAATTCGCGATTTACGGACCGAGCAGAGGAATCAGGCCCAAAGCCTTGACTTTGCTGATGGAACCATTACGGAGCTGAAAACTAAATGAGAGGCAGAAATTGCAAGAAACACTGAACAAAAACGAACTCCTTCGTGCTAAATGTTTGAGCATCGAACGTAAGACAGAAGACCTTGAAAACCGCATGGTTATTTTCGAGCAGTATTCTAGAAGAACCAACTTTGAAACCCAAGGCGTGGTTAAGCAACCAAATGAAAATGTGTCCTATATACTATAGGATTGGCAGCCTCATAGATGAACCCATTCAAGAGTCTGACATAGAAGCATGTCATCGTGTGCCCACACGGAAAGACAACAAGACAAACATTGTTGTACAGTTCAAGACACGCGCAAAACCAGACAGTGTTCTAAGAAATGCATAAAAAAGACGCACATGACAAACAAAGATCTCGACTTGAACAATGAAACCGGCCTGAACGATGGAACCAGCCCGAACAATACAACCCCTTTCTACGTCAATGAACACCTCTGTCCAACGCTGAAAAAACTGCTAGCAATGGCTGTTAAATCGAAGTATGAATACCAGTGGAAATTGGTCTGATCCTTTAACGAAAAAATATTCGCCTGGAAGGCCGACGGCTGCCCTATCGTGGCAATAACAAAAGAAAGCTGCCTTGATAAGATCTGCTCGTAGAAAGCCAAGGAAAGATATTTCACTTCTCTGAAAACAAATTTTCATAGTCATGGAATGCTGCAACATACATTATGATGAAGGTATCTTGCCTCAGAATCTCTGCCCTATTGAGCATTCGTGCAAGTCTGTTCATATTAACGCGCGTTCCGTGAATGGCAAGGAAGATACAATTACTTCCTTTTTGAGCGAATTTGGCTTCGCGTTTACTATACTAATGCTTTCTGAAACATGGTATGTCGATAGTTGTAATATGCCAAAACTTAAAGGATGTGAAAACTTTTTCTTAAACCGCAGGGGGCAAACGAGGGGGTGGTGTCGCAATTCATGTTGCCGCGCGTAAGTCATGTGAAATTGTGAAGGAACTCAGCAGAATAACTAGTGACTTTGAAGTATTAACATTACAAAGCAAGAATGAAAGTATTGCCGTGATATATCGTCCGCCTTCGGGAAACATTGCTAGCTTTATGCAGTTTTTCGAATCGTTGCTAGAATACACTTGTGCTAAACATTTTCAACTCATCTGTGGGGGAGATTTCAACATAGATATTCTAGATGCAACACACGCAGTTCGTGAATTTAGCACCGTGATTCAATCTAATGGTTTTGTGAACATAATCACTACACCTGCACGAATTACGGCTGATACTTCGAGTGCTCTTGACCTTAATCTGACACATGTTGAAACTGCAGTCGTTAGAACCGGTACGCTCTCATATGATATAAGTGACCACTCCCCTGTATTCATAATTTACCGTAACCATCCTTGCGAGCGACAGGAGGCGGTTATTGTACAATGTGTAACAGATGCTAGACTGGAGTCGTTTAAAAAGTATATAATCTCGTGTAACTGGGCCACGATTTTCAATAATACCAATGTGAATGATGCGTACAATGAATTTATTCAAATGTTTGTGCGTATATACTGAAAGCAGTTTCCAATCAAGACTCTCAGACCGTCAAAGAAAATAAGGAAACTGTGGATTAACAAGGAACACCTCATGAAAATAAGAAACGAAAACCACTTGTATTATTCTTTCCTCCAAACGCGCTCGGAAGACACCTTCAAAGCCTTTAAAACGCTGAGAAATCAATTAAGCGCTGAGCTTAGGGGGGCGAAAATTAGCTAATATCAAAACCTTTTTGCCCGTATTAACAAAGACAGACCTGGCACAGCATGGAAAGTTTTAAATACTGTGCTCGGTCGCGAACGTAATTCTTGTATTCCGAACACAATTTATGTCAATGGTTGTGAACTGAGGGACTGTGCATTAGCAGATCACTTTAATAATCGCTTTGTTAACGTTAATTCCCCAGAAAAAAGTTCTCTACACCCAGCCATTCTCAACTCTACCTGCGCAGACAATGTTTTTTGCGCCAACTGACGAATATGAAGTAGTCAGCACGTTTATGGGCCTACGTAATAGCAGATCACTTGATATTGATAACATACAAATGAAGCCAGGAAAGCACATACGTCTTACCATTCATAGCTTCGCCTCTACTTCACATATTTAATTTATCACTTGTATCTAGTGACTTCTGGGATGGCACGAAAAACGCGCGGGTGTCAGTGATTTATAAAAGCGGCGATCGTAACCTGCCATCGATTTATTGGCCGATTTCTGTGCTTTCTCTGTTTTCTAAAGGGTTGGAAAAGCTTATCTCTGTTCATATTTCAAAGTCTGACAAGAAAGCTATTTTAACCAAATCTCAGTTTGGTTTTAGGAAAGGTCGATCGACTGAAGTAGCTCTGATGGTGCTTAAGGAAACGATTTTACAAAACATTGAACACAACCTGCTAACAATTTCCATCTTTATCGACTTCAGCAAAGCGTTCGATTGCATAGATCATGATATCCTTGTAAATAAACTAAACTCTTATGGTATTCGCGGGACACCTTTATCTTTAATTCAAACTTATCTCAAGAACAGAAATCAGTGTGTCTTCATTAGAGACCAAAGCTCGGCGCTTTCATCGATAACATATGGTGTACAACAGGAAAGTATTTTAGGTCCCTTCTTATTCAATACAATGTAAATATAGACCCATCCGTCCAGTTTGTGATATATGGTGATGACAGCACCCTGCTGCTTTCTGGTAGTAGTATGGATCAGCTCATACTAATCATAATAAGAGGGATTAATCCAACAAAAACTAAGCTATTATTTTTCGGGCAAAAAATAAACTCTTTCCGCCAGGCGTCTTTTCGAGATATGTCATATCAATATGTAGAAATAGTGAACACACATAAAACCCTTGGCGTATACTTTTCCTGCCATCTACAGCGGGACAACGATATAGATTACATCCGCAAAAAGCTTTCAGCTGTTACTGTATTAATGTCGCGTTGCCGAATGATGCTTCCTAAATCTGCTAAACTCCAAATATATCATGCTTTGTTTGTGTCGCACTTACATTATTGCCCGTTAGTTTGGGCTACGACAACTAAAACAAACATAAATAAACTTTTAATTCTAAAAAAGAAAGTTATCCGCCACTTTGCGAATATACATGCAACGCACACAGTTAGGCATGCTCTTTGTACTTGTAACATGGTAAGTGCCGATCACATGTATTAATTTCGCTTACTACAGATTATGTATTTCTCTAAATCTAGTGCTAAAAACATCATAGAACATCTCGGATCCTTGGGCTGCAGAAATACAAATGTTAACACCCGTAGCATGGATATATGGGAAATACCGCATTTCAGAACAAATTATAAACTGCAGTCGCTGGCTCATAATCTACCATATATACTAAACAAATATAGGCACATTACCGATTTTAGTTCCAAGGAACTGAGAGCCCATTTTGCCGAAATTTCAATTGTAACCGCCTGATTTGCTTGTACCACTGTAATTTGCGTTTTTTTCTTTTCTCACCTTATTATGTGTTGTTATATTCCGTATCATGATGTTGAATAGGATATTTAAGTGCTGATGTTTCAATTTTAGTATGCATTACAGTGTGACATTGACACTGTAAATGTGTTGCAAGTCTGTAGTTCCTTTCTATTGCTTCATTGCAAGCGATTGTAATGTGTATGTTATGCGACTTTATGTACCTTTCATGTTGTGCTAAAATGACTTGTTTTTCTTATATTCGCGACTGCCATGTATTGGTCCCCTGGGCCTTTGTCAAGCTGTGTGCACAGTTTTTAGCCCAGGATGACCATCCAGATATTTCTGGCAAATAAACTCCATTGATAGATTGATTGATTGATTGATTGATTCTCCTTCCCGCCTTTTCCCACCTGGGCAATGAAGTCGTCCATTAGCACTGTACACTGCGTCTTTCCTTTCCGCATTGCTAATTCTACATCTTCGTAGAAGCATTCAATTGCCTGGTCATTATGACTACATGTAGATGCGTAGGCCTGCACAACTTTCAAGCTATACCGGATATTAAGCTTAATTAGGAGGCCTGCCACCCTCTCATTAACGCTATAAAATTCACCTATATTACCAGCTATAGACCGTTTTACCGAGAGCAAGCAGCAGAGCAACCACAGCTCATAACAAACGGTGCAGTCTGCAGATGACAGTGGTGGCAGGTGGTTCGTGGACCTTCACTCGAACGAACAGCTTCGCTATGAAGCAGGAGAGGAGGAAAATACTCTCTAACCAGATTCCTTGCGCCGGCCCATTGCTGCCAGTGCCGAGTGGGCTGTGCATTCGCACGCTTCATGCATAGCAGAGCAGCCCTGCACCTCGGTATATTGTCGCTTGAGAGACTTAAATACCTTTATTAGCACCCCTTTTAGTGGTAATGTCATCTGGACTGCAATGCATGATCTTGTAATGCACAAACACTGAAAAAAAAATCGCAAGATGATTGCCGAGAGCGAATGCGGGAAGCATGCATCGACAGACCGATTTCGGCTGTGATATGTTTCTGCTTCACCGCTTTCTAGTCTTTCCTTATTATTATCGCCTATGGACGTTTCAGGTAAGCCAGATAGACTTAGTACCAATGACAGACTCACGAATACAATGCCCATTTCGCTTCCAGCGCCGTAGTAACCACGCACGCCGGGCAGGCCGTGCCTCCCCCAAACCCTCCGCGCAATCAATACGGTGGATCTCTTCCTCTAGCGCAAGAAGAGCATGCTAAAATCTGTTCTTGACTTAAACAATAAGCCAACAGCAAAAAAAAAATTCTTGCAGGTTTCTGACCCATACCGTGTTATTGATAATTGCAATACAAATAAATTACGCAACACATTGCCGCTGGTGCAGCGCGCGGGTGATCGTCTGACCACTGGCTCCGCTGCTAAGGCGTCATCGAAATTTACATCTTTCTTTTACTGATACTATGGGATTGGCAGTAAAGCAGTTCCACGAGAGACCATTTACTCTAGCGCTGAGCAATTACAAAGCGCCGTCGGATGTGCCTTCGATGCGAAACAATTTAGGCCTACGACGACTAGGGAGTAGCGCTCGGCGAGAGTGCAGTCGTCCGCCGCGGTAGCGGGCGGCACCACTTTATTAAGCGCTGCTGTGTGTGCTGCGAATTTGTCGTCTTCGTTCATGGTG